>JARQOC010000003.1:545369919-545915412 GCA_033576535.1 Allobates femoralis
AAGAGAGATGATTATCCTTTTTGTGTTTTTTATTTTTGAAGGTGAAAGACAGGTTGTATCACACAACGTTTCGGCTCCAGTTGAGCCTTTCTCAAGTGAGTCTTCTGTATATATAGAAAGGGGGTTTGTGGTCCTGTCCATCCACCCAGACCAGCCACCATGCTGGTGCACTGACAAAAAGGACGGAGTCATATGCTGAGTACCTCAAACAGGCAGGTACTGGCCTGAACAGTTGCTCATGTGGGAACTGAACCACAAACCCCCTTTCTATATATACAGAAGACTCACTTGAGAAAGGCTCAACTGGAGCCGAAACGTTGTGTGATACAACCTGTTTTTCACCTCCAAAATAAAAAAACACAAAAGGATAATCATCTCTCTTCTTTTATTGTGTGCCGGGGATATATTTAAAGACTTTGTGGCCTATTTTTCCCTTGTGCACCTAAACGGTGGTCGAGCTATACTATATGCTCTCTGAGACATCCAAAGGGGACAGCCAGCCAGAGGGGACAGACAGGCAGACATCCAAAGGAGACAGTCAGCCAGAGGGGACAGCCAGACAGACAGCCAGAGGGGACAGACAGACATCCAAAGGAGACAGCCAGCTAGAGGGGACAGCCAGACAGACATCCAAAGGGGACAGCCAGCTAGAGGGGACAGACAGGCAGACATCCAAAGGAGATAGCCAGCCAGAGGGGACAGACAGGCAGACAGCCAGAGGGGACAGAAAGTCAGACAGCCAAAGGGGACAGACAGACAAACAGCCAAAGGGGCCAGCCAGCCAGAGGGGACAGACAGACAGCCAGAGGGTCAGACAGGCACACAGCCAAAGGGGACAGAGGGGACAGACAGCCAAAGGGGACAGACAGCCAGAGGGGACAGACAGACAGACATCAAAGGGGACAGCCATTCAGAGGGGACAGACAAACAGCCAAAGTGGCCAGCCAGCCAGAGGGGACAGACAGACAGCCAGAGGGGACAGCCATCCAGAGGGGACAGACAGCCAACCAAAGGGGACAGACAGACAGCCAAAGGGGCCAGCCAGCCAGAGGGGACAGCGAGCCAGAGGGGACAGACAGACAGCTAAAGGGGACAGTCAGCCAGAGTAAACAGACAGCCATACAGCCAAAGGGGACAGACAGCTAGAGGGGACAGACAGACAGCCAGAGGAGACAGACAGCCAAAGGGGACAGACAGACAGCCAAAGGGGACAGACTGACAGCCAACGGGGACAGACAGACAGCCAAAGGGGACAGACAGACAGCCAAAGGGGACAGACAGACAGCCAAAGGGGACAGATAGACAGCCAAAGGGGACAGACAGCCAAAGGGGACAGACAGCCAAAGGGGACAGACAGCCAGAGGGGACAGACAAACAGCCAGAGGGGACAGACAAACAGCCAGAGGGGACAGACAAACAGCCAGAGGGGGCAGACAAACAGCCAGAGGGGACAGACTGACATACAGCTAAAGGGCTAAAAAAGAGAAGCAAGCGCAGATAGGGTCTTATCTTTTTAACAATCGGCAGCTTAAGAGCCGTAATTACCACTGCTCACCTGGTCTAGTTGTGTGACACACAACTAGTATGAAAAGCATGTAATGGCGGCTGCTGCTGGACCCACCCTCCACGTGCTATATGGTCAAATTCCAGAATTTTCCAGTGACAATGTGTCGTCGGTCCGCGCTGCCACAAAGAACTCAAATCCAAAGTTCACTCTGTACATTTATTTGATATTACCAACGCGTTTCGGAGCCTCCTATGGCCCTTCATCAGGGTAAGTATGCCTTCATCAGGGACCCTGCTACGCACCCTGATGAAGGAGCATAGGAGGCTCCGAAAAGCGTTGGATATATCAAATAAATGTACAGAGTGAACTTTGGATTTGAGTTCTTTGTGGCAGCGCGGACCGACGACACATTGTCACTGGAAAATACAGCCAAAGGGGACAGACAGCCAGATGGCACAGACAGACATACAGCCAAAGGGGACAGACAGACAGCCAGAGGGGACAGACAGACAACTAGAGGGGACAGACAGCCAGAGGGGACAGACACTAAGCAGACAGACATCCACACAGGGGCGAGACAGCCACAGAGAGGTGGACGCCGTCTCCTCTCCCCCTCCCCGCACATGTTTTTCGCATGTACCACAACTGGATATGTGAATAAATGGACTTTGATCATCTCTGGTGAGTGCCGCATTTTTCTCCTCGGATGACATATATATATATATAAAACATCAAAAAACAGGCAGCACTCTATACTTATTCCAAGTGGACCCCTTTATTCGGCCACAGATGTGATGATGTGATGCAACGTTTCAGTCCACACAAGACTTTCCTCAGCCATCGTATTTTATGGCAGTGGAGCACTGCTCTCAGGGTTTTTGCACCATTTTTTCTTGTTTATGTGCTGATTCTATCTTTTGCTTCTTTTTATATATATATATATATATATATAATATATATATATATTTTTTTTTTTTTTTTTTTCACTTTATGCATTGAATTACTAAAATAAATTTACTTTTTGATTATATTCTAACGCATTGAGATGCACCTGCAGATAGCAGAACAATCTTAAGGCCCCGTTACACGGTACGAGATCGTGAATGGTATCTATCAAACATCACGGGTTTTGAGTCGTTCACACAACATTGTTAGGACGTCGTTGCGTGTAACACTGAGATACGACTACGATAAATCATTGGATTGTTGATCGCAGATTTGAGAACATGTTCTCAAATCAGACAATCCTCGATCAGCCAACCTGCTGCATCGTTGTGTGTGACACCGCTATAATGATGTTATTCACGACTTCGCCCATTGACAGCAATGAGCAGGGATCGTTCGCTGGGTTGTGTGAACAATAGCTGCTCGCTACATCATTGGTGCGTCATCCACGATATCTAGACGTGTGACATTTCACCAATGATGTAAAAAAGAAATCCTAATGACCGCGCGCCTCCAAGATCGTTAGTGATGTCTTAACGACATTGAAGCGTTTAACGGTACCTTTAAAGTTACCTTCAGACTAGGAGATGTAGGTACCTTAAAGGTACCTTTACACGCGGCAACTTTTCTTGGAATTTCACAGGCAATTTGCTGGTTGCAGTGAAATCATGGACACATTGTTCCATTTGTACACAGCAACAAGATAGACATTTGGCACGTACTCCATCCTTCGGACAGGGACTTCACACACTTTTCTGCAGTCCACTCATCCTACAGCCGTATTGACTTCTTCTTATTGAGCCATAACCTGCTGAATTGGTCGCCCTCCGCCTCCATTGGATCCATGACTTGGTCCTACCATGCCCCCTGTATTTGTGACCTCCTCCCCCTGGATAGTCCTCCAAAGGTCTGGAACTGGAAATTAAATCCCAATCTCTTCCTTGACGCGGAGGTAAAGAAGGTGGTGACATCGTCTATCGCTGATTTTCTACAGAACCACTCTGCGGATACGACCCCGCTTCCGACCCAATGGGAGGCCTTCAAATGTGTTTTATGAGGAATTTTCATCTGGGAGGGCTCGAGAGTTAAACGGGAGAAGTCTAAGCATATTGATGACCTCCTAATGCGTATACAGAAGCTTGAAATACAACATAAATCCTCTCTCGACCGTGACACGCTTCTGACCTTGACGAAACTTAGGGAAGACTTCGGACGTCCTTGGACCTGGCTTATACCCGGTTTAGGGAGCGTTCCCACCAATTTTATTACAAGTTTGCAGACAAATGCGGGGTCGCCTTGGCACGCCATATGCATCCCAGATTAGTGACCACGTACATCCCATCTGTGAAGACTGCAGACAAAACAATCGTGCACTGCCCTACTGACATTGCGACAGCCTTCGGAAACTATTACAAAACACTTTACAATATTCATAGCGACTCGACTGAACTCGGAGAGCCCTGACTAGTGAAGAAAATAGATAAGTACCTTTCTGACACCCCTCTCCCCTCGCTTACGCCTACTATTATTGCTGAACTAGACACCCTGTTCTCCTTGGAAGAGATGACCCACGCCATTTCTTCATCTCCACCTAATAAGAGTCCAGGCCCAGATGGCTTCACTGCTAAATTTTCCCAGGTGTTCTCTGCAGATCTGGCTTCTGTCACGCTTCCGGGGGGAAGGCGCCCCAGAGTGGACCGACTGGGCCGTGGTACTGAACTCCCCTGGGTGAGCTGATCCTAGTTTACCCAACCCCTATACTGGGATTGTCAGGGCAAGCCCAGGGGGTCTAAATACCACAGCAGCTAGTACCAGGGGGGCGGCCCGTAAGGTTAGCCTATACTAAGGAACAGAGAAGTATTCCAGGTAACACGGTACAAGTCTAGGAGACCAGGAATGGTGCTACCGGGGAAGAGCACAGCAAGGGTTCCAGGAAACAGAGCACAAGGAAGGCCTGACCAACAGTCAGCAAGGCAGAAGCAAACTGACTTAATAATCAGGCATCTCCCATCAGAGGAGGTGGCCTGATATACCATAGGAAGAGCAACTATTGGTCAAGGGGAGTGTCAGGTTAGACCGTGCCGGCCCCTAGAGTCACAGGGAAGGAGTGCACCTAGCGTGCCGCTGATTGGTCACATGAATACGACCATAGTAATATGCTCATGTGCGAACCCGGCGGTCAGCTGACAGGAAGGGAACATGGCGATGGCTCCGAGACACAGCACGCCTGGACGCCGGACGCCTGGTCGGCAGAGGAGCAGGAGATGCCGAACCGGAAGAAGTGAGCTGGGAAGCGGTGCCAGGGGGCCTAACAGCTCCTTTTTTGACTAAAGTGTGTAATGCCGTCTCTAAAGGACAACCCTTTCCAACACAAACTCTGGAGGCAACCATTACTGTAATCCCCAAGCCGGGAAAGGATCCCCAGCTCTGTTGAAGTTACCGACCAATCTCTTTGATCAATGTAGACGTGAAGTTGTATGCGAAGCTACTGGCTGCCAGACTGGGCCTTCTCTGCCTCAACTGATCCACAACGACCAGGCCGGCTTTGTACCTGGGAGAGAGGCCAGGGATAATACTATTAAAACCGTTCTTGTAATCTCTCACATTAACAAACTGAAAATTCTGGCCCTTGTGCCGTCACGGAGAAGGCCTTTGACAGAGTACCATAAGTCGTTCCTTTCTTGGTGCGGTGCTTCGACGGGCGGGAATGGGTCGAAGATTTTTGGAAAAAGTGATGGCATTGTACACTGTCCCCTCTGCCAAGGTCCGGTGCAATGGGGTCTTCTCTAAACCCTTTGACATCAGAAATGGGACGCGCCAGGGCTGCCCCTTATCCCCCCTATTGTATAACCTCGTAATGGAGCACTTATCTGTAGCCATTCGACAGAACCCGGATGTGAATGGAATACAGATTGCCAATGAACCTCACAAGCCGGCCTTATATACGTGTCTGACCTGGAGACATCCCTCCCCTCTGTTCTGAAGGAGTTTGACCGTTACAGCAAGGTTATCAATTTTAAAGTCAATCTTTCAAAATCTGAGATACTGAATATCTCCCTCTCGCTAGATTGACAGACCCGATTGAAAGATGCTTTTCCGTTCCACTGGTGTTTAGGCCTGTTAAAATACCTAGGGGTTTACCTAAGCGCAGACCCATCGCTCCTCTATAATCTGAATCATAAACCCATGTTACAACGGATATCTAACGACCTCTTGCAGTATAACGCGCTGACCCTTTCGTGGTTCGGCAGGATTAACGTCCTGAAAATGGACGTTCTGCCTAAACTCTTATACATCTTTCAGGTAGTCGCCATTATCGTTCCCAAATCTTTCTTCTCTCAATTTAAGACGCTTTCGACGGCTTTTGTTTGAGGAAGGGGAAGCCCCACCTCGCTTACAAACACCTGACGCGATGTAAAGCCCAGGGTGGGGCGGGTCTACCGGATTTTCATCTATATCACACTGCGGCTATCCTCACCAGATTGGTGGATTGGTTCTTTGGGGCTGAGACCAAGCGGTGGGTGACCATAGAGGCATAAATGAGAGTGAAAAAAGGGAGGGCACCACCAATATAGGTTCATAAAGAAATGGGGATCGCTGGGACAATAGAGGTAATTATAGAGGAAAAGAAGAAAAAATCCCAAAAAGCGATACAACCTCCAAAATAAATTTCTCAATATTAACAAATTTATTTAATTAATGAAAAAAGTTCACAACAGGAAAAAACACATCATAAAACCATTTAAAAAGCTACATACAGCATATTACAGTTCATATGAAAAGGGTTTTCCATATAAAAACCTACAACACCCCTTGCCAGGATTGGTAACAGAGAAATTATGCAGTTCAAATAGTATATACAATATAGCATGTATTGCACAGAGACCAGCTCCTTAAACCCCTTTGTTCATATCAATTTGGGGATATACATCAAAAGGACATAGTACATACAGTCAAATACCCCAGATGAGTGAAGTCATATCCAACAATGAAGTAAATAACCATTCAAAAAGGTATAACCACATGATCACAAATTAATGGTAACCAATAAATAAATCCAGTTTAACCCATACAAGGGTGGGGAAACCGGTTCAGGAGTAATTTTCAGGAGATCAGATACAAGTACATGAATAAGAAAGAGGTTACATATTAAGGTAACCTGTTTACCAGTTCCTGGAGGACATAAGGGTGTGAGGGAAGGCGCTCCCCACGCGTATCGCTGCCTGCGCCCGGCAGCTTCGCTTCCCCTGACGAAGCTGCCGGGCGCAGGCAGCGATACGCGTGGGGAGCGCCTTCCCTCACACCCTTATGTCCTCCAGGAACTGGTAAACAGGTTACCTTAATATGTAACCTCTTTCTTATTCATGTACTTGTATCTGATCTCCTGAAAATTACTCCTGAACCGGTTTCCCCCACCCTTGTATGGGTTAAACTGGATTTATTTATTGGTTACCATTAATTTGTGATCATGTGGTTATACCTTTTTGAATGGTTATTTACTTCATTGTTGGATATGACTTCACTCATCTGGGGTATTTGACTGTATGTACTATGTCCTTTTGATGTATATCCCCAAATTGATATGAACAAAGGGGTTTAAGGAGCTGGTCTCTGTGCAATACATGCTATATTGTATATACTATTTGAACTGCATAATTTCTCTGTTACCAATCCTGGCAAGGGGTGTTGTAGGTTTTTATATGGAAAACCCTTTTCATATGAACTGTAATATGCTGTATGTAGCTTTTTAAATGGTTTTATGATGTGTTTTTTCCTGTTGTGAACTTTTTTCATTAATTAAATAAATTTGTTAATATTGAGAAATTTATTTTGGAGGTTGTATCGCTTTTTGGGATTTTTTCTTCTTTTCCTCTATAATGACCATAGAGGCAGACATCTCAGGCTGGCTTATTGCATCTTTGCCCAAGATAGAGGGCAATAAGCACCCTAGGTGTATCACAGACTCTCCACTTGCGTGCGATCTTCTCCCGGTTTGGGATGGAGTGCGCATCAGGTTCAATCTCTCCACTACTGTGGGCCCTTTGACTCCACTGTTCGGTAATCCCGACTTCCTGCTGGCAGTAGCTGCGGACAGATTCATGGTTTGGTCCTCCAAGCAGAAAACCAGGGCTTGTAGGTCTCTCATGGGGGCTCCTACTCTACCCGCTCTCGTGGACTTCCGCAACAGATTCCCAGGATTTCAACTCCACTGGTTTGCATATTTGCAATTACACTCATTTTTAACATCTCTAAGCTCATCCTCCGAGCTGACCAGGGAGCAATCCGCCTTTGAAGCCCTCCTACTGCAACCTAGGGCCCCATCTTATGTCATTTCACAGATCTATAATATCCTGACAAACCCTTCTGACCTGGATCCAGTGAGGTATGTGGCGGCCTGGGAGCGGGAGCTGGAACTGGTGCCGCCGGACCTGAACTGGGCTAAAGCCTTCCTGTGCACACTCAAAATGTCTCTACCCTGTAAAGTGCAGGAAATGAACTTTAAATTACTGAGATGGTATCGATGCCCACAGGGGCTCCACAGAATCTATATATCGGTTCCTGATGTTTGTTGGCGCTGTGACGCTCCTGGGGGTACCTTGCGCCATATTTGGTGACGCTGTCCAGCTGTTCGCTCCCTATGACAACACATTTTCCGGATTCACAAGCAAGTCTCGGGGATTCATATCCCTTGCTTGCCGCAAATAGGATTACTATCCATGATTTCCTGTGTGTTTAAGGAAATTAAGTCTGGTCTGCTGAGACACTGTTTGACTGCGGCTAGATCAGTGATACCTCGGAAGTGGAAGTCAAGGAAGGCCCCAACCATCATGGACTGGCTACGTGAGATTGATCATATCTGTCGTGTGGTTCCGCTCCGGACACCTTGTAAGCATTCGGTTCTGCTCCGTACACCTCGTACACACTCGGCTCCACTCCATACACCTCGTACACACACGGCTCCGCTTCGTACACCTAGTACACACGGCTCCGCTCCGTACACATCGTACACACTCGGCTCCGCTCCGTACACTTCGTACACACTCGGCTCCGCTTCATACACCTCGTGCACACGCGGCTCCGCTCCGTACACATCGTACACACTCGGCTCCGCTCCGTACACCTCGTACACACTCGGCTCCACTCCATACACCTCGTACACACACGGCTCCGCTTCGTACACCTAGTACACACGGCTCTGCTCCGTACACATTGTACACACTTGGCTCCGCTCCGTGCACTTCGTACACACTCGGCTCCGCTCCATACACCTCGTACACATGCGGCTCCGCTCTGTACACCTCATACACACTCGGCTCCACTTCATACACCTCGTACACACGCGGCTCCACTCCGTACACCTCGTACACACGCGGTCCGTTCCATACACCTTGTACACAGTCGGCTCTGCTCCGTACACCTCGTGTACAAGCGGCTCTGCTCCATACACCTCGTACACCCTCGGCTCCGCTCTGTATACCTCGTAAACACTCGGTTCTGCTCAGTACATCTCGTACACACGCTGTTCTGCTCCGTATACCTCGTACACACTCAGCTCTGCTCCGTACACCTTGTACACACTTGGCTCTGCTCCGTACACGCGCGGCTCCGTTCCATACACCTTGTACACACGTGGCTCCGCTCTGTACACCTCGTACACATTCGGCTCCGAGCTGATCATGTGATCCCCGACTCCTCCCCTCCATTGACATCATCACAGGTCCTGTCAATAGAGTGTGCTGCTGTAGTGGAGAAGAAAGCCGGCTCCCACTGCGATGGGGGTGGGGGCGCACAACATGTGGGCGGCGGGGAGAGACCTTGGGCGCTGCAGGAGGAAGCTGAGTGCGCCCTTCCTGCCTGCTGTGCCCAGGGCAGATGACCCGCCAGCCCCCCCTGGACACGGCCCTGGCTGTGGGGACACCGCTCAGGGGCCCCGATGGTGAGCTGTGGGGGCAGTGCTCAGGGGCAAGTATTTTCCGCAGCTGCATATAGCGTTTAATGCTATGCGCTGGAGCCCATAGAAACCCACTGTTTACTTTGCCAACCACTAGTTTCTATGGGCTCCGTTGTCTGGTAGCGCATAGCATTAAACGCTCTGCGCTGCAACGGAAAATACTTGTGTCAGGCTAGGGTCACAACGCAAGTGTTACCCTATCCCTCAGGGGCACATTGGGCCCTCTCCAAGCAGTCCGGGCCCCGGCACTTGCCCGGGTATGCCGGGTGCTGACACCGGCCCTGCATGGATGGCTTAGTTCATGTTTCGTGAGTCCCCGGAGTTCACAGGTGTCCTTTCCGCTCAGACATAGCTAAACCGGCTAGGTGGGATACTCACTCTGCACAGGGTACCCTAGTATCATTGATACAATTCAGCACCCTATCCCCCCTGTCCCCTCCCTTGTCCTTCCCTTCTACTACTATCAGTATCGCTTGTACTACTTCTCTATACATGCCTTTTTTCTTCTCTTCTTCTTACATATAATCTTTCCTAGTTTGTTTTCTCTTTGTCCTCTCTTAGAGACCCTTTTTCCTTTTTCTCTTTTTCCTCTGCCTCTTTTGACTTAAATGTTACATGACTGACTTGAATGGGCTGAATCTACTCATTCATTCCGAAGGGTTGTGTAATTATCCCGAACGGACTGTACTATCGTCCTTGTGATAGATGTGTTTCACCCCTTTATTTGGTTTATTGATCTTTCGACTGTCTCTCAGCTTGCATTTATCAAAGCTCTGTATTTGTTGACCCGATTTTACATGTTCAATAAAGAGAATTTTTGGAAAAAAAAATAATAATCGAGGTAGCTATTGAGAGCTTATAAAGGCAGGAGCTTACGTGAACAAGGATGGTCAGGCAAGCACTGAAGCAGAGGGAGCAGCAATAGAAACTAGGTGCTGAAGATGAGCTGGCAACAGGTGTAGGAAGCTGAACCTCTGATGTGCAGATGAGTCGGTCGACAGGGTAGGGGGTACTCGGATACCGGGACAGGAGGTTACTTCGGCGGGGGATCATGGATGGTCGGTTCCCGGTTCCGTGCCCTGGACCCTCAGTGGCAGGGATGGGGGTGATGATGATGGGGGAAATGGTACCTGGTAATAGGGTTACCAGCGCTGCGGACGGCCGCTGAGGTGATGAGAATGCAGCTTTGGTAGTACAGCTCCCCACAGGTGGAGTTTACCTCAGGGCAGCGGGGCAGATGAGGGGAGTACTAGTCCTCACCTCTGTGATGCTGGAGCCCTCGGGCACCGAATGAAAGGAGAACAGACACCACTTCAGCTCAAACGGTTCATTACTTGCACCAGATAGAAACAGGTACATGGTACATTCTGGGTTAACGGGTATTGTAACCACGGGTCGTGAAGGTTTTCTCAGAGTCTGAAAGTGATGCCCTCAATATGACGCTTGTGGTCTTGTTACTCTCTTGCTCTGTCTCAATTTGCCCCTCTTGAGTCAAGTCTCTAGTCCTCGGGGTCTGTTACCTAAAGTCTTTCACTTGTCGGTGTCGTGAACCCAGCTGCGGGACTGATGTTGGGCTTCTTTAGGGGTGCGTCAGCTCCCTGTATGTGTTGGGCCCCCAGCTTGCCAGTCTGTAGATAGGGTTGAACCTTGCGTCTATCTACCTTGGCTCCGGTATGCCAGTGTCGACCTGGGTCCCCAGCTGGCTCCAACCAGTCCTGGGTAAACCCCTTTCTGAGTCTGGGTCGCCCCTCACTTAAGAAGTGCCCTCCACTGTGGCCGTAGGGTCCCCTGTGTCCTTCCTCGCTCTCTCACACCAACTGTCTGACTGAGTTGTCACTCCCTGTCTCCCACTCTCTAGGCTCCACCCTCTGGGACCTACTGAATATCAGTACCCTGTATTAAAGTGGCCTGTGTATGGGTGTTGGGGTGCAGACTATGAAGATTCCCCTGCGTCCACGGTTACGGAGGCACCACACCTTTAATTAGGGTGCAGTACCTCCCTGTGGCGCCTTGCCATAGGGGCGCCACACAGACACTGGAGAATCAAATAAGTTTTGAAGGAGAAGGAGGAGAAACTTTGGATACAACTAGGAGCTGAAATCCAGGCAGAATACTCAAGCAGACGCCTGGAAGCTGGACTGAAGTGTATAAAGGTAGGGAGACAAAAGACTCATGGAAAGGAATGAAGCAGAGGACACCATCTTGAGAAAGAATGAGACTGCACCAAAGGTCATCAGAATATCCAGAGTCTTGACATGGATCTTGTGTTATCAGATGTGTATAAAGGTGTTACCGGTCATTGTTATCCTGGCTCTCATGATAATGAGGCTGCTGGAAATTCTTAAAGGATAGAAGTTAAAAAATGCCCCATGGGCCAGTATGAAAATTACAGGATTACTTTTTTTATTTTTAATTTTAAAGTTTGCGATGAAAAAAAATGGTCAAGTTATTTTTTACAACGTATTCCCTCTAAGGTCCACAAGGATTCATTGGGATATGTGTAAGTAAATGCTTTGCAAGACATGTCCTCAGTGTTTATATTCCCTAACATACTGCCATCTCTTTGGTCAATTTCTGTTATTTTTAATGGCAAAAATGGCCGAGTTGGTTCAGCCCTAAATTGGCCCTAAAAATCGTGTAACAGGTCAAATTAATGATTTTATCCAGGTGCCAATCATACTTGCTGCCATTGCGCAGTGGCAGCTTTCAGACTTTTTTGAATGAATCAATTAATGATGCTCATATTGCACTCAGTTACATTCTTCCATCAGCCCAGGAACATCACAGCACCATCTTGAGAAAGATATAGAAGGAGTGACATGTCTTTGCTTCTGTAACATGACAAAACAGGCACCAGGAGCCTGCATGTTCTTTTACTTTAGTCTAGAGCCTGCAGAATGGTTAGTAAGGACCAAGTCCGTGACTACATCATTTGACTTGTTGGGACAGAGCGTAAATATCTTCGTCAGAATCCTGTTCTTCATGTTCTGAAGAATCCGGTATATCTTGAAGTTTCTTAGGAAGTGAAGGGACATGAATTCCTGGACCATGAGGCTCAGGGCGAATTACTGATGGGAAGTCCGAGTATATAATTTCCTCATTTGCATGTACAAAAGTACAGTCATCACTATGATGTCGCAGCTCCATCCAAATCGTAGACACCAAAACAAACGCTCTCTTGACTCTGGTAGGTTGATTTTGTGACCTGACTACTAACACTGACTCTACCTCTCCCCATCAGTTCCCCCAACCCCAATCCTGTAATTAAAAACTCAAACAACGATCTATTCTCCATGGATAAAAATGGCCACAGCAGCCATTTATTGATATCATAAAAAGAATATATAATTGAAAACAATTGTTGAGGTCCTTGAAGCTGCAAAAAATCTGGTGATTTCCCATGACATTGCCCTTCCCTTCCCTCTACCAAGACTTACTCCTAGCTGTGATCACCTGCTCAGGAGCACCATTAAACCAAGGGGAAAGGTTGTCCTCCAATATCATTAAGATGAACCCATTGTTCCATTGCCGGGTATCACCCAAAATTTTACCAAGATGTACCCAATGTTCCATCACCGGGTATCACCCAAGATTTCACCAAGATGTACCCAATGTTCCATCACTGGGTATCACCCAAAATTTCACCAAGATGTACCCAATGTTCCATCACCAGGCATCACCCAAAATTTTACCAAGATTAACCTGACATTCCATCACTGGGTATTACCCAAAATTTCACCAAGATGAACCCGACGTTCCATCCCCTGGTATCACGCAAAATTTCAAGAAGATGAACCCGACGTTCCATCACTGGGTATCACTCAAAATTTCACCAAGATGATCTCTATGTTGCATTGCCGGGTATCACGCAAAATGTTACCAAGATGAACCCAATGTTCCATCACCGGGTATCACACAAAGTTTCACCAAGATTAACCGACGATGCATTGCTGGGTATCACCCAAATTTTCACCAAGATGAACCCGAAGTTCCATCGCCGGTATCACCCAAAATTTTACCAGACTACCATCAAATAACCATCCAATAAAGGGATCCACATATTTAATGAATCCCCAATTCCGAATTTTTAACCAACTTCAACGACCTACCAATGCCGCCTTTACTGTCCTGTGGTCCGTGGTCAAAGTTGGCCACTCAACCTAAGTCAGTCCTATTTAAGTTTTTTCCTTGAGTCCCCACTTATAACCCTAAGGGTACCGTCACACAAGGTGACGTCGCGGCGGGATGGGAGATATCGGAGGCGACGGACGGTAGCGTGCACATTTATGGCGCCCCGCCAGCGTCGCCGTCGCATGTTTACATGCGGCGATACCTCCGACGACGCACCGGCAATCTTACAGGCGCCATCGCCGCTGGGGTGTCCAAAAACCCCAGCGGCGATTCTGTAACATCGGAGCCTATGGTTCCCATCGCCTGTAAGATCGCCGTCCCTGTTATATGGGGCGATGTGTACACATCACCCCAGAGTGCTCGCCTTGTTTCAGAGCAGTGCTGAGAAACCAGGCGACCACTCAAAGGCGTCTCCATCGCCTATTTACATTAGGCGAAGCACTGGCGATGTCGGCGGTGATAGGCCACGCCCCTATAAAGTCGCCGGTGATATGGCCTCGTGTGACGGTACCCTAAGTCATTTTATTTCTGCCATAAGACCTAGATCACATTTTATTTCCCCTATCCCCTTTTCCTCTCCTATGATCATTTCCTCCCTCCAAGTGTCATGTCAGCCTTCCCCTACCCCTACGTGGAGTATCTGATACCCTCTTCCATGTTGTAGTTCTCCAACACAAACAGAACACACAACACATGGAGCCCACGACTTGTCCTAATAACCTAGTTTTACACCAATATACCCATAATACAATTTTTTGAAGTTGTCCGCAAAGTTTCTTTGTTGTTTCTTCACTACAAAACAGCCGCAAATGTACAAAAAGGTCGGGTGAATCACCACCAAACGGAAAGAGGTCAAAGTATGGTGCAAGGAAAAGCCTATGGAGTCAGTGATTGTAACAAAAACTGTATGTGATGGAAGTTTTTTTGATATTTTTACTGAATCCAGTGATCAAAAGTATAGAGCATTCAGCTCTTACTTTGCAAACCTTTGGAGATCTGTGTTATCAGTAGAGAAGGGTCAAGGTCATTGGTATCTGTGACTGGGTCCATTGGTTATTGGATCCGTCACAGCTTCATGACTTCCATTATGATGCTATTCTGAGCAAATCCTGAAGGTGATCGTTCTCATACACTGAGCATTTCTCCTGATGTGAACACACAAGTTCCAACATTTTCTGTAATTTTGCACAGACGTGTTTTGCAGCGCCGGAGCTACAGGGTATTGCACAGATGGTTTGAATAACCAAGGTGAAGGATAACCGTGACCCTCCAGGATAGTGACCATTTGAAAAAAAAAATCTAGCTGGAGTCGTATTTTCCAGTCAGCTGAGATGTGGGTCAGGGAGTCCAAACAGAATAAGGGGAGGATATTGAAACCTCTCCAAAACCAAGAGACAAACAGCCGTAGGCGAAGCCAAAATATGGAGAAGCTTAATATAGAAGAGTCGAGGCTGAGCGGTGACCTCAATCCTACTGACATGGAAGGTCTCGGACATATGTATGTGTGAGGCTGTGCATCACTTGGGGAATGAAGTTGGCGAGGTGGTTATAGTTGTTTATGTTCACGCGCATTGTGACTTTAATTGTTAGTGAATCACAACCAATAAAGTGTTTTAAAATTCTTATTGTGCTCCCCTTATATGAGGTTCCATGTGAGGTCCGGATCATGGTTCCATCTGGTTCCATGTGAGGTATGGATCATGGATCCACCTGGTCCCATGTCAAGTCCGGATCATGGTTCCACCTGATTCCATGTGAGGTATGGATCATGGTTCCATCTGGTTCCATGTGAGGTCCGGATCATGGTTCCATCTGGTTCCATGTGAGGTCTGGATCATTGTTCCACCTGGTTCCATGTGAAGTCTGGATTGTGGTTCCACCTGGTTCCGGGTGAGGTCCAGATTGTGGTTCTTCCTGGTTCCATGTGAGATCCGGATCATGGTTCCACCTTGTTTCATGTGAGGTCCGGATCATGGTTCTACCTGGTCCCATGTGAGGTCCGGATCATGGTTCTACCTGGTCCCATGTGAGGTCCGGATCACGGTTCCACCTGGTTCCATGTGAGGTCTGGATTGTGGTTCCACCTGGTTCCATGTGAGGTCTGGATTGTGGTTCCACCTGGTTCCATGTGAGGTCTGGATTGTGGTTCCACCTGGTTCCGGGTGAGGTCCGGATTGTGGTTCTACCTGGTTCCATGTGAGGTCCACATCATGGTTCTACCTGGTCCCATGTGAGGTCCGGATCGCTGTTCCACCTGGTTCCATGTGAGGTCTGGATTGTGGTTCCACCTGGTTCCGGGTGAGGTTCGGATTGTGGTTCGTCCTGGTTCCATGTGAGGTCTGGATTGTGGTTCTACCAGGTTCCATGTGAGGTCCAGATCATGGTTCTACCTGGTTCTATGTAATGTCTGGATTGTGGTTCCACCTGGTTCCATGTGAGGTCTGGATTGTGGTTCCACCTGGTTTCTGCTTCCATCTTTGCTTTCAACTGTATCATCATCTGTGATGCCAACACAGTTGAATGTTTGATGCCAGGCATCTGAGGGCCCAGTGCTGACACTGAACTGACCCCCTTAACCTATGGGCCTTATAGAGCTGTGTGGTCTGCCGCCATTGGCGGTATGCCACGTTCTTTACATGTCTATGTGTGGAGAGGTAAGAGTCAGGATACTCAGACCCTGAGCAAAGTAGAACTACTGATAGCTCTGTCACGGTGGTGGCCGTACTCAGCAGCTGTGTTCCTAGCGTCACGTGAAAAGGGAGTTACTACTGTACAATGGGTGCAGAGTTTATAGTAGTAAAAATAAAAAGGTAGGGGAATAGAAAGACGTTTGGCCACCAGTTGGGATATTTGACTGGGATGTGGCCGACAATTCAGGGAATCCCTGGGAGATAGATGGTGATGAGCAGTGCAGATGAGCCTTCCCAACTAGGGCTGGCTCCCAGGAAAGTCATAACCAGTGTAGTGCAGCAGAGAATAGGAGACAGGATGGTCAACTTTACCATTTACTACAAACTCCAGACAGATCGATAGGATACAGTACACCTTCATCAGGTTTCAGTCTGTCCTGCATGATGGGGGTTTGACACCTCTGCTGGGTTATAGTGCTGCCTATCCCCTACTGAATCCCTTCCTGGGACAAAATGCTTCTTGGAGCTTGAATCTGGCAATAAATACTACCTGGCAGTCATTTCCATGCAGAGCTGGCAACTCGGATCCTGTAGGTACATGTGCCCAAAAAAGGTCCCTGATCCTATGATGCTGCAGAGCTTCTAGGAACTGCATGCGCTGCTGGGTGTTAGAGACCCCACACAGCAATTCAGATTTACCACCAGACCTTGGAAGTCAGGATGGCCTAAGGACTGAGACCCCGCCATTTACATGCCCATCTCTTCAGAAGGTCTACGGCCAACCATCCAGGATGTCCTCCGTCTTGCTTCACTGCAACTTTAAACCCCGCCTCCCCCATTTAGGTACACAAGCCCTAAGCTCAGGCAAAAATGCACAGCTCCAGTAAGATGTCGGAGTACATTTGTGGATGTAGCTTTCCCAGCAGAAACGTTAAATACCCATCAGAGCTGACAATACATAATGCAATATATATCAGCAACCATTTTGTGGCAGTACAGAAACAGGCCGCCACATATGCTACAGGATTCATTTTTTCAAAAGCACCCTACGAACACAGCACTACCACAACCCCATTTTCTAACCCATGAAGTTGGATTGGATTCAGTCTGGCGATGAAATATCCTAGCACACAGGAATCCTCCAGAGACAAATGCATATTAGAATATCCCGGGAAGCTTCTATGTCGCAGGCAGTTGCGCCAACTCTTCCAGGAGTCCAAGAGGTGTACTAATTTTCTGGCAGACACCCAGATGTTCAGGGAAAGTTGACAAACATGTACAGGTCCCTCGCAAGAATACACCAGTATTACATACTAGATGAGGGCCAGATGCTATCACATCGGGAGGGAAGCGACATCACGATGGGAGCAGGCTCTGTGGTGCAGTCTCTCCTCTGTCCGCTGTCTCTCTCCCCCGTGCCGTCTCCCAATGTATGTAAATAATTGTATTTTACTTAAAAACCTGTTTCTGTGTATTTTTTTGTATTACCTGTTTCATTTCCTGGTAAAGAATGTGTATGGCTTTGCTTTATTTTCTATTGCCAGCACAAGTAAACCAAGCAGCTACTGGATGCCAACCACCGCTGCCTGCTGTTACCTTTGCTGGCAATGAAAAATATATTTTTTTCATTATTTAAATAAATAATTAGAGAAAAAATTGGCGTGTGCTTTGCTCTATTTTCTATTGCCAGCCAAGGTAACCCAGACAGCTGGGGGCTGTAATTCTCAGCGTGGTGAGGTCCAAGCGTTCTGGGCCCTCCATGCTGGGAATTGCAGCAAACAGCCTCCCCAGAATTGGTGCCTCAATGAGAGATGCCAAAACTGGGGGCTACCAGCTGCCGTGTAACAGTGGCAAACTTTGTAATAAAGGGGTTGATGTCAGCTTTTTTTGGCAGCTGACGTCAAGCCACTATGCCAGCTAGCCATTAGGAATACTTTCAGTAAAGGGGAAAAAAAACACACAAAAAGAGAAGTCCTTTATTGCATACAAAATAGACAGAGGCACCTCGTTATCCACATTATTAGCTCCCACCAAGTTCAGAAAAAAACACTAAGAGGACAAAAATTCAGAAAAAAATCACCAAAAAAGCGGCCAAGATATAATATCCATTGCACTTTGCAGGACGCTGCAGGCCCCTCTGAGAGGCAACACAAGTGCATAATACCGATGCAGCAATGACTCTCAATCTGCTATGTCAAGGGGGGAGGTGATTGGTGGTATTTATTTGCACAGGGTTTCCATAGGGCATCATTCACACATGCAATGCAAAGTGTCTGTGCTGTTAAGGGTATGTCACACGCATCAATATCGCCTGCATGATCTCGGCTGCACGTGACGTTGCAGCGATATTGATGCGTGTGACATACTGAATCAACCAGCGATAAATCGCTGGTTGATGATCGCCAGGTTTTAGAACCTGCTCTAAAACCTGGCGATTGTCGCCCGGTGGACACGCAGCATCGCTGCGTGTGACACCGGGAGTAGCGATATTCCAGCTCCCAGCGCCTCTCACAAGCGCTGGGAGCTGGTATCCAAGGTAAACTGCGGGTATCTAGGCAGCGCGCGCTGCCTAGATACCCGACGTGTACCTTAGTTACCAGCCTCCTCCGCTCACCGGCTGGTATCTAAGGTACACATCGGGTATCTAGGCAGCGCGCGCTGCCTAGATACCCGCAGTTTACCTTGGAGACCAGCCTGCTCCCGCTTCCAGCAGGCTGGCAGCGGGAGCAAGACATCGTGGAAACGATATTTAAATCGTTTCCATGATGTCTCTGGTCAATTGATCGCTGGTGAGTCTGCCTGTGTGACAGCTCACCAGCGATCAGCCGTCAATGTCGTCAGCAATCATCTCACTGACGACATTGACGCGTGTGACTCCCCCTTTAATCACTACTTAGATCACTGAAGAAATGGTCAGAGTTGTCCAATCTCACTCTATGAATAAACAAACGGATCAACTTTCTTGCATATGAGCTTCTGTTTATTTTTTGTAAATCACTTTAGTACTACAGGAACTGTGGTGATATCACGGTCATATCACTGTGACATAACCACAAGTCCTGTAGAGGCGTCTGTGCTCCCGACGTTGTTCTTTGTGGCGGGTGTGCGGGCGGTGGTGTTTGTAGTGGTGGTGTCCCGCTGGTGGTACCACCAGCAGGCGCAATACTAGGACACCCATCACTTGGGTGAATCAGTATGGCTTCCGGCGTGCTTCCGGCAGCGCTGTGTCTTCTGGGACATGGCCTCATCCAGATGGAAGTTGAGGATGGACATGTGGCGCTCCTGCAGTCTGGTCGCAAGAGAGGTTCTGCACCTAATCCATAGGTGTTCAAAAAAGAGAATAAAGAAAGGCGGCACTCACCGTATAGGCTGGTGGAAGGGTGTTTTAATCCAGGAAAATCAATCCATTAAAACATTGTTAGTGCGGTGGGGAGAG
Source organism: Allobates femoralis (assembly GCA_033576535.1). Taxonomy (NCBI): domain Eukaryota; kingdom Metazoa; phylum Chordata; class Amphibia; order Anura; family Aromobatidae; genus Allobates; species Allobates femoralis. Next base: position 545,389,521 of record JARQOC010000003.1, read on the forward strand.
GGAGTGAGAGGCCGTCGGAACGACGGTACCATTTCGTATCGTGTAGTGATACTTCTGCGGGTTCCGATACTGGAACCCGCAGAAGTATCACTACACGATATGAAACGGTACCGTCGTTCCGACGGCCTCTCACTCCCTCTCCCCACCGCACTAACAATGTTTTAATGGATTGATTTTCCTGGATTAAAACACCCTTCCACCATGATCCAAGATGGCCGCCGACTGAGCAGGACGTGCTCCAGAGAGCTCCACAAGCCCCAACTGAATCCGTGGCATCCTACCCCTGGAAATCCGAGAACCAGCCCGATTCACGCTTAGGGGCATACCCCAGACACCAAAGACTGTGGAGACACCGGTATTTTGGAGCCCAGGACCCAAAAGGAGCACTTTGAAAGGAGCTGACCCGTCCCCCCCCCCTGCACGTGGTGTCTGACTGTCCCCGCGGCCTGAGGCAGATCTGTGGTGAGTGTGCCTCCCCATCAAGGGACCCTACTGCTAGAGACCCCGTTGCAGACCCCGCGCTTAGAAGAGGAGCCCGGGGAGAGGCGCGGGTGAGGAGCCGCGCAAGGGAGTAGCGTTTTCCCGCCACCCGCCGGCCGCCATTAGCGAGAGACCGCGTCCAGAAGCTACCAACTACTGCTGGATCGGCTCCTCATCTGTTGCGGGACCGGGAGGAAGCGGCGGCCGACCTCAGGGGCTGACAGGGGAGAGCGGGAAGCCCGCAGGCAAGTGCACATACCCGACCTGCCGTTGTTGAGAGTGGGCCCCTGTTCCTTCCACCGTCAGGGCCACAGAGAGATCTGGACGGAGAACGTAGGGGAGCATTCCTGACCTACTGCCCGAGGTGAGAGGTGGGGGAACGCGGAAGCTGACTGGTGGAGTGGCAAGGGGAAAGTAGCACTACAGCATTACAACAAGGGTCCCTACACTACAGCAGCTGGGGCCTTGATTTACTCCACACCCCCCCCCTGTGGAATTGGAAGCCCACCTTGATCCTGAGGCAGCAGACCTGAAAGGCACAGTTGTAGAACACAGTGTAATTTGTCTTTTAAATAAAGCACTGCCACCTTGATAAAGTCCAGAGGACAGTATATAGAAAGGAGCACTATCTACAGAAATATCCTGCATCACTCCACCTCAAATCTACATGCACAAGAACATTGAATGCTGGATTAACTCTTTCACTGCCCTTGTACCATCCACTGGCTCATACCACCATCTAGCAGCAGAGGGCACTGGAGGCCTGCCCTAAAGTTTCAACTACACTGGTCCAATAAGGAATTCTTCAGAATTCAAGGTGTCATACAATAATATCCTGTAGACATTTCTACAACTTTTGACTGCAATATAACAACAACCCCCATCCACCCAACCTGCTCAGTGGAAAACCTATAAAGAAATATTTCCTTACCAAGATCGCCCATCTTCTGGATCTCTACCTGAACTCTTATTAACAGATTCTCTCTGTACGCCGCCAGACCCCATAATGTGAGTGTCTCGTGACACTCTGGGGGGGCTGACAGAGAACAGGAACCAGATAGACTCTAACCTCTCTAATACGTCACAACGGTTAAATCTAGCACAAAATCCACTAAATCTTCCACCAAGGCGACTACTAATACCACACAAGTGGATCTAGATAAATATCTAAAAAAGCAAGCTGGTCTGTCATCCTTATCCAAAGCTTCGAGACAACTCTTGGTCGAAGACACCATGGAACCAGACCATGATAGTGATTGCGAGGGAACTGATGACGACGAGGAACTCCCGATCACTAGATCCTATCTCAAAAAGATATTACACAAGGCTCTAGAACCCCTGGCTAAAGAGATGGCGGATATTAAGCAGGACCTGGCACAGACGGGTCGCAGAGTCGAGACCTTGGAATCGGCCAATACAGAGGTGGTCAAACAAACTAACGCTACTCTCTCTGGTCTCCAACACCATGAAGACCACCTTAACAAGATCTATACGATGCTGGAAGACCATGAGAACAGGGACAGGCGAGATAATCTGCGCTTGAAGGGAGTTCCTGAAACAATAACACAAGATGCCTTAACTCCATCCATCATAGACACATTCCGTTCATTACTACAGCCAGATGACCCATCAGACATGGAACTAGTGAGAGTGCATAGAGCATTACGCCCGAAACCGCCATCAGATGAATCTCCACGAGATGTAATCTGCCGTTTCCTGGACTACAGGACAAAGGAACTGGTCATGAGGACGGCCAGGGAGAAAACCACCGTTACATGCAATGGCTCCCCAATTCAGATATACCAGGATCTCTCTTGGATAGCACTAACTAAACAGCGCCTCTTGAAACCGCTAACTACAATTTTTCACCAAAGACATTACCCATACAGATGGCTGTTCCCCTTCGGCATATCCGTCACGGCTGGAGAAAAAAGGATCCAAGGTTGAACATCAGCTGACATCAAATGGATGTGCCAGGAACTAAGTATTGAATTAGAACATTACCCCAATCTAGAGGAAGTGGGAGCTGCATACCAGATGACACCTCTGCAACATCCACCACCGTGGCAAACTCATCTGACGCCAAAGTCCCAAAGAACAAAACGCAAAAATTCCAAGTTGACCGAGTCCCGAGGCGAGGACAGCCCGAATGGATGATAGATAGGGAAGATCTAATGCGCCTTCTTTTATTCCCTAAGACTCATGACTGAGACATTGATATATTTACGATCTCTTGTCTTCATGGCCGGCCTGGAAGGTCAATATTCCTTTCACCTCCTCTCATCCACCTTGAGAACTGAGCATAATCCTAATTCTTGAATGTAAACTATGCTATGGATGACAGGAATCGTAATCCAAATTTTCTGACAACCGTTGTGATAGACGTACACTATTCTGTTAGCTCACACGGGCGTCTTTGGGGAGGTTATACTTCCCCATGTTCACCCTTTAATAGCTTTACCAATTTCTTCTGGTTCTTGTATTAGGTTTTAATTATACATAGGCTAGCCTACAAGAGACTATCTTGTTAACAATTTTACGGCACAAAAGCCTGTCAGTTATATTTAGTGTCAAAAGGTCAAACCTCCTCTGTCGGCTACCCCCTCACCTGCGACTCTTACGCAGCGTCGGGATGGTCGTGATAGAGAAGAGTCTGTCTGCTCAGATTTATCACACGCAAAGGTTTCATTTTACAATGTATGTATATGCACTAACATCACCTTGCTTTGTATTTTCAGAAAAATTTTCTTTACTGCTCCCTTCTATCCTCTCTGTTTTTTCTTACCCATCCCCGTCCCAAAACCCCGCGAGAGAGTCTCTGCTTCAACGTCTACATGAACTCGAACACCCACCATGACCAACAACCGTAAGTCATACCAAGTGGTATCGCATAACATACACGGCTTCAATTCCCCTATTCCTGGGTCCCAAACATTACACTTCCTCAAGAAAGCAGGCTATGACATCTTACTGTTACAAGAAACCCATTTTCTAGAAACTAAAATACCTAACTTTGAAAAGAATTACTATAATACCTGGTACCATGCATACTCGCCCCAAAAAAGGGCCAGAGGAGTAGCTATTGCACTAGCAAAAAATGTCCCTTTCCTTCCCATAGATAAATTGGTCGACAATGAAGGCCGATACATCTTTGTAAAAGGTTGACTGGAGGGTTCCTTGATTACACTAGGGAGTTTATACGCCCCAAATAAAAAACACTTTTCCTGGATAAAAAAGGTTCAAAATAAGCTCTCACTATTTGCTGAAGGTTCAGTCCTGATTGGCGGAGACTTAAACATAACGCTAGAGCCTCTATTAGATACCTCAGCAGGAAAAAGCAACATCTCAAGGCGAGATCTAGCCCAAATAAGGTCCTCTTTCCACACAGCAAGCTTGATAGATGTATGGCGATACTATCACCCTCATGATAGAACCTACACGTATTATTCCCACCCTCATAACAACTACCATCGATTAGACTATTTATTTGTGTCCAAAACCCTCCTTCCAGCAGTTATAGAAACTGAAATCCTCCCGGCACTATACTCGGATCATGCAATGGTGACTATAAAATTGGAATGTGGAAGACCTGTCCAGCCTACTAGAACATGGAGGTTGAATGAATCCCTATTAAACTCTAAAGACATTAAACTTAAAATCCAATCAGCCATTAAAGACTATTTTCAACACAATAACATCCCAGAAGTAGATCCTACAATTATTTGGGAGGCACATAAGGCAACACTAAGAGGCGTTATAATATCCATAGCATCGTTTCGAAACAAGCAAAGGAAAGCTGACATAGAAAAGTTATATAAAGATATTATTCACCTAGAGAAACAACACCAGACAACATTAACCCATTCTAACATGATAAAACTTGCAGAATGTAGACAACGCCTTAAGGATCTCCTCAATAAAAATGCAGCTAAACATTTTACAAACTGGAGAAATCGCCTAATGGTACATGGTGATAAGGCCTCTAAGTTAATGATATCATTGATTAAAAAAAGACAGTCTCGAACTTCATTCAGAAGATCAAAACAGACTCGGGCCAAATAACACAAAATTATGAACAAATCACTACAGAATTTTTAACATTCTATAAAAATTTATACTAGATAAGACCGCACGACCTTGAAGTAAACCTAAATCAGAGAAAACAAGAAATAGACTCATTCCTCTCATCCCTATCTTTGCCAAAACTAGATGAACAACAACAGAAGTGGTTGGCAAGACCCTTTGAATTAGAGGAACTCCAGTCCATCCTGTCTGAGGGCCAATCGGGCAAACCTCCGGGACCAGATGGTTTTTCGCTACTTTATTATAAGACATTTTATCCAGAACTGAACACACACCTGTTGAACATGTGTAACGCAGTTCTCCATGGCAGCACTCTTCCCTCCCAGTCCTTAGAGGCACATGTTACGCTTCTACATAAAGATGGCAAGGATCCGGCACAGTGTGGGAGTTACAGGCCCATCTCCTTGCTTAATGTTGATTTGAAAATATACGCTAGATTAATAGCAAGACGCTTGACGGGTCTGATCCCCCAACTGATTTCGTTGGAACAGACAGGATTTGTGCAGGGACGGGAGGGAAGAGACAACGCAGGCAGAATATTACACTTAATGCAACACGCCAAAATACACCATAAGCGGATGGTCCTATTGAGCACAGACGCCGAGAAGGCCTTTGACAGGGTGGACTGGACATTCCTCCGTAGTACCCTAATGGCTTTCCAAATACCCTCCCCTCTAGTAGAAGCCATATTCAAAATGTATACCTCCCCATCAGCTAAACTGAGAATCAACAACATGCTTTCAGATTCTTTTCTAATAAAAAACGGCACGAGACAGGGATGCCCCTTGTCCCCCTTACTATATGTTCTAGTTATGGAACCATTGTTAAGAAGCATTCAAATGAATAAGGAAATTAAAGGATTCCAATTAGGCAATGTACACCACAAGTCAGCCGCATTTGCGGATGATCTGCTGGTAATTCTATCTGAACCGGATAGGTGCATCCCGGCCTTTGTGCAAACCTTAGAAAAATATGGCCGACTTTCCAATTATAAAATTAACTTGTCTAAGTCAGAGGCACTAGGCCTCAACATTCCCAAGCCTATCATAGACAAATATAAAAACACATATCCCTTCAAATGGCCAGAAAAACACATCACATACCTAGGTATAAAGATAGGACACACGGATAAAGACCTTCTTTCCCTTAACGTAATACCCACATTAGAAAAAGCAAAAGAAACAGTCAAATCATGGAGAGCGCCCTTTCTATCATGGATAGGAAGAAAAAATCTACTTAAAAGTATAATTATGCCAAAATTTCTATACCTATTCCAAATGCTCCCAATTCGCATCCCGGTACATATTTTAAACAAAATCCACACCTTCATTTTAAATTTTATTTGGAACAATAAGAAACCACGCATCAAATACCAGACATTTGCCCTACCACGAGACAAAGGCGGTATGGGAGCCCCAGATATACGCAAATACTATGCAGCAGCTATGTTAACGAGAATAGTAGACTGGATTAGGCGGCCACCACATAAATTATGGCTCTCAATTGAAGAAACTATGTCACCAATACCTCTAAGGTCCCTAGCACTACTCCCAGATCTCTATAACGACCCAAAATTAATCAGTAACACCTTCACAAAAGCTACCGTTGCTATTTGGAAAAAAGAATGTGGCCGGCTACTTCCTCCAATGACCCCAATTCTGGATCTGCGGGATCTCGTCGGCCGTCTACCGGTGGGTTCTCAAGCGAACAATCCAGGGGGCTCGGGATGGAGGCCAGTCGACCCCATTCCAATTGATCACCTACTAATAGATGGAGCTTTGCTTTCACATAGAGAAATACAACAATCTAACTCACTACCGAATATGTCTTTTCTACAATACGGCAAATTGAAAGCATACATCCACAAACATCTGAAAAATCTAAATTTTATGAGACCTCTGACATTGTTTGAACAATTGTGTTCACAACTGCTTGATCCCAATAAGGTATTATCATTACTATATAAACAACTAACTTTAGATACGGCCCATATTAAAAGAGACTTTTTGGGCCTATGGGAACGAGATCTTCAGATAGAGTTTTTAGAACAACAAATAAGACAAATATACAGAGGATTCCATGGCCCCTCCCCTTGTGTAAAAATTCAAGAAAACTTATACAAGGTGGTAACAAGGTGGTACTGTACCCCCTCACAAATACATAGATGGCACCCCCCGACATCGGAATCCTGCTGGAGGTGTAACTCCGATATAGGAACATACCTCCATATGTGGTGGCAATGCCCCCTTATCCAAGCTTACTGGTTGTTGGTGTCAACATTACTCACAGACGTTCTACAACGGGAGGTGGTTCTTACACCTCTCACAGCTCTTCTCAATTTTTTCTTATGGCCAAAAGAACTATATATCTCTAAACTAGCTTCTAACATCATAGCTGCATGTAGACTTCTTATCTCTACCCTTTGGAAGTCCGATCTGACTCCAACAAAAACCCAAATTATACGGGAAATAGACTTGGTGTATCGTGCAGCAGAACTAGCGGCTCTCTCATTCAGTTCACATGAGACCTTTGAGAAAATTTGGACACCTTGGATGTATTCTCGGTCGACTACCGAATTCATGTCAACATATAGCTCTGAGTGAATTAAATACCAGGACCTCTCTCGCATACCCGTCTCCCCCCCCTCCCATCCACTCCCACTTTACCCTCCATTCTTCCCTTTGTTGAATTTCTCACACCTTTACACTCCTTACTCTTGATATAGAGTATTTAATCAAACTTTTTCTATTATAATAATTCCTAATGAGTGAAATGGAATGCAATATTTGTAGCACGAACATACTTTTGAATAACGATGTTATGTACGTTGACTGCTACACATTCTCCCTTATGTTAGGGAATGACAAATGTTGAATGTTTGATTGTATCTCTTTACTGTTCAATAAAAAGATCATTAAAAGAAAAGAAAACACCCTTCCACCAGCCTATACGGTGAGTGCCGCCTTTCTTTATTCTCTTTTTTGAATCTCTGATTATTCATTTAAGGCTGTGCAACACCAGGCACCGGGGATAGCCGACAGGCTTTTAGCAGAGCTCCACAGGTGTAGTGCCCAGTCATTGGACTCTTTTTCTGCATTAATCCATAGGTGTGGTATCCCACTCCCAGGTAAGAAGGGGACACAATACCGAGACACACACACCTGCATCCAACACCCATACTGACTACAGGCCAGGAGATAGAGGGGGCAGAAGTCACCCCATACGGGGAAACCCATCTGCTGGCAGGAAGAGGGAATAGGCAGAAGTGGTAGGAATAGAGAGTAGAAAACAGAGCAGGAAGAGGAGGAGTTAGGCAGTCAGGAGTAGTCAGTCAGTAGGAATCTGAGAGGGACACCAAAAGAGATGGAGTTCTAGGGAAACTATGGCGCTGGGAAGGCGTGGGAACCAGTGGGTAGATCACCCATGGAACCCAGCCCAGCATGAACCCCGAAATCATCCCAACTTACAGTCGTGGTGGAGGAACTGGTTGCAAGAGGGGACCGACCCCAAACTGACAACAACGTTGTCAGTTTGAACCAGGAAACTGGAGGCTGCTGAGCTGTATGTGCAGTAGCCGACTACCGTGGACAATCTGCAAAACGGTGGCTAGACCTAGGGTCAGAGGACGTGTTGACCGTCGCTCGACATGGCCCACAGCCACCTGCTTGGAACACTGTCGCACGAAGGCGCAGGGCAGGAGTGGCGACTAAACCAGCGCAGAGAAAGGCAACCTGGAAGAGCATACAGAAAGGTGTCTCGGTGGAGTGGACCCGAATTGCCTGGGAGTTGACCGGATTGCTGACCCACAGGACACGGTTGCCCGGCTGGGCTGGAACTGTTGAGAATTGCCAGTAAAGGTAAAAGAACTGCAACCTTTGTGTCCTCCAGTTATTTCCCACACCTGCCTTGCCGCCTCCTGCACTCTAACCAATGACTCCCATCCATCCCTATAGACTAATATACTGATCCTGGGGCCTCGCTCCACCTGTGGGGAGCATTACCATCCTGGCTGCCACACCATCTGACCCAGAGGCCCAAAAACAGCAGTGCTAGTCGCCCATGACCAGGTACCACAGGTGGCGTCACGTACAAACTCATCATCCCCTGTAAATAACCCCCAACACATTGCACAGCCAGGACCATGGAGCTGGGCCACAGCCTCTGTGACTTCCCAGAAAGTCCACTGGCCCAGCTACAGAGTACCCCCAGCCCTTGCGGCCGTTGCAGACGCCACTAGGTAAATATTGGATTATAAAAGCACTTGGCATGTGGGGGCGTGGTACAAATTTTGCACTAGGTATGGCCTTAGCTGCCATGTCGGGGCCAGTAATCACTTGGCATCATCTATAGTTGTTATTATTTCTTTTCTTAATGCATGGTTCATTTCAGGTCTTTCCTATTGACACATTTTGATATAGGCCAGATTTGCAGTGGGATATCAGAAAATATATAAAATGTCTATGACTGCGGTTTGCAATGTTGTGTTTGGATCCCGGCTCATCTCATTGTGGCCTCAATGTTTTTGTTGGACCTGATGCCGCACGTCTACATGTGATCTACGGGAACTGATTGTAATGTTCTGGGATGGGCACCAAATACAAAACAGAATATTATCTACAAGATAAGACATTTATACTGCGGAGGAAGCAAGAACAGAAGTGGCCCTCAAAACCAAATCCAAGTAACCCATTGCCTGACAAATATCCATCCTAAATAAACACATGATGGAACCTTATTGGGATTATGTATGCATGAATTTACTGATAGGAGTTCTACCTGCAGGGGGTAAATCCAGTTTTTATTTTCTTTTGCTATGGGTTTGGCAGACCCCAAGTGTCATCTTTGTAGGCAGCAGCTGACCTAAAGACTGACAGGTGACAGACACCAGTTCTCAATACCTAGACAATAGATTGAGTTATTGATTAAGATCAGGAAAGGCTGAAGACAAAGCATCATAGTTAAACTCCTTGAGGGCACAGGGCGAATGGTGGAGCAGGGAGCTAATCAATCCCTGAGGGAACAGGATGAATGGTGGAGCAGGGAGCTAATAAATCCCTGAGGGATCAAGGTGAATGGTGGAGCAGGGAGCTAATAAATCCCTCAGTAACGTCTTTGAGGACAGTGAAGTCTGCAAGACAGGGGTGAGAGGAAAAAAGAAGGGGGGCGCAGATCTAAGTGCAGAAATATAATTATATTAAGCAGAATTAGGAATTCTCCTCACCTTTTTGGTGTCTTGTTGTTCAGCATATAACCCTGTATTAGGGTAGTGGAGTAATGGTCTGGATCCTCTGGCCTGCAGCTCAAAACAGGTGAAATGAACCACCTTGCAGGAGATTCATCAGGGAGTGTAGAGAAGGATTTCCAGTTTGTCAAGGAGCGCTTCCAGATGGTTCATTGATTACTCCGATTATTTCAAAGAAATTCTGATTTATTATATATAATAAATCAGAATTTCTTTGAAATAATCGGAGTAATCAATGAACCATCTGGAAGCGCTCCTTGACAAACTGGAAATCCTTCTCTACACTGAGGGATCAAGGTGAATGGTGGAGCAGAGAGCTGACATCTCAAGAGGGCACAGGGTGAATGGTGGAGCTGAAAGCTGATGAATCCATGAGGGCACAAGGTGAATGGTGGAGCAGGGAGCTGACATCTCCAGAGGGCACAAGGTGAATGGTGGAGCAGAGACCTGATGACTCCAGAGGGAACAGAGTGAATGGGAGAGCAGAGAGCTAACGACTCTCTGAGGGCAAATGGTGAATGGTGGCGCAGGAAGCTAATGCATTCACTGGGAAAGGGAAAGGGAAAAGGCCGCTCCACCGCCCATAACCTCCTGGATTCCTGCACCTGGTGTGGCAGCTTTGGCAACTGCCCAGGAAACAATGTAAAGGGAAACCACTGTGTCTTCCGAAACGCGTCTAGCGCCCAGCTAGCACGCTGAATGATTTTATAAATTTCACATAACAATAAAGGACAAAATTTTGCAGGAAGCTAATGACTCCACAAGGTCACAGGGTGAATGGCAGATCAGGGACAGTGGCGTAACTAGAGTCTGGTGGGCCCCGGTGCGAAATTTAGACCTGCCCCCTTGCACACGTCGGTCGGATGTATAGCCCCTGTGTAACGTTCTAAATACTTTAAAGACTCACAGATTGACCCCTCTCCCCCTTCATTATGTATTAATGCCCCTCATCATGCAATACATGGTCATCCTACTGCAATATTGCCCTTATCGTGGTATATATGTCCCCCGTCCTGGTATATATAGTCTTCCTCCTCCCAACACAATAGTCCTCCAAATATTATAATGCACCCCATATTCCTCCATATATTACAATGTAACCCCATAGTCCTCTTTGTATTATAATGCAGCCCATAGTCCCCTATTCATAAGGTAGCTCCAATAGTCATCGCATTATTTTAATGCACCCCTATTATCCTACATATAGTATAATGCAACCTTATAGTCCTCCATATAGTATAATACAGCCTCACAACCCTCCATATAGTATAATGCAGCCTCACATCCCTCCATATAGTATAATGTAGTCTCATATCTCTCCATATAGTATAATGCAGCCTCATAGCCCTGTATACAGTATAATGCAGGCTCAGTTCTCCATATAGTGCAGCCTCAAAACTCTCCATATAGTACAGCCTTATATCTCTCTATATAGTGCAGCCTCATATATGCAGCCTCATATCTCTCCATATAATGCAGCCTCATAGCGCAGCCTTATACGCAGCCTCATAACTCTCCATATATGCAGCCTCATAGCCCTGTATACAGTATAATGCAGACTCAGTTCTCCATATAGTGCAGCCTCAAAACTCTCCATATAGTACAGCCTTATATCTCTCTATATAGTGCAGCCTCATAGCTCTCCATATAGTGCAGCCTCATATATGCAGCCTCATATCTCTCCATATAATGCAGCCTCATAGCGCAGCCTTATAGCGCAGCCTCATAACTCTCCATATAGTGCAGCCTCATAGCGCAGCCTCATAGCGATAGCGCAGCCTCATAACTCTCCATTTAGAGCAGCCTCATAGCTTCTACATATAGTATCATGCACCCCCCTCCTCCTTCCATAGTCCTCTGGCCACCTTGCATTCACTTATTAAAAAAAAATTATCTGTACTTACCTCTCCTGGTTCCACCGCTGCTCCATTGTCTTAAAAACTGAAGAGAAGACTCAGGAGGAGGAGGTGGCATCAGCCTGCTAAATGCGTTCCACAGTGGAACGCAGATGGAAAGCAGGCAGTGGTGAGAGGAAGTGAGGGGAGGAGCGGCAGCAGTAGTAAGTGAAGGGCTCCTCTCCACCCCTCCTCTCATCTCCCTGACACACGGGCTCCATAGCTGCGTGCATCACGCTGCCGCACAGTGCTGCACAGCCACGTAAAGCGGGTGTCCAGCCAAGTATCAGCAGTCGCAGGGGCGGTGCTTGGCTTGGGCCTCTGTTCGTTCGTTGGGGCGCCGTAGGAGCCGCGACCCCAGTGACCGCGATCGTTATGCCCCTGAGCAGGGAGCTAATGACTCCCCAAAGTCACAGGATTAATGGTGAGCAGGGATCTGACGACTCTTGCAGGCCAGATGGTGAATTGTGGAGCAGGCAGCTAACAACTCCCTGAGGGCACAGGGTGATCTGGGTGGAGCAAGGAGCTGATGAATCCCTGGGGGCACAGGGTGACTGGTGGAGCACGGAGCTGATGAATTCATAGGGGCACAGGGTGAATGATGGAGTAGAGAGTTGATGGCCACATGAGGGTACATGATGAATGGGGGAGAAGAGATAATGACTCCCACAGGGCACAAGGTGAATGATGGAGCAAAGAGCTAATGACTTCTTGAGGGCACAGGGTGAATGGTGGAGCAGGGAGCTGACAACTCTCGGAGGACACATTGTGAATGGTCTCATGATGAGGAGGACTGATACCAATTCTCATTGAACCCCAGAATTTATTAGGCGATTCATGGATCAAACATCAGTTGTGAATTTTGCCATTAAGCTCCTCCTCGTTAGAGAAAAAGCAAGTTGTGCAAAAAGTCCTGAAACATTGAACAGTTGGACAAGTGCATCCAAAAGTGTAGAGAGGGTCACAGCACATTCACCTAAAAAGCTTAGAGGGCATTACAGGATCATCCAGAAATTTCACCCGAAAGCCAAAAATCCCCTACTTTTTGTGAATATAGAAGGGGGGGTCCCACAGTGGAGCGAGATTTGATTAATGTGGGATCTCCTGCCTTGCACTATTACTCAACAGTCCCAAGTGAGAAAGTCAGGAGGAGGAAAGGTGAACGATGAGGTGAGTGCGTTTTCCGAAACGTCCTCATTCCAGAAACATGTTTCAGCAAAAACCAACCTGAGATTTCCCCGAGGAAAGGAGAAGCCAAGAATCTGCACAGAAATAATATAGATTTCTGCAATAACTAGAAAAGTGCAGGAGACAAAGTAAAAATTACTTTTCATGAACATTTTTGCATTTGCTGAATAAAAATAGAAAAAAATCCACACAATATATATATTTGGTGCCACCATAATCAACAGTTACTGATAAAGTTATCACTGATTAATCAGAACATTAATGTAACAAAATTTCTGCACCTAAACAATTGTGTCGGCACAAAGCCTAAGTGTAACTTCAGACACAGCGTTTGTGATCTGTTTTTTATTGATTCGTTTGGGTGCAGTCTCTGAACCAAAAACAGAGCCAAAACATCACAAAGGCTAAGGTCACATTTGCGGTTGCAATTGCAATTGATCCGGTTTTGAGCATGAAAAATGCTCAAAACCGGATCCGGATCCGCACCCATAGGCAGCAATACAAAAACCGGATCGCCTCAACAGCGTTGCGTTTCCCGCATCCGGTTTTCTGATGTGCGGTAAAAATCATGCAAGCAACGTTTTTCGGACAGGTTTCTAATCCGGATCCGGATTTCAATTGGAAACCGCAAATGTGAGTGGAGCCGGGTACGGTAACCGGATCGGGTAACGCAACACACATGAATGGCAGTATTGCCGCAATCTGTTCCTATGGCTCCGGATTCACCTGGATGGAAGTGTATTGGCGTCCGGTTTTGTGCTGTCCGGGTGGATCCGGGTGAATCCGTTTTTAGTCCGCGGGACCAAAAGGATCATGGATGATTTCTGTAGTCCCTTGCAAAAATCGGACAAAACCGGATTTTCCCGGATTCGCCCGGTCCGGGACAATCTGATTTGAACCGATTTAATTCCCGGACAACAAAAACCATGCTGGGAAGCCGGGGAACGTTTATATTACTACGTCTACTGCATCCGGCAACAGGGTGCCACATTAAGTAGCAATCCGGTTACCGCATGCGGATTTAGGGACACACTTGGAGGGCAAAATTAGTCTGAAGGGACATGAGATTACCACATCCGGAACTGGATGTGGTAACCGCATTTTGCCTTCTAAATGTGACCCTAGCCAAACACATAATCTGTTTGTGTTCCTATTATGCCCAGTTTTCAAGGGACACAAACAGTTGCCCGGTTAAGATTGCGTCTGTCACTTTAAGAACCCCTGGGCCATGAATAGCTCCCTAGCTACCCCTCTATGTTCATTACTTTCATATGTGAGCTTTAGATATCCACCTCCAGTCACATGCATGTATATTTAATGTGTTTCTCATTTGTTGTGTTCCAGCACCATCTAAAATGTCTGGTGTATAAGTACCTTACACTGTAAGAATTTGAAATGTAAATTAGGTGTTGTCCTATTAGCCTGACTCACTCGCAGGGCTCAATAGGTGGACCTACTTCCAGTTTCTTTCTAGACAGACGGAGCTGGAATTCCGCTGTTCTGGCCAAGAGTCTTCAGGGATCAGAGCACACCCTTCGCCGCAAGATTTCCTGCCACTCCCAAGGCCTAGAATCATTTTCTGTCACAGACAGCATGATAAAGACTTTCTACCCTGGATCCTCGCTGTCCAGATCTACACGTGCTCCTTCAGACAATGGGACATATTGAGTATACAGAAGAACCTACTGCACATGGTTGGGAAAGATTAAGGGTCTCCTGTCCCATCGCAACATTAGTGGCTTGCACGCCATTGTCCATGCACCAACCGTCAGGTCCCCGTAGCGTGCTGTGCAACTTTCTACATTTTTCTTCAAGTACTTTTGCACGTGCCTTGACTATCTGTGTTAATATCCCCAGGATTCCAGGACTGTACAATGTTCTAATTATATCTACTCCTCCACTGCGGACCTTCTTATAAAAGCATCTACTTATTACATCTATAGCAATCCATGTTCCCATGTTCTTAAAGCTCCAGAACCCCAATTTCACTTCAGGATTCAACTCCAAGTTGTGTTTGCTGTGGCCTACCCATGTGAGACTGTGAAACAGCTATTCCATGTTGGATTTTCTCGTTCCTGCTGAAGTAAAAGCAACTGTTATCCCCAAGACCTGTGTTTGTGGTGATTCCATTGGCTGTGGACACTGTGTAGGAATGGATAGCAGGGACCCGAAGACCACCCAGGGAACACAGCCCCTGCACCCTCGTGCTAGAACAAGAACTATGATATATTAAACACTTGGGATCTCCTGCTCTTAGGCTCTTACACAGACTGACACACAGACACTTTCTTACCCTCCCTGGTGATCCCATGGTGACCGGTGATTTCTTCCTTCTGGGCATAGGTGAGGTGCTTCCAGGACCTTGCACCATTTGACATGGGCAGGTCCTGGAAGTCACTTGGTGATGCTCTTGCCAGTGCATGGCAAGAGAGGTTGAGTATTGCAGCGTTTTTGCTCCAAAACCAGATCACTTAATTGACATGCAGCAGTCAGCACAGCATTTCAGAAGTCTCATAAACTTTGCTGGTATAACAAAAATTGATCCATTTTTTGTGCAAAAATGTATCAAAAATGCACAGTGTGAACCTAGCCTAACACTTTCCTTGAACAGACTGGCGAATTCTCCTGAAAATATCATATTGAGTTTTTGTGCCCAGTGGGAAAGAAAACTTTCCCATAACAAAACAGCAAAAGAAAACAGTGCAAATATGCAAAAACAAAGATTCACAGTCTCAGGGGCTCCATTGGTTTGGATAATCCCAAGAATCAGCAATAACATGTGCGGTTAACAGGCAGCAAGTGCTCCTATGTCCCTACAGCACCCCCACAGGGTACATGGAGTAGTGCAGGGATAAAGATCACAAAGTAACTTTGGGGTCAAGTCTGAAACACTTTGGGGCGATAGTATGGGGTCCATATTTGTTTAACCCATTCACGACCTATGACGCACATGTGCGTCATAGGTCGCCTCCCACCATTTTTCTTTTTCGGTAAAAATGTCTGAATTTTTTTTTCATCACTTAGATGACATTAAAAGTAATATGTTTGGTATCTACAAACTTAGGCATCATACCGACACCTTAGTGTTACCATATAGTACCGACCCAAGGCCTCATACTGCCGTGTCAGTTTTACCATATAGTGAACCTGGTGAATAAAAAACTCAAAAAACAAACGTGTAATTGCACTTTTTTTTTTTGCAATTTCACTCTACTTGAATTTTTTCCCATTTTCCTTTACCCCATATGGTAAAATAAATAAAAGTACAACTTGTCCTGCAAAAAACAAGCCCCCATATGTCTGTATTGATGGAAAAATAAAAAAGTTATAGCTCTTGGAAGAAGGGAGGGAATAATGAAAAATGGTAAATAGCCTGTGGGTGAAGGGGTTAAGGGTCTAGTGTTTGAGGTCTGTAATAGTTTAGGGGGTCTGGTCTGGGGGTCTGTATTTATATTGGTGCCCTGATCTGGAGATTGTTAAAATTTTGAGGGTCTGGTCCGGAGATTGTTTACAGGGTCTGGTCTGAGATCTGTAATAGTTCAGGGGGTCTGGTTTTGGATCTGTACTTAGTTTGGGGTTGTGGTCTGGAGATTGTTTATATTTAAAGCGAACCTGTCACCCCCCCCGGGCATCAAAAGCTAAAATAGCCACCTTCTGCAGCACTAAGGCTGCATTCAGAGAAGGTGGCTATAGCCTTTTCATGCCCTTTATACTATGAAATATGCAGTTAGGTAAATGCTCACACTTCTGAAGACCAAAGACCGGGAGGCGGGGTTTCACGCTCCTCCGACCCGCCCCTCTTGTCAGTCATGGTGCTCGCCTGCTGCTGCCTCCCCTGACTGTGTAAAATGAACGCGCGCCTCCATTCTCCTGCACGGCGCCGCGCATGCGCCGTGCGCCCGGTGTCCAGGAAGTCGTCGGGCAGCGCGCACAGAGCATGCGTGGCTCCATACAGGAGAACAAAGACGCGGCTCCTCTGGACCGTGAGCACATAGCCTAAGGCCACATGCACACGTTGAGTATTTGAGTTTTCACCTCAGTATTTGTAAAGGCCACGTGCACATGTGGCACCCCAGTGATCTGGTCGCCACAAAGGGGTACTGCACCCAATCCATGGGTGTGGTGTCCCTGTCTTCAGTAAATTGTATGGTATGTCTGCACACCCACAAAAGCACCCAACACACCCGACCCCGGGGATGGCTGACAGACCCTGCGGGGGAAGGTAGTCAGCGGGACGGCGAGAGGAAAGGTGGAGGGTGGGAAGTTAGGAAGGAAGCAGTCAGGAAGTAGAAAAGGGAACAAAAGGAAAGAGAACAGGAAGTGAGAGAGCAGTTGGTTGAGAGCAGAGAGCGGAGGAGAAGGACACGGAGGACTTGAGCGGAGATGTGGCTCATCCCGGGTCCCGGGACAGCGAGTTGCGAAAACAAAGTGGGAACCCCAGGGGTGCAGGAAGTGAGCGATCCACCCGTGCGCCCAAATCTGAAGTGACAGCAGAGGGGCAGGCTGCAGACCAGGGGAGCAGTCCTGAAGGTGGCGAGGAGAATTCATACTCCAACAACGGAACTGGTGGCCATGAGGTCCAGAGGAGCTGTAGCCCACTCCCGACACATCTGCTAAAAAGGCAGCCGTATTAAGGTCAGGGGATGCGATAAGTTGCCCGACAGGACCCGTGGCTTCTGGATTGGTGCACTGTGCGCGGAGGCTTAAGCAGACAGCACTAAGGAAAGCAGCAACCAAAGGAAGGAACATAAGGGTGTGTGCTCACGGTCCGGAGGAGCTGTGTGTTGGATGCAGCTCCTCCGGACCTGAGGGAAGCTGCGGATGGCCGCAGGGAGACCGCAGCCGCCCTGTACTCACCATGTGCGGCGGGTGCAGGGTGGCTTCTCCCTGCAGTCACCCGATGGGAGCCGCATCCGACTCTGCAGCATGAAATAAACATGAGGAGGAGGAGTCGACTGCCGGCAACCCGCACCGCAGCTGAAAGATCGCTGCGGTCGTGTTAAGCATAGTGAGAATGGGATTTTTTTAAATCCCATCCACTATGCTTGTACTGTACTACGCAGCGGCAAGACACTGCATCCAAAACGCTGCATATACTGATCGTGTGCACGCACCCTAAAAGGGGTGTCCTGGACGGGCTATCCCAGTTGTTGAGGACTATCCGGACCGTGATTGTACCAGAACTGTATCTTGTGGTGCCTGCAGAGAAAAGCTAAGTAAACCAGGTTTGGAACTCAGAACTGTGTGTGTGAGACTGTTCATTTCCAGCCTGAGGAGCGGTAGACTGCTGCTAAGCCGCATAGGCCGTAGGAACCTGCTTGTAACCCACTCCAACCCTACTCCCTGTACAGGACCACCCCGCTGGCCTACTACCACCAACTACTACATCGGTTACCCTGGCGAACTGCTCCTCCCGTGGGGAGTGAGACCATCACCGCTGCCGTCCTATCATCCCCAGAGTGCCGCATCGCAGCCGCAGCCTTTGATAGCCGCATACCATGGGTGGCATAACAACAAACCAATTCTTAAACCCTTTTTTCCCATTTCAACAAACGTTTAACCCCTTTTTATTAACCACTCATCAGGGTGGCCACGGACCAGGTCATGCTACCGTGACATCCCCCCCAGACACCGAGACAGGGAGACCAGGCTCTGAGTACCCCTCGACCCCCACGCGGGCGAGCCACACACGTAGTGTATTTGGTCAGTTTTTTACCTCAGTATTTGTAAGGCCTCGTGTACACACTGAGTATTTGGTGAGGTTTTACCTCAGTATTAGGGCTATGTGTACACATTGAGTATTTGAGTTTTACCTCAGTATTTGTAAGGTCACATATATATGTTCAGTATTTGGTGTTTTTTTACCTCATTACTGTAGTTGTAGGTTAAGTACACACAGGGTCATGCCGCCAGCCACCTTTGTATATTCAGATGCCCATAGATGGCGGATGCCTGAGTAAGAGTGTGCATGCATGCCGGGTACACGCATGCGCACTCTGGCAGCAGTTTCGGGTGCGCTCTCTGTGCCCATCTGCTCTCTCTCTGCTCCCCTGTGTACTCTCTGTGTCCGTCAGTGTGCTCTCTCTGTCCCCCTATGCATTCTCTGTGCCCCCAATGCTCTCTCTGTGCCCCCTGTGCATTCTCTCTCTCCCTCTGGGCTCTCTCTCCCATTGGGGCGCTCTCTATGCTCCTGTGCTCTCTCTGTGCCTTCCTGTGTGCTCTCTCTCTTCCCCCTGTGCGCTCACTCTGTTCCTTGTGCGCTCTCTGCCCCCCGTGCTCTGTACCCCCGTGTTGCTCTCTCTGCCCCCTTGGGTGCTCTTCCCCCATGCGCTCTCTCTGCCCCTTTGGGTGCTCTTCCCCCCTGTGCGCTCTCTGTCCCCTTGTGTGCTCCCTCTTCCCCCGTGTGCACTCTGTCTGCCCCCTATGTGCTCTCTCTGCCCCCCCAGTGCTCTCTGTACCTCCTGTGCACTCGCTGTGCCCCCTCCCCCTATGCATAATGCTGGCGCCATATTTGAACACCTGAACCTGCGTATAACTTGCATGCGCAGTTAGAGTCCAAAGATGGAAGCAGGCTGATTAATCGCACCTGTGCGTGCTGTGCCGGGTAGGATGAGGCACAGTTAGTCATTTGGCAGGTTGCGGGCGGCATGAGTGGTGAGTTGCAGGCGGTGGTTTCGGTAGGAGTTAGATCAGGTTGTCAGTGGCACCACTGGCGGTATTGTGTGAGGAGCCAGTACCACCAGTGGGCTCCATATTTGCACACTCATCACCTGGGTGAGCAAACATGCTGCTGCTGCCACGTGATATTTCCTGTTCACACTTCCTTGTTATTAAGTGCCATCAGTGTTCTTGTTTGCATGTCTTTTGGAGTCTAGTCCAGAGATTAAATAAATATTAGGTCTAGAGACTCTTCATGTGGATGGGGTTTGGTCTGAGGTCGGTATTTATTTTGGCGTCTGGATAATATATTTATTTTAGGGTGGTTGCATTAATTTTAGGTTTTTGAAGGCGTCATATTCACTACCTGTGATGAGAATATATTGGGGTTCATACTTGGAGGATCTTTATGGTATAGGTTACAATAATTCGGGGGGTGCACGGGGTTCAGGGTGTCCTTGATGTGTAAATTCCATCTCCAAATTCAGGGTGTTCGTACGTTAGTTTGAGGTTGGGGGGCAGGTGGACGATTTAAGTGCAGAAATGTCCTCGTCCTGCAGGAGAATCTCATTAATAACGGGAAGGGTCTCTGGGGGGATTATATGTCATCTGCTGAGATTAAAGGATTAGAAGAAATTCTTCATTTCACATAAATGTCGCTCAGATTTCTCTGTGACTAAAGGCGAAAACCCGTCACATCATAATATGTCATCACTTTATATTTCATCATTCTACAACAGCATCAGTCACTGAGGTTCTTATATAAAGTTCTAGAACTTTCTAATAAACTTTAAGGCTGCTTTCACGTAGCGTTTTTTTTCCTGTCCATGGGATCCTACTTTGTGCAGGACCCCACAGGCAGGAAAGGATCAAAGGAGACCTCCAGATGCCATTTCTGTGATTTTCACGGGTCCAGTCACAGACAGCCCGAGCCTGCAAAGTGCACTTTCACTCCCGCAATGTATATATATATACATTGCGGGAATGAACAAAGGGTTAAAGATAAAAAAATATTATACTCACCTCTCCGGTGGTGTCCCGCGCTGTCTCACTCCCGGGGCTTAATGACCTGGTGTTGCCTGGCAAGCCGATCAGTTGAGCAGTCATGTGACCGATCAGCTGATCGGGTTTGTCACATGACCGCGCGGTTTAATCTCCCGGGATTTAACCCCTTAGTGACGAAGAAATTTGTCATTTTTCATTTTCGTTTTTTCACTCCTCGGCTTCCAAGAGCCATAACGTTTTTATTTTTCCGTCAATATAGACATATGATGGCTTGCTTTTTGCGGGACGAGTTGTACTTTCAGATGCAATAATTTATTTTACCATATAATGTACAGGGAAATTGCAAAAAAATTCCAAGTGCAGTGAAATTGCAAAAAAAGTGCAATTACATGTTTGTTTTTTGGATTTTTTAGTCGCCGTCTTCACTATATGGCAAAACCGACGTGACGGTGCGATGCCTCGGGTCAGTACGAGTTTGTAGATACCAAACATGTATACCTTTATTGGTATCTAGGTGGTGGAAAAAAATTCAAAAGCATGAAAAAAAAAAACATTGCACTTTTTGCGCCATGTTCTGCGACCCGTAGCGTCCTCATTTTTCGCGATCTAGGGCTGGGTGATGGCTTATTTTTTGCGTCTCGAGCTGACATTTTTAATGATACTATACTTGTGTGGATGCGCTGTTTTGATCGCCCGTTATTGCATTTTTTAGCATTGTTGCAGCGACCAAAAAAACGTAATTTTGGCGTTTGAACCATTTTTTGCGCTACTCAGTTTACGGCTCTCATTATTTGATTATTTATATTGATAGATCGGGCGATTCTGAACGCGGTGATACCAAATATGTGTATTTTATTTAATTTTTTAATACTTTTATTGTGGATGGGAGAAAAGGGGGGTGATTTGAACTTTTATGTTTTTTTTTTTTTTTTCAACTTTGCAAAAACTTTATTTGTTTATTAATTCTTAATTTTACACTGCCCCATAGAGAGGCATGCAGATGCACAGTCCGATCACTGCAGCTCCTCTGTATGTGTCAGAATCGCGGACCTGTTGTGGTTGGCAGCCTCTGCCAACCACAAGCAGGAAATGCTCCATGACAGGTTCCAGGGTCAAGCCAAGACCCTGGCCTGTCACGTCAGCACGGGAGATCCCGCGATACTATCGCGAGATCTCCCCTGGAGCCCGGTAAGCGCGCGCTGCACGCTCCGGCTCCCTTAGATCCCGCTCTCAGAAATTGAGGGCGGGATCTAAGGGGTTAAACAGCGCCGATCGGTGGCGGGACCGATTGGTGCTGTTTCTCCCACATCTCAGCTAGTGAGATCAGCTGAGATGTGGGAGGTTTGGAGTGAGCTCCACGCCGGAGCTCACTCCAAACACGGGGGTAACGACAGCCGACGTCTAGAGACATTAGGCTGTCGTCTAGGGGTTAAACCGCTCAGCTGATGTTAGTCATGTGACCGATCAGCTGAGCCCTTAGGGTGCTTTCACATTGCGCTTTTTAGCAATACGTGGCTGTCCTTTTACAACGGATCCAATTTAGCCCCCCTGTGTCCCTATGGGCACGGATTGGGTTGGATTTGCCCTTAATGGCACCCAATTTGTGTTGGATCCGATTCTATCTGATTTTTTTCCTGTGCCCAAAATCGGAGACTGCTCTGATTGTGGGCACAGTGGGCCAAATCAGACCAAATCGGATCCGATCTGATCCGCGGCAATTAACATGGGGGGTCTATGGAGCGCGGGTCCGAGACAACACAGGATCATTTCTCGGACCTGATTTTAGTGTACTGGGCTTGCTCAGTACACTCAAAACTGCTCTGTTCCCATGTAATTTGAAATTGGAAGTGAAATTAAGTAAATGAAGGGTTAAAAATCAAAAAATATTATGCTCACCTCTCCGGCGTGTGTCCCGCACTATCTCGCTCCTGGGGCTTAAGGACCTGGCGTTGCCTGGCAACCTGATCAGCTGAGAGGTCATGTGACCAACCAGCTGATCGTGTTGTCACATGACCGCACAGTTTAAATCTCCTGCCCGCTGATCAATTTTGGCAGGCGCGGGATTTAAACTGCTCGGCTGATCAATCATATGACTAGCATCAGCTGACCGGTTTAAATCCCGCGCCTGCCAAAATTGATCAGTGGGCGGGAGATTTAAACTGTGCAGTCATGTGACAAATCGATCAGCTGATTGGTCACATGACCTTTCAGCTGATCAGGTTGCCAGGCAACGCCAGGTCCTTAAGCCCCAGGAGCGAGAGAGTGCGGGACACACGCTGGAGAGGTGAGTATAATATTTTGTTATTTTTAACCCTTTTGCGGGAGTGAAAGTGCTCGCCTTGCCTGTAGTTCGCAGGCTTGTGCTTTCTGTGTCCGGACCCGTGAAAATCACAGACCCAGACACAGAAATGGCATCTGGAGGTCACCTCCGATGCGATCCTTTTCCTGTCCGTGAGGTCATGCAAAAAGTAGAATCCCACAGACAGGAAAAAGACGCAATGTGAAAGCAGCCTAAGTTCTAATTTATCACACTTTTCAAGATCTCTGTTGCTGTCAGTGAATGAGAATATTCCCTGTACAGTTTCTCAGCTCATATAATGTATCCAGTGCGGACAATGAGACTCCAGACTGATACATTGTAACAAACCAGCAGAGATCTGTACAGCTGATACAATGTATCCACTGTAGACAATGCTCTGTGAGCGAAACACCCTGGACTATAGACTGATACATTGTAACAAACCAGCAGAGATCTGTACAGCTGATACAATGTATCCAGTGTAGACAATGCTCTGTGAGCGAAACACCCTGGACTATAGACTGATACATTGTAACAAACCAGCAGAGATCTGTGCAGCTGATACAATGTATCCAGTGTAGACAATGCTCTGTGAGCGAAACACCCCTGGACTATAGACTGATACATTGTAACAAACCAGCAGAGATCTGTGCAGCTGATACAATGAATCCAGTGTAGACAATGCTCTGTGAGCGAAACACCCTGACTACTAACAGATACATTGTAACAAACCAGCAGAAGAACTGTGCAGCTGATACAAATGATCCAGTTTAACAATGCTACTGTGAGCGCAAACACCCTGACTTAGACTGATAATTGAACAACCGAGCAGTTATCTGTGCAGCTGATATAATTAACCAGTGTAGACCAAATGCTCTGTGAGCGAAACACCCCGGACTATAGACTGATACATTGTAACAAACCAGCAGAGATCTGTACAGCTGATACAATGAATCCAGTGTAGACAATGCTCTGTGAGCTAAACATCCCTGACTCCAGGCTTACAGCAGAAAGTCAAGCCCACAGAGGAGAAACAGAAGGAAAAACCCAATTAGTGATGTCATGCTGCATACATCAATCACCTGCTGCACTGATTTACAGGTGGTTAATTCCTGGTGGTTGGTTCCTTTTAACCACTTCCCTTACTCGAGTATACCAGGGAGCAGTCTTTACCTTGGCCACTAGGTGGCCACATATATTTAATTACACACAGAAATTATATCCAAATACGGTACATAACAATTCAAGGCATGCATATAAAAACATTGTACCCTCCAGGGCAGGGGGCGGCAGAGTCCTAGACCCTCTACAACTGTTACATTTAAAGGAGATCAATGTGGCGGTGGTCACTTCTGATTCCACATATAAACTACTAAAATAAACAAAAACTCACAGGTTTGGTGTCACCGTGATTGTCCTGACATGGAGAATTAGGAGAACGCAATACAAAAAAAAAGCAAAAATCAATGGTGAATTTGTGTTTTGTTTGTCGCACCATCTACTGCACTTGGGATGCTGAAGTGAGCGGCGTGGGAATATCCCTTTAAAGGTGTTAAAGGGATCTGTCCAGGGGGGATTCTGCTTTGGAGCCTATGGTAAACGCGCGGCATCTTCTGACACTTATATAATGTTTCCATGATAGATTGCTGTTATTAGCAGAATAGAACTGGATACATTGTGTCATTAATTAGAGGCTCGGACGGATCTCTGACAACCGTTGCAGATGATGGACTTTCTGTCGGCGTCTCGTCACCTCAGCTGGAGATCGCACATATGTTCTTGTCACTTACAGGAAATCTCCTCCTATATGAAGTATTTCTCCTTCCCAGCAGACGTCGCCATATTACATATCAGAAGTAAATTTACAGCACAAAAATCACAAAGCATAAAACAGACATCAAACACCAACCCCCACGGGGGTCCGGTATCACCATAAGGGGAATTAAGTGAAACATTAATCACTTTTATGTTATTTCTTTGGCAAGAATTACAGTATGGTAACTTCATGTTCTTTGTGTATTCTGTATAAATATGTACATCCCATGAACCCGGACAAGAGCATCCAACAAACCTGGGCAAGTGGACCTGACAGACCTGGGCAAGTGCACCCAGCAAACTCAGGCAAGTGCACCCGAGAACCCGGGCAAGAGCACCTGACAAACCTGAGACAAGAGCACCTGACAAACCTGAGCAAGAGCACCTGACAAACGCGGGCAAGTGTTCCCAATAAATCTGGGCAAGTGCACTATACGAACCCGGGCAAACCAGGGCAAGTGCACCATACGAACCCGGGCAAGAGCACCTGGCAAACCTGAGCAAGATCACCTGACAAATGCGAGCAAGTGCTTTCGATAAACTTGGGCAAGAGCACCTGACGAACCCGGGCAAGAGAACCTGACAAACCTGAGCAAGAGCACCTGACAAACGCGGGCAAGTGTTCCCGATAAACCTGGGCAAGTGCACCTGACGAATCTGGCAAGTGCACCCAATCAACCTGGGCAAGTGCACCCGACAAACCTGGGCAAGTGCACCAGACAAACCTTGGCAAGTGCACTCAGCAACCCAGGACCAGCTAGCAAGTGCGCCCAGCATGCCCCAGGCAAGTGCACCCGCCGAACCAGGGCATGTGCAACCGGCAAACTTGAGCAAGAGCACCTGATGAAAGCAGCAAGTGCATCTGGCAAACGCAGACAATAGTACCCTGTAAATTTGGACGATTGCACCCGGCAAACCCCGGTAAGTGTACACAGCAAACCCTAGCAAGAGCAGCTGGCTTACCTGAGTATGGCTAGGGTCACGATTTGGAAGGCTTATTGCAATTACCGCATCCAGATCCGGATGCGGTAATCGCATGTGCCTTCAGACACATTTTGAGTTCACAATGTGTCTTTAAACCCGGATCCATAGGAGCCCATTATAGCAGCCCCGCTGCGTTTTACAAACTGCTCCGAAAAAACGCTGCCTGCATGATTGTTCACGCAGGCAGCGGAAACCGGAGTGCGGTAAACCGTATTGTAAATAGTGCAATCCGGTTTTTGTATTGCATCCTATGTAGTCACAGGAAGATCGAGCTGCTTGGAGATGGTCGTATAACCTGCACCTTTAACACTATTTAATCAAGTTCTTTGCTCTTGCAGCTATACTATTATACTTACCTCCCTGCACTTGCTTATAACTTATACTTTTTTACCAGACTTTGTGGGTGTTTTTTGCCCAGGTGTGCACAGTATTATTATTATTATTTTTGTTTTTTCCTGAACCCCCTGGACCTGCTCTAGGACTGTCCTGAACCCCCTAGACCTGCTCTAGGACTGTCCTGAACCCCCTAGACCTGCTCTGGGACTGTCCTGAACCCCCTAGAACTGCTATGGGACTGTCCTGAACCCCCTGGACCTGCCCCGGGACTGACTTGAACCATCTGGACAGCTCGGGACTGATCTGACCCTGGACCTGCTTGGGACTGTCCTGAACCCCCTGGATCTGCTCTGGGACTGTCCTGAACCCCCTGGACCTGATCTGGGACTGTACTGAACCCCTTGGACCTGCTCTGGGACTGTCCTGAACCCCCTGGACCTGCTATGGACGCAACCCCATATGTCCTGAACCCCCTGGACCTGCTCCAGGACTGTCCTGGACCCCTGGACCTGCTCTGGGACTGTCCTGATCCCCCTGGACCTGCTCCGGGACTGTCCTGAACCCCTGGACCTGCATCTGGGACTGTCCTTGAACCACCTGGACCTGCTCTGGGACTGTCCTGAACCACCTGGACCTGCTCGGGACTGTCCAGAACCCCCTGGACCTGATCTGGGACTGTCCTGAACCCCCTGGACCTGCTCCTGGACTGTCCTGAACCCCCTGGACTCTATGGGACTGTCCTGAACCCCCTGGATCTGCTCTGGGACTCTCCTGAACCCCCTCGGACCTGCTCTGGGACTGTCCTGAACCCCCTGGACTGCTCTGGGACAGTCCTGAACCACCTGGACCTGCTCTGGGACTGTCCTGAACCACCTGGACCTGCTCTGGGACAGTCCTGAACCCCTGGACCTGCTCTGGGACTGTCCGAAACCCCTGGACCTGATCTGGGACTGTCCTGAACCCCCTGGACCTGCTCTGGGACTGTCCTGAACCCCTTGGACCTGCTCTAGGACTGTCCTGAACCCCCTGGATCTTGCTATGGGACTGTCCTGAACCCCCTGGATCTGCTCTGGGACTGTCCTGAACCCCCTGGATCTGCTCTGGGACTGTCCTGAACCTTGGACCTGCTCCGGGACTGCCTGAACCCCCTGGACCTGCTCTGGACTGTCCTGAACCCCCTGGACCTGTCTGGGACTGTCCTGAACCTCCTGGACCTGTCTGGGACTGCCTGAACCCCTGGACCTGCTTCAGGACTGTCCTGAACCCCCTGGACCTGCTATGGGACTGTCCTGAACCCCCTGGACCTGCTATGGGACTGTCCTGAACCCCCTGGACCTGCTCGGGACTGTCCTGAACCCCTGGACCTGCTCGGGACTGTCCTGAACCCCTGGACCTGCTCCGGGACTGTCCTGAACCTCCTGGACCTGCTTGGGACTGTCCTGAACCCCCTGGACCTGCTTAGGACTGTCCTGGACCCCCTGGACCTGCTCCGAGGACTGTTTCCTGACCCTGGAACTCCCTGAACTGACCTGCTCCGGGACTGTCCTGATATCCCCTGGACCTGCTCCAGGGACTGTCCTGAACCCTCTGGACCTGCTCTGGGACTGTCCTGAACCACCTGGACCTGCTCTGGGACTGTCCTGAACCCCCTGGACCTGATCTGGGACTGTCCTGAACCCCCTGGACCTGCTCTGGGACTGTCCTGAACCCCCTGGACCTGCTCTGGGACTGTCCTGAACCCCCTGGACCTGCTCTGGGACTGTCCTGAACCCCCTGGACCTGCTCTGGGACTGTCCTGAACCCCCTGGACCTGATCTGGGACTGTCCTGAACCCCCTGGACCTGCTCTGGGACTGTCCTGAACCCCCTGGACCTGCTCTGGGACTGTCCTGAACCCCCTGGACCTGCTCTGGGACTGTCCTGAACCCCCTGGACCTGCTCTGGGACTGTCCTGAACCACCTGGACCTGCTCTGGGACTGTCCTGACCCACCTGGACCTGCTTTGGGACTATCCTGAACCCCCTGGACCTGCTCTGGGACTGTCCTGAACCCTGGACCTGCTCTGGGACTGTCCTGAACTCCCTGGACCTGCTCCTGGATGTCTGAATCCGTGAGACCTTCTCTGGACTGTCTTGAAGCCCGGGACTGCCCTGAGGACTGTCCTAACGCCTGGATCTGCTCGGGACTATCCTAACCCCTGGAACTGCTCCGGGACTGTCCTGAACCCCCTGGACCTGCTCTGGGACTGTCCTGAACCTGCTCTGAGATTACCGGGCCTCCAGGATGGGAGTTTATGAGTCTCATAGTCCCTCCATTACAGATTAAAATGAATATGACTATGTCACACACACCACATGCCAAGATAAGGTAGTAAAATGTTTAAATTACATTCACTGGTGGGTTTTTTTTACCATTGAAAGCAATGTAAAAGTGCAAAAATGCTAATGGGTGGCGGAGCCTCTTTTTTCTCTTTCTTATTTTTCCTTATATACAGGTCATTATACAGGAAATAATGTTTCTTCTAATTTTTCCAGTAAAGTTCATTTTATATTTGTTTTTTTATGGTTTATTGTCAGTTCATAAAAGTGGCGTAATGCTCCAACAACATTAATCCCAGCAGCACCCTGGTAGTCAGAGATACATCCAGGTGTGTTCCCTATGCTGTTCCCATTTAATTTCAGTGCTGTTTCTACCATTCCAGCTATTTACTTGCCCCCTCCCCAGACCATCTGGCAGGGATTTCCAAAAAAATGGTTGAGTTTCCAATTGACTTCAATTATACTAGTTACTCGAGTCGAGCATCCGAGCAGTTCGAAGTGTTTGATTGGAGTAACAATCGCCCTATCATTTCAGTGCTCACTCATAACTACAGGTGCTTCTCAATAACTTAGAATATCATCAAAAAGTTAACTTTTTTTATTAGTTCAACACAAAAAGTGAAATGCATATATTATATAGTCATTACAGAGCGATCTACTGTATTTTAAGTTTTATGTCTGTTAATGTTGATGATTATGGTGTATAGCCAATGAAAATCAAAAGGTCATTATCTCAGAAAATTAAAGTAGGGAGGATGGAGGGTTAAAACTTGCACGTCTACATTTCATGAGACATCAAAGAGTGAGTATACTGTAATATTGATTTATAAGTCAACGTGTTCCAGGGCTCCCTGAAACATATAAATATAATATTGATTGGTCCTGAGTAATGGGCCAGGGACTAATAAATCAATATTATATTCACCCTTTGATGCTTCATGGAATACGGAAGCGCGGTTTTGAACCCTTCATCCTCCCTACTCTATATGCACCACGCTGAAAACTGAAGCTGCCGTGATATACCCTTATAGTGGTTGTAACTCTCACAACTACACAAGGTGAACCTCTGATATCTATTTAGGTAATATTTTATCTCTCAGACCCTTCATCCTCCCTACTTTAATTTTATGAAATAATAACCTTAGGGTTTTCATTGTTTGTAAGCCATAATCTTCAACATTAACAGAAATAAACACTTGAAATAGATCACTCTGTTAGTAATCACTCTATATAATATATGGGTTTCACTTTATTTATTAAATTACTGAAAAAAATAAAC
This sequence comes from Allobates femoralis, assembly GCA_033576535.1. Lineage (NCBI taxonomy): Eukaryota > Metazoa > Chordata > Amphibia > Anura > Aromobatidae > Allobates > Allobates femoralis. The sequence goes on from JARQOC010000003.1 coordinate 545,419,101, forward strand.
TGATGATATTCTAATTCATTTCGATGCACCTGTAGTAACAACAATAAAATGCACTGCCCCTGCTGATGTTCCTTTATCCCTCAAATGTCTCCAAATGTCTCATATACTCCCTGATAAAAGTTATGTCGCTTATCCATGTTATGTAAATAAGAGCTTATAACCTGATATTAAATTCATCCATTGGTTTTATAAATTACTCTTTTGAAAGCTGAAACCCTCCCAAATTTGGTTTAGGTTAGGAAAATAAATTGGCATCAATGCTGAAATATTGATCATTTAATGAACACAAAATGGTCAGATTTTGGCAAGACAAAAGTTTTGTCAGAAAGTAATGTGATATTCAAACAAACAATAAACTTAAAATATAAATATATGTTGCAAAAACATTGGTGAATGAAGTTGTGGTGCTATTAGAGCCATATTTCATATTTTGTTTGACTTCCATGAGCTTGAAGGACTGCATCCATGCGGTTCAACAATGATTCATGCAATTTATTAATGAAGTCATCAGGAATAGCAAAGAATGCAGTCTTACATACCTCCCAGAGTTCATCTAGATTCTTTGGTTTTGTCTTCCAAGCTTCCTCTTTCACCCTACCCCAAACATGCTCAATGATGTTTATGTCTGGTGACTGGGCTGGCCAGTCTTTGAGATGGAGCACCATCCTGCTGCAGAATTTGACCCCTTTTATCATTTGGATATTTTAGGCTATTGATATTGCCTTCCACCTTGCAAATGTTTTGCACACCCCATACTGAATGTAACCCCAGACCACCACCAAATTTAACTGTTTCCTGGGTGTATTTTGGATCCGTACAGGCTCCAGTAGGTCTCCTGCAGTATTTGTGGTGGCTGTGGTGTAATGCTCATGAAGATTCATCAAAGAAATCCACCTTCTGCCACTTTTCTTGCATCCATCTGTTTAGCAGGCTGTTGGACTTTCCTAATGCCACACGTTTTTTTATTTGCCTTTTGTTTAGTGCTGGCTTCTCGGCACTGATTCGACCATGGAGGCCATTTCGAGATAGAATCCTACAAACTGTTCTAGTTGACACAGGAACTTAAGGTGACCATGCCTGTTGGAGCTCTGGTGCAGTGGAAGAGGGGCTTGCTTTGGATTTTCTAACCAACAGACGTTCCTTCTGAGCAGTTGTCTTGTGGAGTCTGCCTGACCTGGGCTTGTCAAACACATCTCCAGTCTCTTCAAATCTTTTTTAATTCTTTGTACTTGATGCTGAGACCCATTAAAGGTGCCAGCCACATCTGCAGTATATCTGGTCTTCAGCCTCTTGATAATCAGGGCTTTGGTTGTAGGATGGATTTTTGGCATGTTGTCAGAGCTCAAGTTGCAGTTCAAGTAAAGGTTTGGGGTGCTGGGTTTCTTTTTATACACACCCACTAATTAACCAATCATTTACTGAGCACAGGTGAGGATGTAAACTAGGATTGGGTGCATTATATGACCAGGCGACAAAACTTTTGTCTTGCCAAAATCTGACCATTCTGTGTTCATTAAATGATCAATATTTCAGCATTGATGCCTATTTATTTTCTTAACCTAAAACACATTTCAGAGGGTTTGAGCTTTTAAAAGAGTCATTTATAAAACCAATGGATGAATTTAACATCAGGTTATAAGCTTTTATTTACATAACATGGATAAGCGACATAACATCTGTCAAGGACTGTATGTATGATCTGTAGCCTCAGTCTCCCCAACTATCAATGAGTTTTCTTATCAGTGGCTATGCTGTTTCCACATGTTATAGACATAGAAGTCATGGCTACTACTAGTGATATTTGGAATATTTCCATAGATTTAAATTATGAGGCTGATTCATCAAGATTGGTGATTTGTACTCTAATCTAAATGCAGGGAACTCTGGAGAAACTTGTGCAAAATCCAGAAGTGGCATGTATTTCTTAATAAATAAGGCATGTTTCACTAGTTATGCACCAGCAGTAGAAATCTACTCTAGAAAATGATGATGAATTTGTCCCAATCATGCCAAACATGCTAGATGCCACACACAATTTCAAAAATTGCAAGAGCTTGTGTACATATGCCAAAGGTTACAAAATGTTTGAAAACTTTGGGTTGAATAAAAAATTAAGCAACATTTAAAACAGTTTTACTCTAGATTTCTGGCATAAACCAATGAAATTGCCCCTTAGTATTTCAGAAGCTGTTAGCAAGAAGCTTTCAATTGCATTTCTTAATTGTTATAGTCATATCATATTTTATCTGTGACCCAATAGAATATAGCAAAGTACTTCCAACTTTCAGTTTTTATTTAAAATGTAAAGGCCGCTTTACACGTCACGATATAGCAACCCAACTACGATAAAAAGTCACGTGGTAGGGGCGTTGCAGTTGATATCATTTGTGCGTTGTGTTGTTTAAATGGGCAACGCAACTCAAAAACGATGCAACTACGATATCGTTTTGGGATTGTGCATGCACTTCAACCGTGCAATATTGGCTATGCGATCTGGCAGGATCGTGCTGTGTAACAGCGCAACTACGATTTGGAGCGCAACATTCCCTATTCACTACAATGTTAATTGGTCGTTCCCTGAGTTGCTCAGACACAGTGTGAAAAAGGGGCGTACGACATCGTAGTTGCGTTGCCTGCCGATATCTCCCTGTGTGACAACTCCTATGCGATTTTGTGCCAAAAATGTGCGCGCTCCCGTGAAATCGTATGCAATATTGGAACGATATTGCGATGTGTAAAGCGGCCTTAAGACTTTAAGGGACTTTGCAGTAAAAAGAAAGAGCTAATAATTTATAGATTTGTGGGCATCTGACCACTTGAACCTTTACTGAATTTTTTCCCCATTAAACTGGAGTGGATATGCCCATGCTTGATAAGTGATTAGCCATCTGTGGAGACTGCCAGAAAAAGCCATTTAAAGTACTTAGTAGGCCCATAGAGTGTCAACTGAGCACTGGCTGAACATATACATGGCCAATTTATTCTAACGTAATTCAGTTAAAAGTGCCCCATTCTGGTGATTAGTCAATGCTGAACATTTCTAGTCTACGTTATCCCCAACTTGTGGATAGGCAGTAACATCCTTTTTACTGGACAAACACCTGTTTTGGAAAAAACATAAGTGCTTCATTTCGTACCTATTGCTTTACCAACAATAACTCCTGGCTGTGCATCTTTGTGCTATGTGAATATTGAACCTGGAGATACCACCACTGCTGCATGATGCTGAGCATGAACAGTACTTGCACACATATTGTACAAGCAACAAACTCTTTGGGCCGCTTTACACACACCAACTTCTGTGTCCAACTTCTGAACAGATCTCTGGTTGCAGTGAAATCATGGACACATAGTTCCATTTTGTGGCTGTGTACAAATGTAACAATGTGTCCATGATTTCACTGCAACCAGAGATCTGTTCAGAAGTTGGTCACAGAAGTTGGTGTGTGTAAACCAGCCCTTTGAATTGGATGATGTACATGGAATGCATGCTCAAAAGTGGAAAGAGCTCTTAATAAGGCCAAGTAATTATATTCAGCAATTTCCACTGTGTATGCATATTGTGACTTCTGTTGTCTACATAGCACAATTGATGGCAGATTGTTGCCTTTAACTCCTTAGGGTACCATTACATGTCGCAACATTGCTTGCAATTTGCTGGTTGCAGTGAAATCATGGACACATTGTTCCATTTTGTAGCCGTGTACAAATGTAACAATGTGTCCATGATTTCACTGCAACCAGTAAGTTGCAAGTGACATTGCATGCAATGTTGCGACGTGTAAAGGTACCCTAAGGGTATGTGCACACTGGCCGGGTTTGTGCAGGTTTAGCAGCGGAAACCGGCGGTCGGTTTCCGTGAGTTTTATGTAAATTTATGTTAATCCAAAAGCGGCTTTTGGGTTAACATTAAAACCTATGGAAACCGACACCCGGTGTGCACACACCGGCGGTTTACACATGCTCATCTGTTGCTAAACCGCTGGGTTCCCAGCGGGTTAGCAACGAATGTGCATGTTCTATAAACCGGCCGGTTCTGCAGCGGCTGCAAGCAGAATCATGTGCTGCTTCCAGCCGCTGCAGAACCGCCGCCCGCTAACCCGCTGTGCACCAGCCCGGCACCCGCCCGGCACCCGCCGCACATACCCGCCAGGAAGCCGGTGGACGGCTGCAGAGCTTCCTGGCGGGTCCGCCCAGCCGCCCACCGCACAAACCCGCCAAAGTGTGCACATACCCTAAAGATACCGTCACATGCGGCAATTTTGCTTGCAATTTCACTGACAATTTGCTGGTTGCAGTGAAATCATGGACACATTGTTCTATTTGGTTGCTGTGTACAAATGGAACAATGTCTCCATGATTTCACTGCAACCAGCAAATTACCAGGGAAATTGCAAGCAAAATTGCCGCATGTGACGGTACCTTAAGTGACGGAGCCAATTTCCACCTTAATGACCAGACCATTGTTTGCAATTCTGACCAGTGTCACTTTATGAGATAATATCTCTTGAATGCTTCAACAGATACTAGTAATTCAAAGAAATGTTTTTTTGTAACATATTGGAGTTCATGTTAGTGATAAATTTAGAACAATATTTTTTGTGTTTATTTGTGAAAGAAAAACAGAATATTGGCGAAAAGGTGAAACATTTTGCTATTTTCAACTTTTGAACTTTTATTCCGTTAAACCAAAGAGTTATGTAAGGGTACCTTTACACGTCGCAACCGCAGCGAGAAATATTGTCAGCGATATTGCGACCTGGAAATATCGCTGCCACATTTCCTCCCAATTGCCTCCTTATTGCGGCGTGTATTTCGGGAATTTGACGGCGATAAAACCAATGTCGCCTGGTTTTGATTTTAGAGCAGTGCTGTGAAATCGAAACCAGGAGACATTTGTCTTATCGCCACCAAAATCCCGAAATACACGCCGCAATAAGGAGGCAATTTGGCGGCGATAATTCCAGCGAGAAATATCGCCACCAAAATTGTCTCCTATGGTTGTGGCGTGTAAAGGTACCCTAACGCAATAACACAAAATAGTTAATAAATAACATTTCCCTCATATCTACTTTACATCAGCACAATTTTGGAAACAACATTTTTTTTGTTAGGAAGTTAGAAGGGTTCAAAGTTCATCAGCAATTTCTCATTTTTACATCAAAATTTACAAACCCATTTTTTTAGGGAGCACCTAACAATTGAAGTGACTTTGAGAGGTCTATATGACAGAAAATACCCAGAAGTGAAACCATTCCAAATACTGCACCCCTCAGACGACTCAAAGCCACATTCAAAAAGATTATTAACCCTTCAGGTGCTTCGGAGAAATGAATGCAAAGTGTAATTAAAAAAGAAATGCATATATATTTTACTTAAAAATGTTGCTTTAGCCTCAATGTATTCTCTTTTACAAGTGATAGCATGACAAACTGGATGCCAAAATGTGTTATTCAGTTTCTTCTGAACACACCGATACCCCACATGTGGTCAGAAACCTATGTTTGGACAAATGGGAGGGCTCAGAGGGGATAAAGCCCTATTTGAATTTTAGGCTACGTTCACACGTAGCATAATGCAGGCTTATTCCTACTTTTACACAGCGCTTTTGAGCGCTCGCATAAAAGCAGTGCAAAACAAAGTTGGATACACCTTCCAGCAAAAGCCTTGGCTTTTGCTGAAAGGCGTGCAGACGCCGTGTTTTGCCACGTATTTTTGCACACGTGTTTTCACTGCAAAAGCGCTTGTGCAAAAAGAATTAACATGCCAATACTTTGCCTTTTTTGGCGCGCTTTACCCATAGGCTACATGTTAACATGACCTCAGGAAATGAACGCCAGGAATAAGCGCGGTGTCGGCATGCAGTCGTGCTTTTTTGCACGTTAACACACACAAAAAAGCAGCACTGACAAATACGCAGACAAATACGCCGCGTGTGAACGTAGCCTTAGAAAGCAAATTTGGCTGAAATAGATGATGGGCACCATCTTGAATTTCCCAGGCCCCCAAGGTAACTGAACAGCAGAAAACCCCCATAAGTGACCTCATTTCGGAAAGTAGACTCCTCAAAGATTATATGTATGGGTATAGTGAGCATTTTGAACCCTCAGGTACTTCACAGAATTTGATAACAAAATATTGTCATATTGAATTTTTTTTCACAAAAGTGCTGCTTTAGCACCATTTTTTTCACTTTTATGAGAGATACCGCCAAGAAGTGGACCCCAGAGTTTGTTACTCACCTTCTTGTGAGTAAAATGGTACCCTACATGTAGACAAAAATATCTGTTAAGACAAATCGGAGGACTCAGAAGGGAAGGAGTAATATTTGAATGTTGGAAAAGCTAAAATAGATTGCGGGCACCATGTCATATTTGCAAGGCTGCTAGGTTGCCTAAGCAGCAAAAATACCTGACGATATTCCTTGCATCCACACACCCTTAGCTCAGGGGACTACAGGGTTAAATCCTCTGCTAGGAGACCCAGCCCCAGTGGGAGGAGCTCAGGGCAAGCAGTGTGAGGGCGGGAGGAAGTGAAAGGCAGTGAACATCTGAGAGAGAGACAGAGAAGGAGAAAAGGGGTCTTCCAGGGAAGAGCAGTAGTTTGGGGACCGAGGAGCCGTCTTAGGTTCACACAAACAGCGCACATGACACCATAGTCGAGTCTGCTGGAGAGCTCCAAGCCCAGCAGAGAATACCGGTCTATCGAGGAGACTTCAGTCTCCCGGGCATCTGCGCAGTCACCAACCAGGGAGCCAGGCACCGCCAGAAGAGAGATAGCGGCAGGCCATCGAGGGTTTCCCAATGACAGCACAGGTGGTAAGAGAGCACAGGAGGCCAGGCCAGGTTTCAAGCCAGCCAGGATTCACACCAACAAGGACTGGAAGAGTAGTAAGGAGGGACATCTAACAATGCCACATAGAGACACCCTGTTCATTGGCCACTACCTAGGCCAGCTACCCAGAATTTGTGTGACTGTTAACCAGTGTTGAACTGCGATATTCAGTGACAAGTAAACCCTCATGCAGAGTCATACAGCCTCCTTGTCTACATTATCCGAGTCGCTGCACTGCAACTTGTTTATCTCCATCATCAGCACTTCCATCACTACAGGTGCATTCCTGCCCCGGAGGGCCAGCTCCACCTGCAGGGAGCTGTACCATCTCAGCTGCTGTACCATCTCAGCTGCTGTACCATCGCCTTCCGGAGGTCTGAAGCAGCGCTGGTGCTACATCACCAGAATCTGCGGGTGGGGTCACGATAAACATAAACTTTTATTCCTATTCCAACTACCCCTTTTTAGTTGACCACCAGGGCCACAGGTATGGGCAAGCCACTAGTGACATCCCTACTGCAGCAGAGGGCCCAGATACCCGAGTCCCCATACCCTGAGCTAGTCATTTGGATGCAGTGTCTCCTCTTCTGCAGGGATGCCAGAGATCTGCACGTTTAAATGCAGCAACCTGTGCCCACATTTTCCCTACGTTCACTCACTGAAATTGCAATCGACTCAGCCCAGGTAGAGCAGGTAAGTAAAGGCTGCCACCCACCCCCACCAGTCTAGTTTTACCTGACTGGTAATCAAACAGACATTTTTTATTATTTCTTCATTACATATTTAAAACAAATGATATGGGGCTTCACCACATTTCTGGTCCTAGACAGGAACAGCAGGCAGGTACGGGCTGCCACCCAGTCCCAGCTGTGTAGTTTAACCTGGCTGGAAACCAAAAATATAGGAAAGCCCTTTTTTTAAATTTATTTCAAGAAATATTTAAAATACAAGTGACGTGGAACTTTGCCTTATTTTGTGTCCAGCTAGGTACTACTAGACAGCTGGGAGCTGGAATCTTCAGCGCAGGGAGGCCCAAGCATTCTGGGTCACTCCAACTGAGGATTACAGAGTGCAGCCACTCCAGAAAATGGTGCATTCATAGAAGCGCCATTTTCTGGGGCTGTATCCAACTCTTCCAGCTGCCTTATAGCAGTTGCAGACTGTGTAATATGGAGTTAAAGCCAGCTTTGTATTGGCCACTGGCACTAAGCCCGAGATTCATAATGTCAGACAAATATTAGACACGGCCATTAGTAATCTCTAGTAAATAATAAAGAAAACACAACACAGAGAAAAATAGTTTTATTTAAAAAAAAACCAACATACAGTTAGGGCCAGAAATATTTGGACAGTGACACCATTTTCGCAAGTTGGGCTCTGCATGCCACCACATTGGATTTGAAATGAAACCTCTACAACAGAATTCAAGTGCAGATTGTAACGTTTAATTTGAAGGGTTGAACAAAAATATCTGATAGAAAATGTAGGAATTGTACACATTTCTTTACAAACACTCCACATTTTAGGAGGTCAAAAGTAATTGGACAAATAAACATAACCCAAACAAAATATTTTTATTTTCAATATTTTGTTGTTAATCCTTTGGAGGCAATCACTGCCTTAAGTCTGGAACCCATGGACATCACCAAACGCTGGGTTTCCTCCTTCTTAATGCTTTGCCAGGCCTTTACAGCCGCAGCCTTCAGGTCTTGCTTGTTTGTGGGTCTTTCCGTCTTAAGTCTGGATTTCAGCAAGTGAAATGCATGCTCAATTGGGTTAAGATCTGGTGATTGACTTGGCCATTGCAGAATGTTCCACTTTTTTGCACTCATGAACTCCTGGGTAGCTTTGGCTGTATGCTTGGGGTCATTGTCCATCTGTACTATGAAGCGCCGTCCAATCAACTTTGCAGCATTTGGCTGAATCTGGGCTGAAAGTATATCCCGGTACACTTCAGAATTCATCCGGCTACTCTTGTCTGCTGTTATGTCATCAATAAACACAAGTGACCCAGTGCCATTGAAAGCCATGCATGCCCATGCCATCACGTTGCCTCCACCATGTTTTACAGAGGATGTGGTGTGCCTTGGATCATGTGCCGTTCCCTTTCTTCTCCAAACTTTTTTCTTCCCATCATTCTGGTACAGGTTGATCTTTGTCTCATCTGTCCATAGAATACTTTTCCAGAACTGAGCTGGCTTCTTGAGGTGTTTTTCAGCAAATTTAACTCTGGCCTGTCTATTTTTGGAATTGATGAATGGTTTGCATCTAGATGTGAACCCTTTGTATTTACTGTCATGGAGTCTTCTCTTTACTGTTGACTTAGAGACAGATACACCTACTTCACTGAGAGTGTTCTGGACTTCAGTTGATGTTGTGAACGGGTTCTTCTTCACCAAATAAAGTATGCGGCGATCATCCACCACTGTTGTCATCCGTGGACGCCCAGGCCTTTTAGAGTTCCCAAGCTCACCAGTCAATTCCTTTTTTCTCAGAATGTACCCAACTGTTGATTTTGCTACTCCAGGCATGTCTGCTATCTCTCTGATGGATTGTTTCTTTTTTTTCAGCCTCAAGATGTTCTGCTTCACCTCAATTGAGAGTTCCTTTGACCGCATGTTGTCTGGTCACAGCAACAGCTTCCAAATGCAAAACCACACACCTGGAATCCACCCCTGACCTTTTAACTACTTCATTGATTACAGGTTAACGAGGGAGACGCCTTCAGAGTTAATTGCAGCCCTTAGAGTCCATTGTCCAATTACTTTTGGTCCCTTGAAAAAGAGGAGGCTATGCATTACAGAGCTATGGTTCCTAAACCCTTTCTCCGATTTGGATGTGGAAACTCTCATATTGCAGCTGGGAGTGTGCACTTTCAGCCCATATTATATATATAATTGTATTTCTGAACATGTTTTTGTAAACAGCTAAAATAACAAAACTTGTGTCACTGTCCAAATATTTCTGGCCCTAACTGTATATCTCATCTCCATCTTTATTATTCTGCAACGCATGCCCCATATGCTACAAAAGCAGGCACCCTGCCAGGAAAATGACAGGTTATGACCTCAGTGAAAGTGACTGAGGTCATGAAAGTTCATGATTTCAGTGAGATCATAAATGTTCATAATCACTAGTCACACAAGGGTTAACTGTGAGCTCAAAATTGATTTCTGTGTGACTTGTGATCATGGACTTTCATGACCTCACCGAGATCATGAACTTTCATGACCTCAGTGAGGTCATAAATGCATCATCCTTCCTGGCAGGGCCAGAGTGTCTGTGCTATTGATAGGCACCCAACATCCCTGAAGTCAGGCGCAGGAGCCTCACTAAGCACATCCAGCAGAGGCAGAGCGGACAATCGGTGGGGCAGTGGGATTGAGATAAATCCAAGGGGACACTGGAAGATGGGGGTGGGGAGGAGACCAAGGTGTGCAGGGGGCAGACTGAGGGGGTGGGCAAACTTTTTTCCCCCCTGCCAATGCCATCTTAGAAGTAGCGTTGGGAGTCGTGGGTGACTATTGTCACCGGAGGATTGCAGGGGACTGGGGCAGAACATTTCTTTGTCATCCGACAGATTTGATCCTGTCAGACGACAAAAAAAATCATTTTTTACCAGAGATTCAAAGCATATTCATGTGATCACCGTTATACACCAGTAAACCTCCGGTAGCTGAAACCCTGGATATTTTTGGGCACCAAGGGGGGACTACAAGTTTTTCCTTGCGGCCATCAAAAGACGGCATAAGTACCCTAATTTTCCGACATCTAAAGTCTAAAGTATAATGCATTTTCCAACTTTTTTTCTATAAAGTGGACAAATCCCTTAAAGAGGACCTGTCACCCCCCCTGGTGCTATGCTAACTAAATGCAGCGTGTCTGCTACATTCAGGGAAGGGGTTCCCCATGTTTCTACCCAGGGCCGGCACCAGGTTTTAGTGGGTCCAGGGTGAAAAAGTCTCAATGGACCCCCTTTAGCACATGCTGCTGTATATATATATATATATATATATATATATATATATATATATATATATATACAGCATAATTTTTATTTTTATAAAGGTTGCAGACAATAATATATATATATATCCCTCACAAATTTAATCCCTACCATGCTGTTTCTCCCCCCATTGTCTGTCTCTTCAATCCTGTGCGCAGTCTCTACCTCCTGTGTGCAGTCTCACCCCTCTCTGTGCCTGTCATCCCTTGTGCATTATCTTTCTTCTCTCTGTGCATGTCTCTCCCCTTTTGCAGTCTCTACTCTCTGCCCTGTGCGCTTTCTCTCCCTCGAGTCTGTCTCTTACCTGTGCTTGTTCCCCTCCCTGTGCACTGTGTCTCTCCCCTACACCTGTCTCCCCCTATGCCTGTCTCCTTCCTCTGCACTGTGTCCCCCCCTTGCGCACCTATCTCACCTTCACGCCTGTCTACCCCCTATGCGCTGTGTCTCTCCACTGCACCTGTCTCCACCTTCACGCTATCTTCCCCTGCGCCTGTCCCCCCCTGTAAGGTGTGTCTCCTCCTGCGCCTGTCTCTCCCCTGCATGCTGTCTCCCCCCTTTGCTTGTCTGTCCTTTGCACGCTGTCTCTCCCCTGCACCTGTCTCCCCCTGTTATGATCCGATGACCTTGAAGTAACATAAAAAGACTTCACAGAAGTAGTTGGCAACTGTACTGACCGTAGTCCCTGACTAAATACCGCAACTAGAAATAGCCGTGGGATGTAACTAACCATACCCTAGACACATCGACACAGCCGGAGAAGTAGCTACCCCTTTAGTTGGAAACAGAAAAGTCTATCTTTCCTCAGAGCAGAACCTCAAAATAAAAGCAAGCCCCCACAGATATTGACAGGGAAACAGGAGAGAAAAAACACACACAGGTAGATAATTGAGTTTAGCAAAAGAGAGCACACTAGCTAGATAGTAAAGACAGGATGGAAAACTATTGCTGTCAGTATTAAAATACTAGCAAAAACCTCCAACAGCAGATAGTGCCAAAAAAATTACCCTGAGTCTGCTAAAACTCACCGCCCTCTATATCTGCAGAAACGTCAAACCCACAACTCAGAGCAAAACAAGGAATAAGCAGATCCTCAAGCATACAACATGTGTGCCAGAAAATTAAAAAAAACATTCACTTAGCTTGCAAGGATTCAACAGAGCAGGAAAAAACCAGGGAGAGGTGTGGAAACCTTCAGGAACTATTACAACTGGCAGAGATTGATCAGCTCCAAACTACTTATATGCTCCAATCCAAAGCAGACTGACAATCATCAGGATCAGCTGTGGAACTCTCCAAAACACAGCCAGCTGCATCAACAGCAACAACCACAGGAGGGAGCTCACAACTAGAATTCTTCATCAATGAATTCACAACATCCCCCCAGCATGCAGTCTCCCCCTATGCCTGTCACTGCCCCGGGTTTAATTTGCAATTGAAAGGGGCCCCTGAGCACTGCCCCCACCCCTGGGGTCCTGATTGGTGCTGTGGTGCCCCGCAACGAGTGCGTCACAGGAAGGTATTGCATCCCTGACTGAAGATGTAATATCTTCCATCTCAGTGATGAAATGGTTAAATCTAGAGCTCCATACACTACATGCACCACTCAGAGGTAGAGGGCTAATCAGGTCCTGGTGGGAGGAGTGAAAGGTGTAGTGTGGAGGGAAGTTAGAGAAGTAGGAGTAGTGAGTTAAAGAACGGAGAGGAAGGAGAGAAGGAGCAGGGATCTGCACAGTGCCGTGCAGCCCTGAAAAATGCAACCCAGTCGGAAGGGCACCATCAAGCGGTGACCCAGACCGGGAAACGGGCAACAAAGCAACTATGCAACGGGTTAAAAGACACCCATGCCCAACCTCACTGGACACCGGGTCCGAGGCAAACAGACGTCCACCGCTGTTATGCAAAACCAGAGTGACTGAGCAGCTTCTTAGGAGCGCCTCACTACAGCCGCTAACCTAGCAGTCTTACCAGCAGGGCATCTACCATTGGGCCTCGGAACCCTCCACAGTCTATACGCGTTCCCTGGCAGAGGTGATCAAATAGAGGTTCCCAGTACCCTGAACTGGTGCACTAAGGCAGCAATGGCAACAAGATAGGACAGTTAGTAAAGGAGGAGCACCGTGGAGCTCTGGACAGAGGCTATTCATCACTGGGACCACCCAGTCCGTTTCCTGACAAACTGTATACCATGTACCTCACTGAACTTACGGTAAAGACCCATTACAGAGGAGCATTGTGTCAGTGCATTCCTTCCAGAACTGTTATTAACCTTGCTCATCGAACAACTGAGCTGCCGTATTCCATCCAGTGCAGCCCCTGGCCCCGGGGACTCCTGCTCATCCTGTGGGGAGCATCCCATCTAGCTGCCGCACATCCCCCGGAGGCCCAAGCAGCGCCGGTGCCATCACCAGATTCCCACAGGTGGCGTCACGACAATCAAGACTTTATCCCAATCCTTTAATCCCTTTTTATTTGACCACCAGGCCCCACAGCCTCAGGCGCGGAACCGTGACAAGTTAAGCATCGTCTGAGACCCGAGAACCCGGCAACGGTGAGTCACTGCCCCTACACCTCAGGGGCCCCTGAGAGCTGCCGCCACACATCATCTCAGGGGGGTGGCCCATGAGAGCTGCCCCACACTCATCCTTGGGGGGGCCATGAGAGTTGCCCCACACTCATCCTCGGGGGAAAGCCATGAGAGCTGCCCCCACACTCATCCTTGGGGGGGAGTTCATGAGAGCTGCCCCCACACTCCTCCTCAGGGGGGCCCATGAGAACTGCCCCCACACTCATTCTTGGGGCCAGTTGGCTCCTGAGTGTCCCCACGCGTCATACTGGGGGGCCACTGACCGCTGCCCCCACATGCCATCCTCTGGGCCCCCGTAGCGCTGCCTCCCCCCTCCCTCCATTACCGGTGGGCAGCCTGTCATGGGTAGTGTGAGCTGCAGCCGGTGCCGCTCTATTTCCTGTATCGTCGGCTGCGTCCGGGCCCCGGCATTGGCCCGGGAGCGCCGGGTGCTGACGGGTGCTGATGCCGGCCCTGTTTCTACCTCCCCTGTAAGCAGTTTAAAAGACTTTATAAAGTTTATGGATAAGGAGTCCAGAGGAACTTATTCAATAATGAGTCATCGCTGTTGTATGGTGTCCTCCCCGCCTCCAGCCTTCTCTGGTCCACCTCTAGCCCTATCTTGTTCAGCCTCCTGAGGGCTGGAGGCGGGGAGGACACCAGTAACAGCGATGACACATACAGGAGGCTGAACAAGAGAGGGCTGGAGGTGGGGAGGACACCATACATTACTGACTAAGTTCCCTCCTTATCCATAAACTAAGTCTTTTTTACAACTTACAGGGGAGCTAGAGACATGGGGGACCCCTTTACTGAATGCAGTGAACACACTGCATTCAGTCCTGCATTCAGTTAGCATAGCACCAGGGGGTGACAGGTCCTCTTTAAGCCATATTAAGACACGAAGACTGCAATCAACATGGAATGGTCTATTTATTTTCAGGAATGAGTTAATATTTTTATTGAGACAAGTAATACCATTGTAGAACATGTATTTAAACATTTATTTGTATTAATGTATTTATTTTCATGTTTTCATTGACACAACTCTATTCAAGCAACTCAAATATAACATAGTTGTACTGGTTTGAATAACTTCCATTAAGCTAATTCATTTGCTTGTTAAAATATAATACTTAATGAGTTTTAGTTATTATAAAGCCAAATCTGTAGGCAGATTTTTCATTAGTGTCATGCAAATAAGAATCAGCATAAGCCTGTTGTTCATGTTCTTGCATCTCAGACTCACTAACTATGGAACCTCCCAAGGCAATAACTTGACTATATGTCAAAGCTAATATATCCCAGCAGTTTGACATTCCATCTATTGAAATGACTATAGTATGTGTGTCTCCAAGCAAGATAAAAGCCTTTCATCTTACTATTGCAGCAGTATCATGTCATTTCACAAATCAGATATGTTCTATTGTTAAAATACTAAGGTTTTTTTTGCCTTTTTTCCATCACAAAGCCTCAGATTTGTCAAATATATTTTGAACAACAGAGAATACTTGTTAATATGTAGCAATGGATCCAGTTCCAAATTTCCTCATTTCACAAAGCCTGTTTGACTCATTTGCTCATCATACAATAAACTCAATATAACGTATGTATCAATTCAATACGACTCTCCACAAAAATTCAGATTCTAACAGATCTGAATCTTTTTATTCTTTCTGTGAAACTTTAGCAAAATGGAGACCAGGCAGACGTCACTTTCAGGATTCGGAAGCCAAAAAGGGTTTAAAAGAAAAGCAGAAAGCTCTTGAGCTTACATCCTCTCAGCACTGCCCATACCTGTCCATTTTTGCCATGCTCCCCATTTGAGCTTCCAATTGGCTACTTTTCAATCTTTCTTTAGGTCTTCCAGCACATTAAGGAAGCCCCACCAGGTCACATAGGACATGGTGCACATTTAGCACGTGTTATATTCCATTCTTGAAAAGAGTGATAAAGAGCTGGAATCAAATGCCGCACTGACCACAAGGATAAACACAGAGTAAATCACCCACTCTGTTTATTTTGACAGAGTGGGTGATTTACTCTGTGTTTATCCTTGTGGTCAGCGCGGCATTTGATTCCAGCTCTTTATCACTCTTTTCTGGATTCTTCAGCTCTCAGCTTTGAGCCTGCAGCGACCTCCTGTGTGCTTTTATTGTAGTTGTGACACTCACAACTACATCAGGTGAGTTTAACCATTTGGGGTCTGAGGGACTTGTATAATAGCAATACTACTCTATGTGCGCTTCCTTTCTCTTTTAATTTATATTCCATTCTTAGCATCCAGTAGCTGCACTGTACCTCCACTGACTGTCTAAGTCACACTTGACAGATTCTAAGTTGTTTGCAAAAACTTAGAATTTTTTTCTCCCTTCGCAGACTTCACGCAGGCTGCATAGTGGAGAACACGGCCCCTAGCAACCCGCTGTGTTCCATGGATACCTGCTACACAGTGGGCTGCGGGGAGTGCGATTCGCACCACTCACAGGGGAACACATCATGATGTTTTTGCATGCGTTTTTGCTGTTAGGTGTGGGGCACCCTTACAAAAAGCATGCAAAAACGCATGGTACCATTTAGTGCCATTCAAAAAATGCATGCCGTTTCCCATAAGTTAATAAAACACAAGAATTTTTGAAAAAGCACCAAAAAATGCTGCACGCAGTATTTTTTGGTGCTGAGCCAAAAACGCATGGTACATTCAGACATGCGTTTTTGCTATTAGGGCATGCGCTTTTTGCATGGGGGCCTATGGATGCGTTTTTGCATGTGTTTTCAGAAAATGCAAGTCTCAAAAACGCATGGAAAATCTGCAAGTGTGACCCTAGCCTAAGCTGTTGTCTGTGGTTTTGCTCACTGGAAGATCAAGAAGGAGAAGTTCCAATCAGAGGACTATAAAGCAATCAATGGGTTAGAGGGTAGGAGTGGGAGGGAGGGCAGAGGATGTAGTGAGAACATAGTTTTTTAGGATTTTTTTACCTTTTCCCAGCAGGTTGGATACACACAAAACCTCTTTGTTGAAAATAGTGTAAAACCCTCACCCACTTCCTACTTCATTGAGTGAATCTTGGGAGAAGTGTTCAACTGTAATACTATAGAAAATCTAATATATAAAGTTGAGTGTATTTGTATATGGATGTGTGTGTTTATGTGACAAGCCACACCCACTCCACATGACCAAACCCACTCTACATAGTTTTTCAAGAGCCATGGAAGAAAGGTAGGTAAGAATTATGCAGGAGGCGCACTGGTGTGAGAAAAAAATGCATTGCACCCGGACCAGTGTTGCCCTATCAGGCAGGGCACACTGGTGCGAGTCTCACGCACCTAACTCGCATTGCGAGTCAGAAGCGAGTGCAGTCGCAGCATGCAATACTATTAAAGATTTGCAATAATTCGGGGGCCCTGTTGGAGCTTTCGCATCAGGGCCCATGAGCTTCAAGTTACCCCACTGGCTATTAATCCTGATCATGTGTACGTACTCTAGTAGACTGTGTGGCAGAAGGAATCTTATCACTGCCTTGGGTTTGTAAAAGCCATTTATAAAAGGCACACAATTTCACCCTTTCACTGCCTGACTAAAAACAATGTACGGTACTCTAAGTCAGCTGTAGGCAGGCAACCAAAAGGTTAAATTCACTGTTTTGTACATATATATTCTATTAACACAGGACAGTGATAAGAGGAGGGGGAGTGGCAGAACAGAAGCAGGAGCAGGACAATGACTGTTTGGAAAGGGCCTGTAGTCTGCCTCCTCATGTACTAAATGAGGATAAGGCCCCCTTCACACTGCAGTTTTTCACTGATCAGGTTCCATCCAGTTTGTGTGCCAAAACCAGAAGTGTCTCCAAAACTCAGAACAAGTGTCAATCTTTCAATTATAGTTTTTCTCTGCAAATTCCTCTCCTGGTTCCTTTCCTGGTTTTGGCACACAACCCGGATGGAACGTGATCAGGGAAAAACCTGCAGTGTGAAACCAGCCTTAGAAGAAGCAGAAGTCAAGTCACTGTGGGAGGAAATCCCTTCACAGCACATGGATCTGAATAGAACAAATAGGATGTGGGGGTAGGCTGAGGATTGCATGTAGTTGCTGGAGTGAAGGAATGGCCCACTGTCACCATCGCTTTTTCCTGAATCGCCAGATGGTAACAAATCAGCTACTTTTATTTCAGGGAGGCAATTTTATGATATATAATTAAAAATGTATATGCAGTATACAAACCTGACATTATTTTTATTACTATAATTTGTTGTCTTAAACCCCAGTTTACATTTTTTTATATCTTATGCTATTTATACATATAAAGTGTTTTCTTCTTTGTATATACCATGTTTTTCTAAACAATAAGCCCTTCCCAAAAAATAAGCTCTAGCAGGGTTATTTGGGCTTTTTGGAGTAAGCTTGAAATATAAGTCATACTCCAAAATAAGCCCTAGTGGTCTGTGGCTGTGGGGGGCCTAGGTGGTGGAGTGGGTACTGGAAGCTGGAGCAGGCTTGAGCAGGCTGGAAGAGGATTGAGGAAACTGGAGCTGTGGCCCATGGTCATGTGGGACCACTCAATAGACACATATAATATTCTCTTCAACCTCTCCAACTATCAGCACTGAAGCTGGCACTGACAGGTGGGCAGGGGGAGAGGTGAATATGTTATAAGCCTAATGAGCGTGTGCATGGCCGCAGCTGCAACCCTGTGCGTTCAGTTGTATATTCACTGCTTCCACGCATCATCTTTGGCATAGAAGCAGTGAATATCCTGGTGACAAATCATACTCACCTGCCAATTGCTCCAAACATGGCACATTTCAATGTCCCTGCCAGCAACTGATCATGTGAGCCGCGCAGGACAGTGATGTCATCCCTGTAAGCACCGATCACGTGATCGGATTCCGGGCAAGAAGAAGACAGGTGGTGAGTATGATCTTTTTTTTCGCAGTGTGTACCCAGATGGGAGGCCATGTCCAGGATGGGGGACCATGAACGAACATGGGAAGCCAAGTCCAGGATTGGGGGGGGAATGTGAAAGATCGGAGGCTATGTACCAGGATGTGGGCATATATATCAGGAGGATGGGGGCTTGTATATACCAGCAACATGGGGGCATATATAGCTTGAGGATGGGGGATCATATACTGTATATATTCCCCCAGTATATTGCCCACATCCTGTAATATGGCCACAATTCTGGAATATTTGGACCTTATCCTGGTATATTTGGCCCTGATTCAGGAATATATGGCGCCAATTTGTCTGAATGATAATAGGCCCTACCCCAAAAGTAAGCCCTAGCCCTTTTCTCAGAGGTCAAGAGAAAATAAGAAAGTGTCTCGTTTTTGGAAAAACACAGTAGAAAGATTTGCATTAACATTTAAAATGTTTAATAAAAAAAAAAATCAGATTTTTCCAATAGCAGAAATGTGAGTGCTTTAATACATTCTAAGCAATTACACTTCACTTCCAGTATATTAGTCAACTACTGTGCAAAAGCGAGAATAGAAAACAAACATCTCAGCATTTCTCCAGAAACCTGTTATATGTCTCTAATCAGCTTTGAATCAGAATTTCTTAAATAGATCATTGTTGCACAATATTTAACAGTGATAAAGAAATCCCATGAAAGGAGTAAAAACAAATGTAGATTTTAGAGTATAGAAAGCAATAATTAAGCATTTACGTGATTTAAGGAGGTTTTATAAAATACGATGATGCAATATTTGCTTTAATTGGATTATGAGAAACTTTAACATGAGATGCTTGACTAAACTAGGCAAATATATTAGGTAGATTATATAATATGTGTTATAGGAATAAGGGGGCAATTTAACAAAGCATTGTTTATCTTTTTGTATTTTCCTGTAACTAATTTAGATTATCTCAATAACTGATTCATATAATTTAAGTTTGCTACAGCTTTCAATAAAAATTTTCATATAATAATAACTATAATAATGATCTAATACAGTGAATACAATCGTGTGAACCAATATTTATCATATTTTTTCTACTAGGACTCCTTTGGCCTAAATATGAACATGTTTAAAAGGAACATTTCAATTAATGCTAATTTTTATGGTCTTCACCAAGGCACCAAGGCTCAAAGTACAGTATAATGGGTTGTGGCTTGCAAGCTGAATGGAGTAATAATAAAAATAATAATTTTTATTTATATAGCGCCAACATATTCCGCAGCGCTTCACAATACAAAGTTCACATTTAAACAATCATAAAATACAATTAGAATATACAATACAATACCAAAAGCAATACAATACAATACAAGGCATAATATAATACAATAATTAGAGCGAAGAAATGTCCAGCCCTGCTCATAAAAGCTTACAATCTAACAATGAGGTGGGGGTGACAAAGTACAGGTGCTTATTTACAATGATGGTATAGTCAACTTGAGGAGATGGGAACAGATAAGAGCAGTATAAGTGGCCACCACCCATTATTTGTGATCCACTTGAGACTGGTGGTGCTGATAGGCTATGTCTAGACAACTTTGACTAGGGATCATGATAGGCCGCCCTAAAAAGATATGTTTTTAGGGATCGCCTGAAACTATCTAAGTTGTGGATACACCTAATTTCTTGGGGTAGAGCATTCTAGAGAATTGGTGCAACTCAGGATATGTCTTGGAGCCAGGAGTGGGAGGTTCGGATTAATGCAGAAGTGAGTCTAAAGTCACTTCCAGAGCAAAAAGAACGGGTGGGGTGATAGACAGAGATGAGGGAGGAGATGTAGGGGGATGCTGCACTGAGAAGAGCTTTGTGGGTGAGAACAAGCAGTTTGAAATAGATCCTATAGTGTATAGGCAGCCAGTGCAATGACTGGCATAGAGCAGAAACGTCTGAGTAACGGTTAGCTAGAGAGGTGATCCTGGCTGCTGCATTAAGGATGGACTGGAGAGGGGAGAGTCTAGTGTGGGGGAGGCCAACTAAAAGAGAATTATAAAAGTCAAAGTGGGAGTGAATCAGGGCCACAGTGAGGGTTTTTGTTTTTTCCAAGGTGAGAAAGGCACAAATTCTTTTTTTTTTTTAAATCAGATCTTTTTTATTAAAAAAATAGTAAAAAGTTTTTACCATACAAAACACGTAGTACAATAACAAAAACAACCCCCATGGACGAATCAAAACCACCCAACTACCCCCACTCCACAGTCCCAACCCATGTAATTAATAAAAGAAAAGCTGGGCGTACCTGAATCATTAACACACAGACGTCTGTACACAGTATATATAAATACCATTAATTGAACATAAAGGTATATTACGATTCATCAGTAACATCATACATTCTGAACAAAGATGACTACATTCAAGTCAGACATATAGAAAAAACCCTGAGAACATTAGGACTGTAGTGCATTCATAATAGCCACCAAGTGAAACCCATGAAAGGAATACCATTTATTCCACACCTTATTGAATTTATGTAAGGTTTTTCTTTTTTTATACACCCCCTCCTCCAACCTGAGCAGGGTCCTCATTTTTTCCACAAATTCCTGTTGTCTAAGAGGCTGGGGATCAAGCCAGACAAATTCCTGTTGTCTAAGAAGCTGGGGATCAAGCCAGACATTTTAAACAATGTACGCTGCAGAGCAAACTCCTTATTCACATCGTATTGTCCAGAACCAACACATCCCAACACACACGCCAGAAGCTGAAGTGGTATGGCCGAATCAAACACATTATTAACATACCTAATTCAATCGGCCCAAAATCTTGCAACATTCCGACACGTCCAGAACATATGTGATGAGCCCAGGGCTAGGGGTACTCGGACACCAGGACTGATGGCTTCTTGGAAGGGGAATCACAGGTGGTCGGGTTCCCGGTTCCGTGCCCTGGTTATCATTTGTTAGATGATGGGTAGGAGGGAATATTTACAAGGGGTAAGTGACGCCACCTGTAGTTCCCGGTAATATAGGTACTGGTGCTGCAAGCCGGCCGCTGAGGTGATGGTGGGTGCAGCAGAGTGTGGTACAGCTCCCCACAGGTGGAGCTTTACCTCAGGGCAGCGATGATGGATAAGGATGAGGGGGAAATGAGGGGAGCAGTTGTTGCAGTTCTTAAACCTCCGGGTGAGATGTTGCTGATGGTGTTGAAGCCCTCCAGGCACGGGCGAGGAGAATGACAGAGACCGCTTCAACTCAAACTCCACTTTACTGGGTACTGGCAGATGTTAAACGATACACGGTACAGTCCGGTTTACCGGGTGTCTGTTGCCAGTTCAGGGTCCCCCTTATGGAGTCTGTAGATCTTCTCTCTTAGTCTTTCAGGGTCTACTTTATTCCTCTCTGTCTTTACCACCCTCGCAGAGCTCTCCCGCCAGTCCTATGGTCTGTATCTAGTAGGTAAGGTTGGTTCCTTACCGGTACAGGCGGGAGCAGCTGGAACGCACAATCTCTCCCGCCACTGGAATTCGGTCCTGAACCGGTTTCAGTTCTGAGGGGTGAGATGCCTTTGTGGCGCTAATGGCAACCTGATTACAATGGGCCAAGTGCTCGTCGGTTTGTGGTCAGAGGTAAACTGCTGACCGCCTTTGCTTCCCGTGTTGCTGGTGCTTCCCCAAACAATACCAGCTGGCTCCAACCGATTCTGGTCTGTTTCCTTCTGTCCTGGGTACCCTCTTAAAGATGTGGATCCCTCCTGTCAGAGCACTGTCAGGCACGTCCTTCCTGGCTGCCTTCCCAGCACTGTCTGAGGTAAAACTCTCCTAACTTCCTGGTTTTCCCACTCTAACCAGTCCGCCTATACTGAGGTGCCTTAGTCCTGTGTATGTGTGTAACTTGAGACTCCACAGGTTAAACCCTGAACTGACAATTTACAGAGATACCACATTTATTGTCAGAGTGTAATACCTCTCTGTGGCGCCTAGCCAGAGAGGCGCCACATATGTAACAAGTCTGCTTCCTCCTCCCCACATTTCGGGCAACAGGCATCCCCTCTAAGTCCCCCACAATGTAAAAATAAAGGTGTCATGTACACCCTATGGAGTAAATACAAGTGAGACATCCGCTGCGCTTCACACGTAGACAGAAGGGGAACACTGTCCAAGATATCCTCCCACAATTCATTATCAATAGTCCCCACATCCCTCTCCCAACGTTCCTTGATCAGCAATGGCTTCTCTCATTGAAATTGTTGCATCAGTATTCCATATATCCTAGATATCGAGCCCTTGCCCCCGCTATGACACAGCAATGTATTAAATAGGAGATGGTGTTGTATCCTATTTTGTAGATGACTCGGTTGACTCATCCACGCATGACGCAACTGAAGATAGAAATAGAACGTGTTCCGAGGGACAGAGTACTCCTCAGATAGTTGTTGGAATGACTTAAGAACATCCCCGCTTAAAATTTGTGCCACGTTTTATAATTCCCAGCCTTCCATAGATCATACCCATCCAGTTTATAAATTTCCGACAGAGTGGGATTATTCCAAAGAGGCGTAAACGGAGTATAGCCGGACACCTGTAATATCAGTTTGACCTTCTGCCATACTTTTCTCAGGAGACCTAGAGTAGGCAACTGCATTCGGCAGTCTCTGTCCAAGAGCCCTACCTCCAAAAAAGAGGGGACAGAAAGTCCGCCAGTAACTTCATACATTAATTTATCCAAATTTCCATGAAGAACTGTGAGCTGTTGAATCTGAGATGCGAAAAAATACACCCTGGCGTTGGGCGTAGCTAATCCCCCACTAGTCTTAGGCCTCTGCAAGGTGTCAAGACGAATTCTGGCAACTCCTTTCTTCCAAATCAGTTCCCGAAATAAAGCTTGGAATTTATAAAAAAATTGCATAGGTATACAAATCGGAGAGTTGTACAGTAGTACAATAGCTGAGGGATTAAAATCATTTTCACCAGATTGGTCCAACCAACCACCGACAAGGGGAGTTTACACCAAGTATCAATTTTTTGTTGAAACCTACCAAGCATTCCCACCAAGTTTAATGAAACATAATCAGAAACAACCGGAGAAATCGTTATACCTAAATATTTCAATTCACGTACAACTCAAAGGTTTGTGTCCCCCACCCTTGTATCCTCAGATAGAGTATCCACAGGCATAAGTACCGACTTGTCCCAGTTAATTTTAAGGCCTGAGTAATCCCCAAATTCTCTAATTAAAGTCATAGCCAACAAGGATTGCTCCGTGTCCCCCAGAAACAACAGAATATCGTCAGCATACAACGCTACACGCTCCTCTAGTGAGTTATGTACAAAACCCTGAATCTCAGAGCAAGCTCTTAATTTAACTTCCAATGCTTCAATGGCAAGAGCGAACAGAGGACGGGACAGTGGGCAACCCTGCCTAGTGCCTCTACCCAACTTCAGAGTATCCGATAAGGACCCATTAAGGCAAATTTTTGCCACCTGACTAGAATATAATAGTTTTACCCATGACAGAAATCCAACTCCGAAGCAACTCCGAAGCATACCACCCAGAGATACTCACACTCGACGCTATCCAAAACATCACAGCATCGAGGGAAAGTGTGGCGCCCTGCGTCCAGGAGCCACAAAGGGTACTGCACCAGGCAGGTAGGACAATGTTAAACACTACACCCTCACAGCCACATAACCCACGTGTCAGAGAGGTTACATCCAGCCCTGAGGTTAGACACTATATGAGATCAGAGGGGTGTGGGTGAGAGGAGTGGTTGGGACACCGAGTCAAGGTGACTGCAGTATATAGAGGGGGGAGGAAAAAGGAAGACAGATAGGCCCGCAGTAGCGAGAAGCAAAGACCAAACAGTAAGCTACAGTGAGCTGATCAGTAAAGCAGAGGACAGCAGGAAGTTGAGCTGAAGATGAGAGTGAGACCACTGCTGAGATGCCTAAGCCGAGAGTGCAGACCCGTACTGAGTCAGTGCGAGCCAGATAGGGGGAAAGCCCGTCCGACGCCGAAACCACCAGAGTGTGAGAGAGCGAATGACGGGTAACCCGGCCTAGAATACAGTAAGCAACAACATGCAGGGGGATAGCCCTCCAATATACAGAAAGGAACATAGAGGAAGAGCCTGGTATCCTATGCTGAGGATTACTGGAGACTGGGCTAAAGTAGAGTGTCGGCTCTAAAGGACCATAGTTTCACCGTTTCCACCAGATACACACGACGAGGGGTTCTGAGTACCAGACATTGGGAATCCTAACCCTAAAGACAGGCAGTAAGTGAACGTACTAGGACTCACAGAAGCCCGAGTCAACGCCAATACTGTCCAGTGTCGCACAACACAGAAAGAGTCGATAGCCCGAAGGAACATACACAGACTGTGTAGGGTCCTCAGGAGGAGAGGCCTGGCTGCAGAGCAGAGCAAACGTGTACTTGAACTGTGTAACAACTGCAAATAATTGTAAGCTGACTGAAAGAACTTAGTAAAGCTTTGGAAAACCCTGCATCGCATCTCTTGTCTCTCTAGCTGCAGACATTCATCTACAGATCCAGCTGTCAGCACAGCAGGAGAAAATCCCTGCAGCCTGTGAAGTAAGTGTGTTACAAACTACACCTGTACCAAGACTTTAACCCTTACTGCCCCGGGGGATACAGTTTCCCACTGGAACATACCATCTCAGCTGCATCCATCACCCCCGAGTTCCTGCAGCAGGCGGCCCATCATGGCGCACCATGTGGGTGCGTCACCCGTGACATCTCCCTTGTAAATATAACCCATATTTATTGTGAGGCCCAGGACACGGTCCGACCAAGCACTGTGACATCCCCAGTACCGTCCGGTCCGGCACCGAGTACCCCCGTCCCGCCTGGGCTCCACGAAAGCACCGCCTAGCTCCCCCATTCTGAGAGTCCACCTGCAAGTTAAGGAACAATCTGCGTAATTTAATGGCCGTAGATCTTTTAGGCATAAACCCTGTCTGATCCTCCCCTACCACTTGGGTGACCACTCCCATCAATCTTGTTGCCAGTATTTTAGCTAGAATCTTCACATCCGTAGAAAGTAAAGATATGGGCCTGTAGGATTCAGGTAGTAAAGGATCCTTTTCCAGCTTGGGTAGGAGAACCCACCACCGCATCTCTCATCGATCTAGGAAGTATACCCTCTGCTAATGCCACTTCAAACACTTCTTTCAATCTAGGCAACAATACCTCCGCGTTATCTTTGCAGATTTCAATGGGAATACCTCAGAGCTGGGTGCCTTATTATTCTGAAAGTCCTTCAGTGCAACCGCCAATTCATCTACTGTAATGGGAGCCTCCATAACAATCTCTGGTCATCCATTAGCTTGGGCAGCTCAGCAGCTTGGATGTACTGCTCCAGCTCAGCAACAGATTTCATAAGCCGGGAAGAGTATACCTGCTGGTAGAATTAAAAAAATACATCTGCTATGGCACCATCGTCAGTATCCAACTCACCGTTGGCGCCCCGTATGGCAAAAACCACGGAGCACCAGTCTGTGCCCTTGCCACTGTTGCCAACAGATGTCCAGCACCTTCACCTTCAGCATAAAATTGCTGTTTAAGAAAAAAATGTTTGTGTTCAGCCTTTTGTAACACAAATTCATTCAATTTAGATTGAGCATTCGTCCAGTTCAATTTGTTGTTGGTAGTTGGTGAGACCACATAGGCATGTTCCAGAAGGCCGCCAACTTCAAACTGAAAAAACTGCATTCGATCCCTCGTCCTGGACTTGACAATGGATTTTTATTTTATCAGGAGTCCCCTCAAAAATGCTTTCATTGCGTCCCAAAATATAGGCATAGACGCCGAACCCACATTGTTACAGAAGAACTCCTCCAGCGCAAGAGACAACTGTACATGTTCCCCAAATACCGCCAACCAGAAAGGGTTAAATTTCCACATACCTCTGCGACACAGTGTGGACTGGTCCACAGTGATAGTAACCAGTAATGGGGAGTGATCCGAAAGCAGTCTAGTACAATATTCGGCCTTAGACACCATGGGGAGCAGGTCCCCATTCCCCAATGCCAAACCTATCCTCGACAAGGAGGAATAGGATGCTGAGTAGCAGGAGTATTGCCAGGCATTAGGACACCTAATGCACCAGAAATCCAGTAGTTGAAGTTCCCGTATAACCTGGCCAGGAATGTGTCATGAAAATCTGTCCCACCCACCTCCCCCTGATATTTGTCTAATCGGCATGGAGGTACATATTGAAGTCTCCAATGACCAACGGCAATATTCCACAATAAGGGGTATCAGATGTTGCAACTTGCTCACTGAGAATGGGGGTGGGATATAAACAGCAATTATACACAGGCGCAGCCCAGCCACCCTGCACACCAAACACACATATCTACCCTCCCCGTCAGAAACCACTAGTTCTAGGGTAAATGGCAAGACCGGATGGATCAAAATGCTCACCCCTCTGGAATATGTACTATAAGATGAGTGATACGCAGGCCCCCTCCATAGTTTAGTCAAAGAAGCTGCCGTATCTGCAGTGCAGTGCATCTGCTGAATGCAAGCTATAAGATCACGATGTGTTTTCAAATATTTAAGTATCGCCAAGTGTTTAGTTGGATCTCCCATACCTCTAACATTCCAGGAAAGAATGTTAAGCTGTCTAACCATAGTCACAATGTAGATATTTTATCAACATGCACAGACGTCGTAATGAGCAAAAAAGCAGTACATATACAATGCCCAAAAGTATATAAAAAAAATCCCCATAGAACAATAGGAGTACAACCTCTCACTCCTCTCCTTCCCACCCAACCCCCTCCTAAACAAAACCTAATAACGATATCACGGAGCAACTCACACCCATCTCCCCTAGAATGGACTTTATTCCCAGTGGGAATGTGCACAGGTAGTCTGCACGTAAACAGTACAACATTAATAAAAGAGCAGACGTAGGTAGAAAAGACATAGCGTAAGCAAAGGGAAAACAAGGAAAAGACATAGGGTAAAGAAAGAGGAACTACAATGATCAAAGACCATAGTCCCATGCATTCTCAGGAGGTATAACATCAGAAACTCTCACTACCAATAAGATCATCCCTTGCGGCAAAATATCAAACCAAAAATATATCGGTTAGCCCGAGGATTTTTTTTTTTTGTAGTAGGAATAAACAAAATTACAACATAAAGCACAGTAGAAATTTTTCAACAACTAGCATCAAATACAAATCATAATATAAGCAGCATATCCAAGTGGCTCCATCCACTGGAGTCCACAGGAGCGTATGCTATCAGTCACTCCGAATCTGTCTCTCCTTCAGATCCAGCCACCTGGAAGCCTCCTTGGCAAGTTCAAAGAAGTGTGTTCCACCCAATGATTCAACCCTCAACCGGGCCGGAAACAGCATAGGATAAGGCACCTTAAGATCACACAGCCGGCGTTTGACCTCCTGAAATTGGGCGCGTTTCCTACGGACTTCCACAGAAAAGTCCGGATATAGGGACACTCTCGCCCCCTCTATGCGCAAGTCCTCGGCCGTCCGTGATAACTGCAAAATTTTGTCCCTGTCTCTAAAATGAAGCATTCTGATCAATATCGGGCGTGCTTGATCCCCCGGTTGCAGAGCCCTGGAGGGCACCCTATGAGCTTTCTCCATAGCAAACATTTTGGAAAACGTCTCCTGGCCACAGGAGTTTAACAGCCACGATTCAAAGAATTCCACCGCATCTCTACCTTCTGCCCTCTCAGGCACCCTCACTATACAAACATTATTCCTTCTCAGGCGGTTTGCTATATCATCAGTTTTATTATGAAGGTAGTTAATGGAATCATTAGCAGCCTTAAATTTTTTGGCCAGAGGGGTTACTGTATCCTCCAATTCACCCAATTCTGCATATCCTGGCAAATAATAGAGACCTCTATTTTCAGGGATCGTATATGCCCAGTAAGTTCAGCATTACATTTAGCAATGGCTTTCAGGACATCTCTGAGCATGGGTTAATTCTCAGCAATAGATCCATCCTGCGTGCTGGCAGCCATAGAGTCCCCAGTATCAGCCTTATCTTGTAAATGTGCACCGCTGCTGCGTGGACTTCTCCCCCGTCCTCCATATCCACCAGCATCTCATGAACAGATCCCCTATGCTGGGAGATTACAGCTTCCGCACCGACCATCTGGGGATCCCCAAGTTGCTGCTGACGTGCATATTGAAGCAGCTACGCCGCCACCTCCTCTCGTTTCTCCTGCTGCCGGGGGTCTTTCCTCTTGGCCGACTCTCCTCAGCGCCATCTTGAATACCATGAGGCACCTTTCCAGCGACCGATCGCAACCTGCTGTCCCTCCGCGCCATGGTGTTGTCTGGGGTCCCGGATCCGTACACCACGCTTCCATATGTCCACACAGCAAACTATGAGCCCCTGGCCCTCACAATCCCCGGGCAAAAAGGATAATTAGGCGCAGGGTCACCAGAGCTCCTCTGCAATGCGGCCACTCACATGCCTCGTCAGACCACGCCCCGAAAGGGGAGAATTCTAGAAATGTTCTTCAGGTGCAAGCGGCAAGAGCGGGCGAGAAATTGTATATGTGAGGTGAAGGAAAGATCAGAGTCAAACATAACACCCAGACAGCGAGCCTGCTCACTAGGCGTTATTTTGGTACCACACACTGAGAGAGAGATGTCATATTTAGTCAAGTTAGTGGAGGGTGCAGAAGAAGTTCAGTTTTGGAAAGGTTGAGTTTCAGGTAGAGAGCGGACATGATGTTGGAAAATGCGGTTAGACAGTCATTGGTGTTTTTTATTAGAGCGGGAGTAAGGTCAGGCGAAGAAGTGTATAGTTGTATGTCATCAACATAAAGATGGTACTGAAAGCCAAATCTGCTGAAGGTCTGTCCCATTGGGGCCTTGTTGAGAGAGAAGAGGTCCAAGGACTGAACCCTGAGGGACCCCAATAGTGAGAGGAAGAGGGAGGAAGTGGAGCCAGCAAAAGATACACTGAAAGAACGGTCACCAGAGCTCCTCTGCAATGCGGCCACTCACATGCCTCGTCAGGCCACGCCCCGAAAGGGGAGAATTCTAGAAATGTTCTTCAGGTGCAAGCAACAAGAGCGGGCGAGAAATTGTATATGTGAGGTGAAGGAAAGATCAGAGTCAAACATAACACCCAGACAGCGAGCCTGCTCACTAGGCGTTATTTTGGTACCGCACACTGAGAGAGAGATGTCATATTTAGGGAGGTTAGTGGAGGGTGGGAGCAGAAGTAGTTCAGTTTTGGAAAGGTTGAGTTTCAGGTAGAGAGCGGATATGATGTTGGAAAAGGCGGTTAGACAGTCATTGGTGTTTTTTATTAGAGCGGGAGTAAGGTCAGGCGAAGAAGTGTATAGTTGTATGTCATCAACATAAAGATGGTACTGAAAGCCAAATCTGCTGAAGGTCTGTCCCATTGGGGCCTTGTAGAGAGAGAATAGAAGAGGTCCAAGGACTGAACCCTGAGGGACCCCAATAGTGAGAGGAAGAGGGGAGGAAGTGGAGCCAGCAAAAGATACACTGAAAGAACGGTCAGAAGGATAGGAAGACAACCAAGAGAGAGCCGTGTCCTTGATGCCAATGGAGTGCAGCATGGAGAGTAGGAGATGGTGGTCAACAGTGTCAAATGCTGGAGAGAGATCAAAAAGAATAAGCAGAGAGTGATCACCATTTTGTTTTGCTTTCAGAAGGACGTTGGTTACTTTGGTGAGAGCAGTTTCTGTAGAATGTAGGAGGCGGAAACCAGGCTGTAATGGGTATAAAAGAGAATGAGTGGAGAAGTAATGAGTGAGGCGTGAGTAGACCAGGCACTCCAGGAGTTTAGAGATGAAGGAGAGATGGGAGACTGGTCTTTAGTTCTTCTTCTGTGACTGGGTCAAAAGTAGAGAGTGAGCTGGAGGGAATGTGGGGAGAGGTAGGGGTAACAGCAATTTGAGGTTGGGAGTTGATTTCCTGACGCATGTTTTCTATTTTCTCTGTGAAGTAGGAAGCCAGATCATCAGCACAGAGGTCAGTGATAGGGGCCTGCACTTTAGGAATGAGGAGAGAGTGAAAGCATGAGGAGAGAGCACCCTCCGGTGCTCAGGTGCCGTCAGTCGTAGATATTAACTCCGCAGTCCCTGCAGGATCCTGTGTCCCGAGCTGCGTCCAGGCAGCTCTTCGGTGCACACTTCCTTGTACTAAGATACGTCATTTCCAGTGCATTAAGATAGATGAAGCCGCACATGTTCGGTATATGCCCAATCCTATATTCAGCCCTGAATAAAGGATTGGGCATATACGGAACGTGTTCGGCTTCATCTATCTTAATGCACTGGAAATAACTTATTTTAGTATTGATCTAATATTGTATAGCACAAACTTTATTTCTAACCATATTGTATTGGTGCACTTTTATTATACAGTATCTTTACATACATCAGCAAGCTCCTATCTCACCACAATCTTCTTAATATCTGTAGACAAGCTTACTATTATCCACTGTTAGAAGAAAATTACAATATATATGATAAGATCTGAATGATATTATCTAGCCCTATAGAGGTGGTTGGGGTTTTAACAATTATTTATTAGTCATATGAACAGTCTAGTGTAGAGTTTTAAATCTTAAATAGATAACTGTCACGCGCTTAGTTGGCGCTGACATTGCTGGATGCTGCTGTGTATGTTTGTCTTTAAGAGCTGCATGGTTGACGGTTGTGAGGGTCTTAGCCTCCTGTGTTGTACTCCAGAACTGCATTCACTGTTAGGTTACACTGCTGGTTGAGGGGTTAATGTGTGACTTGCCTGAACTACCCTTCCCCTAGCCTTTAAGTAGCCTCTCCTTCCACCAGGTGGTGCTGCTGATAGTCTCACTGTATGCCTGGAAGCCGTGCTGTGCTGACCTGTGTGTTTATGTTGCTGAAGTCCTTTCCTTTGGAGTTGCTGTATCCCAGTTCTGTGGAGGGAGGTGAGGGTGGAATAGCGCAGGGCTCTTGGAGGAGTTTTAGGGAGAGACTGGAGGCCCGAACCTTCTCACCATCAGAGATACCTTCGGGATCAGGGCCATTCAGTGTTCCTAGACTAGGGTCAGACTAGTCCTCCCTGGTCCCCCTGCCCGTAACTGCGATTCCCTTATCATTATTCCCTACACCATGACAATCAGTGGCCCATCTGTGGAACTCCAAACAAAACTCCTCTGCAGGCTGATCCCTCTACTGTAGCTACATAGCTTGGCCTCAGCAAGGTTGACACAATCTGGATTATCATAGATGAGGCATAAAAAAATCAGCTGACCAGAGAGACTGTCAGTAGGATGAAAAGGAAAAGGCCCATTATTGAGGAACCCTATGAAGGTACCTTTACACACAAAGATATATTGCTTGCAATTCACTGGTTGCAGTGAAATCATGGACAAATTGTTCCACTTGTACATAGCAACAAAATGGAACAATGTGTCCATGATTTCACTGCAACCAGTGAATTGCAAGCAATATATCTCTGGTGTAAAGGTACCTTTAAAGAGATAAATAACTATCCCCATCCATTTTTCCTTACTCCCATAGGAGAGAGGATGAAGCTTGAAGTTGCGAAACTATTGACCGCAAATCAGCCACTTCCACAGTCAGACTATGCATCCATTCTTCTATTTTGTGAGAACTGCAATAGGATCCATGATAATACATGTAATTTAAAAAATAAATTAAGTCTGGTTATAATGGCACATCGCAGCGAGGAAATGCTCGGCATGTAGTTCAACAGCACAGGAATACCAGGGAAAAGATGGAAGGGAGAACTTGGCGATAGTTAGAGGAAAGAGGGGTCACCCTTAACACTCAACAGAGTCTAAACACTGCTCTCCCTATCATCCCTGGATGACTCCTTTCCCCTGTGTGTGATTGCATGGCATAGGCCCTGGCTGATACCGATCTAGCCCTAGCTAGTGATTAGGGCAGCAAGACAATAGTTTCACTAATGCAAAAACACAACACGATGATAGAGATAAAACTAATCTAGAGGTCAAAATAGCAAATTAGAATCCGCACATCTGATTACTTAGCTTACCACATCACACGATTTGATGACGGTACCAATTTTCCATAAAATCCCAAACAGTCTAAAATAAGATTCTTTTCCAGCATTTGTGAGAAAAAAATGACTCTGATTTTATTTCAGGCTGATGGATGGAGGTGATTGCAATTATAACTGTAGTCATCAAAATTTTACAGCTCACAATAGATTCTGGTAATGAGTTTATTTCAGTATAGAACAGATTTGTGGTTGGGTTTATCTGTTGTACTATTGGTGCAGAAATGTGATCATATTATTTTTGTGTGAAATCAGACCAAGAAAATTGTAACATCTAGATGGTAGTAAAAAAATTTTTTTAAGGGCCACGTCACACATACAGATATCTGTGCAGATATTGTTCGCAGATCTCTGGTTGCAATGAAATCATGGACATATTGTTCCATTTTGTGGCTGTATACAAATGGAGCAATGTGTCCATGATTTCACTGCAACCAGAGATCTGTGACCAATATCTGCACAGATATCTGTGTGTGTGACGTGGCCCTAAGTAATACAAACCTCAGTGGATTTAATCTTAATTTTACACTGTGTATGAAAGAAAGCTACTACATCATGGAATTGTTCAGAAATCCAAGCTTATAGTGATTAAAGGGAACCTGTCACCCGATTTTAAGCTCCTAAACTATCTCTAGCTGTCCCTACACCTTCCTAGCAGCTCCCTATCTCTCCCTTTCTTATCTAAAGTGTCCCTATGAAAGAAGTGTAAAATAAGATAAAACTTACTGCAGTCCCCGCAGTTAGGGGACTGGGTAGGCGTGGCCTCTGTTCCTTCCTCACACCTCCATCTTGTAATGCACGCTCCGCTGGGCGGCATTATTCAGGGTCCACTCAGCCCCATTAATTGTAATCTCCCGCCCTCTACACCTCTTTGCACTGGCCGGGCGTCACAGCCGGCGCAGTGCATTATGGGCCGTCACGTGATCTGCCCTAGTGCATTCTGGGTCCGATCACGTGATCGGCCCCAGTGCATTATGGCCTTGATCACGTGATCGGCCCCGGCTTCAATAAGCGCATTGCGCATGCGCAGAGCCGGGGCCGATCACGTGATCAAGGCCATAATGCACTGGGGCCGATCACGTGATCGGACCCAGAATGCATTAGGGCAGATCACGTGACGGCCCATAATGCACTGCGCCGGCTGTGACGCCCGGCCAGTGCAAAGAGGTGTAGAGGGCGGGAGATTACAATTAATGGGGCTGAGTGGACCCTGAATAATGCCGCCCAGCGGGGCGTGCATTACAAGATGGAGGTGTGAGGAAGGAACAGAGGCCACGCCTACCCAGTCCCCTAACTACGGGGACTGCAGTAAGTTTTATCTTATTTTACACTTCTTTCATAGGGCCACTTTAGATAAGAAAGGGAGAGATAGGGAGCTGCTAGGAAGGTGTAGGGACAGCTAGAGATAGTTTAGGAGCTTAAAATCGGGTGACAGGTTCCCTTTAAAAGAAATTTTCTAGTGACTCAATCAATTGGATCAATTTTGAAAAGATTTCAGTGATTTCACGTGATGTCTTGTAGTGAGAGGTAAAAAAAGTTAAGGTGCTAGCCTAGGCTAAGCGCATGGTCATATGGGACCTCTAGCCAAAGGAAGCCAAAACACCATAGAGACACCACTGCATGGCTTTGAGCAAAAATCAGCTCTCCTCCTGTGTCTTATTCACAATGCTTTGTCAGTACTGTGATCCTTAATATTTTAGATACACTAATGTACATGGGATTGAGTTTTGCTTTTGGCATGCAGTGTTTTTTGGGTGCAGTAAAAAAACGCATGGGTTTTGTAAAAAACGCATGTGTTTTTTTAACATGGGGTCCTATGGGAAACGCATGCATTAACCCATGGCACATATAGGCATCTGAGTTAACACATGCGTTAACGCATATACGTTTTTAATGAAAAAATGACTAAGTCCAAAAACTTCTCAAAAACGTTCAGAACCACAGGGGACACTATTTGGCACTCTTAGAAAAACTGATCAGTTTTTCTAAGGGCTAAAAAAACGCATTGGTATGTGTCAACAATGCCTATGGGTGCGATAACGCATGCGTTTTTAGTAGTAACAACACATACAAATGCAGGCAAACACAGCCAAAATGCAGATGGGAAAAGGCCCTCTAAAGTATTTCTGTATCTGTTTGCATCACAGAGAAAGTGTTACTCAAATAATTCATCTCTATATGCTTTTGGACAAATGTCAGACACTAATGTTAATGTAGTCTACAGGTGGTCATAGACATTCAAGATATTACATTTATGGGACACATCCAGCAAATTATAGTAGTATGCCAGTGCTCTAATTTCTCAGCACTTCCTTCTGGTCTCAAAATGCAGTTTTTTCTCCTTGTGGAAAGATCCCCATTAGTATATGGTATTTCTATGTTAAACAATTAAATATGCTATCTAACCAGCTATAACATATGGTCTCCATTCAGGAAATTAAAAGACTTAACATTGAATCATTATTTTAAGAAACTGCAGTTTTTCCGGTGCTTCTATTTAACATTAATATTATATAAGCATCAGAAATCACAATATTCAAAAAGATTTATTATATAGCTAATTATAAATCTGTGATGTTAAGGAAATATAGAATTACTTCTATAGAATATTTCTTTTAACTTTCAAGTTACAATTTTGTCATTTCGGCTGTATTCATATAAAATGTGATACATTTACTTTGTTTTTTAATTGTGTTTTTTTACTATTTGTCAGGTAAAGACAATCAATTTCATCCTCATTTAATATCAATTTTGTTGATAAAAGATTTAGTCTGTCTGGGGACCTTTGCTACATTTAATAAACAAAATCACTTGAATTGTCTCTGATTCGTGTCACAATTAAGGATGCTGCCAATTACTCTGCCGTGCCGAGAAAAGTTTATTTGTCAAGGTCTACTTGTTAGGCTACTGAAAAAAAATCTATTCCTAAGTGAATCATCTCACTTTCAGCCCATGATTTTCAGACAAGCATGACCATTCAACTTATTCAACTATTTACCCCTTGCAAAAAAACATTACACTCAATTATAAGAACTTAAGAATGCTGTATTTTGTTGGACGGCTTTATCAAAGGCAAGGGAAGGAATAACTTCTACCATTTCACATGATCTGTTGACACATTGAATGGAAAGTAGCTAAATGTCATTCTTGGTAGGTGTGCGTACAATATATTTATACTATATTCTAATTTATCATAGTCATTGCAATCACAATGGCCAAGTAAATAGTAGAGAATAGGGTATTAAGCTTCCATACTGAGTCATATTCATCAGCAGAAGAGAGGACATTCTTCTAATAAAGGGGGTAGAGGGGTTTTCTTGAGGATACGTTACTAATAACTGTTAGAAATGGATGCCTGGCCCCCATCCCAATTAGTTTATAACAGGAAAGTATGCTATCTGGCAAATGCATGGAAACAGTAGTTGCCACAGATATACAGCGCTGTTCAAATTAATTGGGGCCAAGCAAGTCTTTACTTGTTTTTCTTGCATTAGTTTTTACTATTTCTGATAAGTGTTTTATCAGTTCTTGGTGTGATTTTCCTTTTTCTTCCACATTTCCCTTTTCTTTTTGGAGAAAAAGATCCAGTTTCATTGTGTGTGCAAATTATTGTTGAAACGTTAGATTTTCCAATACCAACGGTGTAAACAATTTCTCTGAAGTCACCATCACACGCCGCCATATTGCCGCCACATGGCTGGCAATTTGACATGAGCGCGCACATTCCTGGCACTTTTTTCACATCGCTTCGGAGATGTCACACGTAGCGATTTCATGAGCGATCACTGGCGATCCTGCGTTCCGGAAATCGCCTGACCAAGACCAGAAGCGATCTTCCGTTCTCATATCGCCACATCACACGCCACCACATAAATGATGTGTGCATAGACATTGGCTGCGGCAAGGAGATAGGCGTGCCAGAATGTGTTACACCACGCCCCTACAACTCCGATTAGCCTACACAACTGTGGTACCATTGGTCAGTCTTGTCAGGATGTCTGCCCATTAGATGACGCATTTGCCCTTTCTACTATCTCACTACTCCATGCTTGTGTCATGTGTTGCGGCTCCTGCAAGACACTTTGGCATTGCCGAAGTGCCACACAGGACGGCTCGTCTGTTGCTCTATGGCTGACACTAGGAATGGCTATGTGTGCTAGTGTTGTTGACGTCGGTAAGCAACAAAAACAGTATGGACATATATGCATGGATTGTGTCTGCTCTAGGCTGAAGTTTGTGTGTGCAGACATGTGTGTCTGAGGTTACTGATGTCTACCTACATCCACAACCAACACTATACAACTGTCCGCGTGTGGACACATACCCATGTGTGAATCCATATAATATGGACAGGGAGGCACAGTCACAGCATACAGTGTGTGGCCAAGGCCTGGACCTGTGTACAGGATATGTGCACACAATACAGCATGGACCCATAAAGACCATAATGGCCCCACATACCTTTGTGCACAGCATAATGCTATGTACAACTGGCCTGTAGGTAAAAATGAAGACAGAGGCTAGAGTCACACATAGCAATCCATTTTTGGAAGTGTTTTCCATGACCAATCCAGGTTTTTTTTAGGTGCTTTTTGAGCCTCCTGTGCCCCTGAACATTTTTTGGACTTAATAATTTTTTTACCAAAAAATGCTAGAAAAAACGGATCCGTTTTGCTAAGGCACCAAAAAAAGGGTCCATTTTTCCATAGGGCCCCATGTTAAAAAAACGGATCCGTTTTTAAACAGCAACGAAAAATGTTCCCAACAACGTTTTTGGCTAAAAAAAAGCTCCTAGCAATAATTCTGGGTGCAGTAAAAAAGAGATAGGGTGTTTATTACTTATAACCCATTTTTGCATCAGTTTTTGGACTTAGAAAAAAAAAAGCAAAAACTGATGGAAGAAACGGACCAAGGGCTTATGTGTGACCCTAGCCAGACACAGGTAGTTCTGATCAGAATTGTGTTATCAAATGTGTGCATAAAACCAAAAAGATACAACAACATACATAACAACAAGTGTTCACATCACACAAAAAATACAAATGTCATCTCAAACAATGGCCATAAGAAGCAAAAACAAACCAATTCAGAATTCTAATTTTTGGTCACAAAAATAAAAGAAACATTGAAACATATTACTAACCAACACATACATACATCTCCTGGTGCCGGCACACTGGTGACTATACCCTACTCCTGCTAGTGGTTCCTCACAACAACAGTCAATCTATGCTTGTTCTTGCTGCCAGGCCACTGCCCCAGGGCCATTGAAGTAGGAGCAGTAGCTGTCCCTGCTGCTCCTGGCATCCTGCAGACTCATACCCTGGGGCTCAGCGGCTGGAATGGCGCCAGAACTGGGTCAGTTGCACGCCATGCCCCGAGACTGACTTACCCTGTTGTGGACTCCACTGAATCCACAT
This sequence comes from Allobates femoralis, assembly GCA_033576535.1. NCBI lineage: Eukaryota > Metazoa > Chordata > Amphibia > Anura > Aromobatidae > Allobates > Allobates femoralis. Next base: position 545,456,900 of record JARQOC010000003.1, read on the forward strand.
AACTTGCCGGAGTGTATGATGCAGTACCCCTATGACACAGGAAGTTATGCAGCACACAGCATCCCAACACTACTATATCTATAGATTCCAGCTTCATATTCAAAGGCATAGAAACACGCGGAATCTATTGGCCATGATCCCAAACGCATTTTCAACCACACAACGTGCCCGGGATAGCCGGTAATTGAAAATGCGCTGCTCATCAGTAACACTCCTCTGGGAATATGGCCGTCGTAGGTGGGCATGAAGTGGAAATGCTTCATCCCCCACAAACGCAAAGTTGAGATTACCGGTTGTGACATCATTTGAGGTCAAGTTAAGAGCACCTCTCATCAGGTCTTGCCCAAAGGAACTGTGTCCAAACACACCCCCATCTGAGACACGCCCGTGCATGCCAACATTCACGTACAGGAACTCATAGTGAGCATCTACGAGAGCCAGGAGGACCACGCTAAAATACCCTGTATAGTTGTAATAAAAGGACCCCGTGTTGGGGGCTTGCAGGATCCTCATGTGCTTACCATCCAAAATCCCACCGCAATTTGGAAATTGCCAGCATTCCACAAACCACTGCCATCGTTCATCCATTCTGCGGTGGTTGTTGGGAAATGCATGTAGATGGCTGCAAGCAACTTCAGATGGCCTCACACATCTCGGGTATGAGGCGGCTCAGCAGTGGCCGTGAGACTGCTGCAGAGTATTGCAGGTCCGTCATCGAACGACCTGTTGCCAGGATGCACAGAGTCACAGCCAAACGCTCCTCAGGTGGCACAGCTCTACGCTTCACAGTGTCCTGACGGGCTATCCATGGGTGAATGCGTTCCAACAGGAATTTGAAGAAGTCCTCGGACATACAGAGATAGTTCCTGAAATCATGCGGATTCCTGTCCTTCAGCTGACGGACCAGCCGCATGTGGGTAAGGTTGGCCCTTTCCCGAAGCCACTCATGACACCACACTTGCCGTGGTCTATGAACCCGCAATCTCTCAGCTCTGTCCTCCAGCCACAAGTCCTCCTCCAACAATGCAAGAGCCACGAGAAGCCTCTGTTCACTGTCCATACAACCAACCCCTGGAAAAAAAATTGTCAGAGCCAACAAACATGTCAAGACAAACCAAAACCCAGCAAAAAATACTTCCCTACACACCTGCTAGCCATAAAGACACCTACAACATGTAGTACTTACCCAATGTCTCTGGCCAGCTAGACATTGACATTGCTCTGGCGTTGTAAGTTTTTATATCGTAAGCAGCCAATCACAGTGCACCTGTGTCATCCAATACAAGCACCTGCCTTGGCGTTGCCACGCCCGACTCCTGTGATTTGCTGACTCTGCTGCGTTATGATTGGTTGGCGACCATTATAAAGATGGCGGAGTTGGCGCACTTGTGTGTCCACAAACCATATGAAGCATTGTGGTAGCGTCTCCCAAGCACAGTCTGCTGCTGAGACGGTAGGTATAGCGATGTACATGGCTTGATCATTTCTACAGTACTGATGATTTTAGGGTAGCACTACCTACTGGCCCATATGTAATGTTTTTAGCCACGCTGGTGTCCAAGTTCGGTTGTATGAAAGTTTATTGTGAGGTTTATGTCCCCAAGGGACACCCCTCAATGTAAGCACTGACACATAATGTGGCCCTACAGATGAGACCTGGGCATTGTACGTTTGCCCACTGTTATGTTTTATGTGTCAAACACTTCCTCAACGTCATATCCAATGAGACAGCAATAAATAGTACTTTACAACTGTTTTGCTGTGCCTACATAGTGCCGATGCTAATACATGTGTACCTACACAACCTTATATACGTTGGTCCATGTAGCAGCTGTTGCCATAGCTACCTGTGGAAGTGGCCCTGGGCATGGGTCAGCATATCTATCCACAATTAACAATGTGAGGCTTTTGTGCACTCATGTGCCGTAATTAAGCAATGCTGTGTAGCTGTTGTTGTAATGTGGCCATTATTCTTGTTTCATCATGACATCATATGTACGTGTATGTTTGTTTGTGATGTGGGCTGTGCTTATGTTGCAGATGGGGGACAATAAGAAGTTTGTCCGGGCCTTGCTTGCTATGTACCAGGACCATTAATGCCCCCTCTGGCACCTGCAGTCACCTGATTACAAGAACAATCAGGTGAAGGATGTGGCCTATGGCCATCTTGTCTCCCTCTCCCAACAGCACCATCCTGGGGAGAGGTGGGACAAAAACAAGGTGAAGGCAAACTCAAGCACCTGCGCACTGTATTCCGAAAGTACAACTGGGTCCAGAGGTCCCAGCGCTCTAGGATGGGAAGTGAGGAGGTCTATGTGCCACAACTGTAGTATTATGACCTCCTCACTTTCACTCTGGACAAGGTTGTCCCTCGACGAATGCGGGGCAACAGGGTGCTTGAGGAGGCCACATCCGAAGCCACAGCACCGTCACAGGAGGTAGGTGTAGTGAATATTGTTGTGTTTGCTTAGCCTTTCGTGCTTGTACTCACTTGTTCTTTTGAGAAGCAGCTGCAGCCACAATCCTGTTGTTACATTCTTCCAAATCATTTGGTTGTGGTGATGGGTCACACAGTAGCCTCCTAGTTTGGCTGTAGTTGGTTTTAGGGCCACATCACTGACCATCTTGGATCCTCAGGTGAGTTGACTGCACATTTTTCACTCTTCAATAGTCTTGGTTTCAGATGTGCAATGTTTGTGTTGACCTCGTACACGGGCTTGTTAATGATGCAGCTGTTATGTAATTACATACATAGATCTCTGGGTTCATGAAAAGTGTATTGACATTTTTTTTTTGTTTGCTTACAGGAGCCTCCGGAGCTGCTGTCCAGCCAAGAGACGGCACCCGTGGATGATCCTCCCCCAACAACATCTGCGGGGGAGGTTGTGACTTGTCCCAGTGTGGCAGGGAAGCACCCAGAACCCAGCTCAGTCATCAGTCGACGTCGTCCACAACACCTCCGACGACTGAGCTGGGTACGTGGGTGAAGAGGGTGCTGCTCAACGCAGAAAATCAGAAGAGCACTGGGATTGGGTATCTTGTTGATGAATGGGTGCCCAGGCTGGCCAAGAGCAGCGAGAGAGGCTCATCATTCGGGTCCTGGAGGCGGCCGAGGACAAGGCACTGACGCCACTTGCCTACATTGCCATCCCCAGTAGGCAGGCATCAGTGTCAAAGGGTCCAAGGCCGCATAGGTATGGGCCCAGACAAACTCAGGATGTGTCCAGTGGCCCTAGACAACCCCCACCGACTTGGCCTACTGTTGGGGGCTATGGGGATATAGGGCCACAACCCACGTCAGAGAAGTAGATGACTACATACATGAATAGAGACGCTACTGAAACTTATGTTTCTATGTGGACCACTTTTTCATGGTTTTCTTGTTATACACGGCCTGTATTTTTTTTTTTCTTATGTAATAAATTATTATTTTTGCACAAATACAAAGTCATTATTGGTGTCTACCTGGAATGTATGTGTCTGTATGTACTGTTATGTTGCATTACTGGGCAAGGATGTGTGTCACTTGTATAGCTCACATAACCACTATCACATGGTAAGGTATACAAATTTGACATATGGTACATCCCTTTGGCTCCTAGGTGTGACAATGCCTTGTTCAAAGACTTATCTGCCCTACATGGGTCTACAAGTGTGCTCCCGGACCTTGACATATGTTTGTATGGTTTGCCATACAATGATTTTAATTATTGTTTGGGCCATTGGATGTGTGATATTGTCCGGGTTACCTTGGGTAATTAATTTTGGATTGTGCTCTATACTTTGATGGGGTGGCTACATGCATCCCAAAAGTATTGACACCCCTGCAGTTCTGTCAAATAATACTCAGTTTCTTCCTGAAAATGATTGTAATCACAAATTCTTTGGTATTATTATCTTCATTTAATTTGTCTTCAACGAAAGAACACAAAAAGAATTGTCCTAAAGCCAAATTGGATATAATTCTACACCAAATATAAAAAGGGGGTGAACAAAAGTAATGGCACTGTTAGAAAAATCATGTGATGCTTTTCTAATTTGTGTAATTAACAGCACCTGCAACTTACCTGTAGCACCTAACAGGTGTTGGCAATAATAACTAAATCACACTTGCAGCCAGTTGACATGGATTAAAGTTGACTCAACCTCTGTCCTGTGTGCTTGTGTGTACCACATTGAGCATGGAGAAAAGAAAGAAGACCAAAGAACTGTCTGAGGACTTGAGAAACCAAATTGTGAGGAAGCATGAGCAATCTCAAGGCTACAAGTCCATCTCCAAAGACCTGAATGTTCCTGTGTCTACCGTTCACAGTGTCATCAAGAAGTTTAAAGTCCATAGCACTGTGGCTAATCTCCCTAGATGTGGACGGAAAAGAAAAATTGACGAGAGATTTCAACGCAAAATTGTGCGGATGGTGGATAAAGAACCTCGACTAACATCCAAACAAATTCAAGCTGCCCTGCCGTCCGAGGGTACAACAGTGTCAACCCGTACTATCCGTCGGCGTCTGAATGAAAAGGGACTGTATGGTAGGATACCCAGGAAGACCCCACTTCTTACCCCGAGACATAAAAAATCCAGGCTGGAGTTTGCCAAAACTTACCTGAGAAAGCCTAAAACATTTTAGAAGAATGTTCTCTGGTCAGATGAGTCAAAAGTAGAGCTTTTTGGGCAAAGGCATCAACATAGAGTTTACAGGAGAAAAAAAGAGGCATTCAAAGAAAAGAACACGGTTCCTACAGTCAAACATGGCGGAGGTTCCCTGATGTTTTGGGGTTGCTTTGCTGTCTCTGGCACTGGACTGCTTGACCGTGTTCATGGCATTATGAAGTCTGAAGACTACCAACAAATTTTGCAGCATAATGTAGGGCCCAGTGTGAGAAAGCTGGGTCTCCCTCAGAGGTCATGGGTCTTTCAGCAGGACAATGACCCAAAACACACTTCAAAAAGCACTAGAAAATGGTTTGAGAGAAAGCACTGGAGACTTCTAAGGTGGCCAGCAATGAGTCCAGACCTGAATCCCATAGAACACCTGCGGAGAGATCTAAAAATGGCAGTTTGGAGAAGGCACCCATCAAATATCAGGGACCTGGAGCAGTTTGCCAAAGAAGAATGGTCTAAAATTCCAGCAGAGCATTGCAAGAAACTCATTGATGGTTACCGGAAGCGGTTGATCACAGTTATTTTGGCTTAAGGTTGTGCAACCAAGTATTAGGCTGAGGGTGCCAATACTTTTTTCTGGCCCATTTTTGGAGTTTTGTATGAAATTATCAATGTTTTGCTTTTTGCTTCATTCTCTTTTGTGTTTTTTCATTGTAGACAAATTAAATGAAGATAATAATACCAAAGAATTTGTGATTGCAATAATTTTCAGGAAGAAACTGAGTATTATCTGACAGAATTGCAGGGGTGTCAATACTTTTGGCCACAACTGTATAGTGCTGCTTGCACATCCAAGGTTAATGTGACCCATCACACCTTTGATTGTGGCTGACATAAGTTGTATTGGCAATCTGGTTATACTACAAAGTCAAGCACCTCTGTGTGTATATCAAACAGGCCAAATACTGTTGTTGGATTTTCACAATGACTTCAGTGTGTCAATCCATTTTTTTTTTTTTTGGCAGGTGGGTTTTTGGCTCCACCTCTTTCTTTTTTTTTTTAGCCAAAACATAAAGGCACTAAAATGGGTAAAATGCGGCCAACATGCCACACAGACAACACACAAGGGTGGATCAAAAACAACCAAAGACAAGGAGAAATCAAAAGGGGTGTCTCCGAACAGCAGGGACTTCAGCAGTCTGGCCACCAGTGAGACACAGGATGATGGCCCACATTCTGTCCAAATTGGCCTGCGCCTCAAGGTGGACAGCAACCAACTCCTGGATGCTTTGTTGACCTGTTGTGGAGATACACCACATTAGTAACATGTAATTCTCTGTTGACCAATGTTATGTACATGTGTTACCAAACTTACAGTTCACGACATCTGGACGTTCTCTTTCTGGCTGCTGTGGCATCTGCATTTAGCAAAGGGATGAAAAAAAACAGGAACACATTATCTGCGGGTATGAGAGGGAAAATTCAGAACAGCAAACTTGTTTAATATGGGCAACACGTACCATCAAGGCCACCTCCACCAGGCTCACTATCACCCTGTGGAGACCATTCCACAACAGGGCTGCCAAGTGGGCTGGCTATGTTGGGTGGAGGGGTGTCAGGAGGTGATGGTGTGTTCAGCAGACCGTGTGTGGGTGTTGGCTCCACGGGTGGTGATCTTGATGTCCTTCCAGGTGGGCTGGTGGGTGGGCTGTGCAGGGCAGAGGCTGGCCTGGCAGGTGCATAGGGGGGTCTGTGAGCTGCTCCTGCGGCGGGACTCCCAGCAGGTGAAGAGGCAGTCCTTCCAGGAGAAGTTGGCGGTGGGCTGGCCGATGGTGTTGCTGGCGTGGAATGCCGTCTGGGGCCTGGTAGGGTTGCCGCTGGTGATGGCTGGCCTTCTGAGCTTTCCCCTTCCTCTGTCAGATTAAACATTGCATTTATTAACAAATGTACACCATCAACAACACATATTACATCAAAAATGTCATTTATATGGGTGTCAGAAATGAGTGCAGTCAACATGTTTATGTTTGTAGTTTTGGCCATAGTGATGTGTTGTCAGCTGACTGTGCACATCTGTACATGGCCGTGGGGAAACACACAGTTTTGTGCCCATGCAGTGCACACACCATATAGTGGTGGCCAGGACAGAGACTTTGCCACACACAATTGGGGGATTAATGTTGTGTGTGCACACCTGTGCTCTGAATGAAGGGGCTAAATTATGACATGCACATGACCACACAGGGAACAGGTTGTGTAGTGGTCGTGTGGCAGTATACATTTATGTTCTGGGTCATGGATATATTGGCATTCCCACCACCATTGTGTGGCAGGCTATATGTCACACAGCATGCAGATATTGACTGTATGTGTCCTGGTGGGCATTACATGACGTAGCTGTTGACTTCAGCCTTATTATACAGCTATGTGTATTGATATACTGATATAACAGCAAGGTTGACATCAACAATGGCAACACATAGTAGTGTCGTTTGCACCTTCATGTTGCATTTTGCACACCCTACAGATGCAGAGTGATGAAGTCACAACATCAGGTACTCAGGGTACCTATGTGACAGGCTACACTTCAATGTGGTGCTACAGCCTTGATTGTTGGTGGGATGACGTATGACGTATGTGTGTATCACAATTACTCACCACGCTGCCTCCTAATTCATGCCCGGATGTTGGTAATGCGTCCTGGACACTTGTATTTAAGGTCCGCAACTTCCTTCTTCTTGATCTGTTGTGTGGTGCGGTCCACACTCCTCAGCAGGGCCCTCTTCACTTTACACAGGATGACCTGCTTGTGTACATGTGGGTGCTGGTGGCGATGCTGGCACCAATAATCCCAGCTGTCCAACATGTTGATGAGAATCAGCAGCTCTGGCTCGCTGGCTCTGGCTCGCCCCAGGCTGCAGCTCTCTGTCGTGACGCCATTGCTACCTCTGCAGGGGAAGGAAAAGCACCTGAAAGGCAGTGTCCAACTTCAAACAAGGACAAGACGCTATTGCGCACGCTAGTTACGCCGAGGAGACTTGAGGGTCCGGAGAACTTAAGAGTGGTGGGCCTTTCAGGGATGCTGTGGCATCACCTCAATACATCAAAAACAAACCACAGGGTGACAGACGTGCGTAGCAAGTTAAAGACATACATGCATTACTATTTCATTTGGGGCCACATATCATGTGTGAGTTGTGTATGATCAACATGTTGGTTCTCACATTTCAGCCACAAGCAATACCACTTGCTTTACTACACATACATTTGTGTGTATGTTTTCATACACCATTCATCATTTTCGGACTATTAATCATTTAGTCAGGATGTCCTACCATCATACACACAGTATCACTCTGATATGGTACTCCATGACGCTTGTAGTTTGACTGCCTTTCCTGACACTTGAGAAGAAGAAGATGAGTCTGGTGAAGAACGCACACATTATCAAATATGGCGCCTTTGCCACGGTCAGCCAATGGGAAAGCAGGAGCGGCCACCAATCGCTGCAGACGGGGCGCGCCAAACAGCTCGCTCAGGCACGCCTACGGGATGGATTCAAGATTGTCAGAGTTCACTTTCTACATCACCATTGCCCTGTCACACGCCACGAAGCGCTGACATCGCCTGGTGGATATCTCCTGGCCAATCAGGTGACGCTCCACCAGTGATTTCTCGCCGTAAGATCACCCTGTCTCACGCCACAACGCCACGGCTTCCACATCGCCGACAACGCGAATTCACGGCAATATCACCGGCGATATGGTGGCGTGTGACGGTACTTTTACAGTCAGACTCGTATGTTCTTTAACAGTAATAATTTTAGACACCTAGAAGCCAGATTTGGAAAAGGGCAGCATGGAAATAGTTAGAGAAGTGAGGTGATAGGCTAGTGTAAAGAAATGCATTTTAAAGGATCAATTAACACTATGGGAATTGAGAATTAATCAAACTGTTCTTGGTAGTACATTCCAGGGAATTGTTGCAGCTCACGAGAAGTCTTGGAGACGGGATTGGAAGATACGGATTTTAGATTATGTCATTTTCAGGTCATTTGTGGAACAGAGGGAACATGTAGGGCGATAGACAAAAAAGACGAAGGAGATGTAGGGCAGTGCAGAACTGTGGAGGGCTTTGTGGATGAGAGTGATAATTTGACATTGTACTCTGTAATGGATGGGCAAATAGTGCAATAACTAGCACAGGATAGAGGCATCAGTGAAGCAGTTGGAGAGGAATATGATCCTGGCTGCTGTATTCAGGATGGATTGGAGAGGAGAGAGTTTAGTAAGAGCGAGTGGAAAGTTTATTAAACAGAAGACTGATTAGTAGAGACTTGCAATTATCCAAATGAGAATAAATAAGGGTGACCTGAGGAACCCCAACTGTGAGGGGAAGAGGAGAGGAAGAGGAGCTGGCAAAACATACAGTTAAGGAACCTTCAGAGATGTAGGGGAGTTACTAAGAGAGAACGGTGTCCTTGAGCCGAATAGCGCAGAGCATAGAAAGGGGGAGTCAGGGATCCACAGTATTTAACCCCTCACTTTGCAGCTTAATGACCGGACCATTTTTTGTAATTCTGACCAGTGTCCCTTTATGAGGTAATATCTCTGGAACGCTTCAATGGATCCTAGCGATTATGAGATTGTTTTTTCGTGACATATTGGGCTTCATGTTAGTATTAAATTTAGGTTGATAATTTTTGCGTTTATTTGTGAAAAAAAAAAAATTTGGCAAAAATTTTGAAAATTTAGCAATTTTCAAATTTGTAATTTTTATTCTGCTAAACCAGAGAGATATGTGCCACAAAATAGTTAATAAATAACATTTCCCACATGTCTACTTCACATCAGCACAATTTTGGAAGAAAAAAAAAATTTTGGTAGGACGTTATAAGGGTTCAAAGTTCATCAGCAATTTCTCATTTTTCCAGCAAAATTTACAAAACCAATTTTTTAGTGACCACATCACATTTGAAGTCCCTTTGAGGGGTGCACATAACAGAAAACACCCAAAAGTGACACCATTCCAAAAACTGCACACCTCAAGCTACTCAAAACTGTATTCAAGAAGATTATTAACCCTTCAGGTGCTTCACAGGAACTAAAATAAAGTTGAAGGAAAAAATGGACATTTTAATTTTTGTAACAAAAATGTTCTTTTAGCCTCAATTTTTTCATTTTCACATGGGCAACAGGATAAAATGCATCCTAAAATTTTTTGGACAATTTCTCCTGAGTACACCGATGCCTCATATGTGGTCATAAACCACTGTTTGGGCGCACGGCAGGGCTCAGAAGGGAGGGAGCGCAATTTGAATTTTAGAGCCAATTTTCCGTTCAAAAAGTGAAATGGCGCTCCTTCACTTCTGAACCCTGCCGTGCGCCCAAACAGTGGTTTATGACCACATATAAGGTATCGGTGTACTCAGGAGAAATTGCCCAACACATTTTGGGATGTATTTTATCCCTTTGCCCATGTGAAACTGAAAAAATGTAGGCAAAAAGAATTTTTTTGTGAAAAAAAAGTGTTTTTTTAATATTTATGGATGAATTTGTTTAGCATCTGGGGGTTCAAAGTGCTCACTATGCATCTAGATACCTTCCTTAGGGGGTCTAGTTTCCAAAATGGGGTCATTTGTGGGGGAGCTCCAATGTGGAGACACACGGGGACCCTCCATACGCGACATGTTGTCCGCTAACAATTTGAATGGAAAATGAGCTCAAATTGTTAGCGGACACCATGTCGCGTTTGGAGGGTCCCTGTGTATCTCCACATTGGAGCTCCCCCACAAGTGACCCCATTTTGGAAACTAGACCCCCAAAGGAACGTATCTAGATGCATAGTGAGCACTTTGAACCCCCATATGCTTCAGAAATTCATCCGTAAAAATGAAAAAGCACTTTTTTTTCCACTAAAAAATTATTTTTTTCATTATTACGGATCAATTTGTGAAGCATCTGGGGGTTCAAAGTGCTCACTATGTACCTAGATATGTTCCTTTGGGGTCTAGTTTCCAAAATGGGGTCACTTGTGGGGGAGCTCTAATGTGGAGACACACAGGGACCCTCAAAACGCGACATGGTGTCCACTAACAATTTGAGCTCATTTTCCATTCAAATTGTTAGCGGACACCATGTCGCGTTTGGAGGGTCCCCGTGTGTCTCCACATTGGATCTCCCCCACAAGTGACCCCATTTTGGAAACTACACCCCCAAAGGAACATATCTAGATGCATAGTGAGCACTTTCTACCCCCAGGTGCTTCACAAATTGATCTGTAAAAATGAAAAAAGAAAATTTGTGTGGAAAAAAAAAGTGCTTTTTCATTTTTATTGATGAATTTGTGAAGCATCTGGGGGTTCAAAGTGCTCACTATGCATCTAGATATGTTCCTTAGGGGGTCTAGTTTCTGAAATGGGGTCACTTGTGGGGGAGCTCCTATGTGGAGACACACCGGGGCCCTCCAAACGCGACATGGTGTCCGGTAACAATTTGAATGGAAAATGAGCTCAAATTGTTAGCTGACACCATGTCGCGTTTGGAGGGTCCCTGTGGGTCTCCACATTGGAGCTCCCCCACAAGTGACCCCATTTTGGAAACTAGACCCCCAAAGGAACATATCTAGATGCATAGTGAGCACTTTGAACCCCCAGATGCTTCACAAATTGATCCATAATAATGAAAAAAGAAATGTTTTGTGGAAAAAAAAAGTGCTTTTTCATTTTTACGGATGAATTTCTGAAGCATATGGGGGTTCAAAGTGCTCACTATGCATCTAAATACATTCCTTCGGGGGTCTAGTTTCCAAAATGGGGTCACTTGTGGGGGAGGTCCAATGTGGAGGCACACGGGGACCCTCCATACGCGACATGGTGTCCGCTAACAATTTGAGCTCATTTTCCATTCAAATTGTTAGCGGACACCATGTCGCGTTTGGAGGGTCCCTGTGGGTCTCCACATTGCAGCTCCCCCACAAGTGACCTCATTTTGGAAACTAGACCCCCGTAGGACCGTATATAGATGCATAGTGAGCACTTTGAACCCCCAGGTGCTTTACAAATTGATCCGTAAAAATGAAAAAAGAAACTTTTTGTGGAAAGAAAAGTGCTTTTTCATTGTTATGGATGAATTTGTGAAGCATCTGGGGGTTCAAAGTGCTCACTATGCATCTAGATACGTTCCTTAGGGGGTCTAGTTTCCAAAATGGGGTCACTTGTGGGGGATCTCCAATGTGGAGACCCACAGGGACCCTCCAAACGCGACATGGTGTCCGCTAACAATTGGAATTGTTAGCGGACACCTTGTAGGATATGAAGAGCTCCTATGTGCCTAAACATTGGAGCTCCCCCACAAGTGACCCCATTTTGGAAACTAGACCACCCAAGGAACATATCTAGATGCATAGTGAGCACTTTGAACCCCCAGGTGCTTCACAAATTGATCCGTAAAAATGAAAAAAGAAACTTTTTGTGGAAAAATAAGTGCTTTTTCATTTTTATGGATGAATTTGTGAAGCATCTGGGAGTTCAAAGTGATCACTATGCATCTAGATACGTTCCTACGGGGGTCTAGTTTCCAAAATGGGGTCACTTGTGGGGGAGCTCCAATGTTCAGGCACACAGGGAGGGGCTCTCCATACCCGACATGGTTTCCGCTAACAATTGGAGCTAATTTTCTATTGAAATTGTTAGCGGACACCATGTCGCATATGGAGAACCCGTGTGCCACCAGCACAAGGGCAACTGGTAGAGTTGGGGTACAGCACCAGAAAATGCCGCCTCTAATGAATGCGCTATTTTCTTGGGTGGCTGTGGGTTGAAATTTGCAGCGTGGGGGACCCACAACATTTGAGTCTCTCCACGCTGAGGATTCCAGTCAGCCAGCTACCAAGTTGTACATGGCTAGCTACAAATACAGCGAAGGCTTTTTTTTATTTCTAGAACTAATTCTAGAAAAAAAAAATGATGTGGGGCTCCGCCATATTTTTTAGTCCAGCCAGGTACAACTTGGCAGCTACAGACTGCCAGCAACCCCCAGCTGCCTCGTTGTACCTGGCTGCAACCAAAAATACAGCGAAGCCTATTTTTTTTTATTTCTAGAACTAATTCTAGGAAAAAAAAAATGACGTGGGGCTTCGCCATATTTTTGGTCCAGCCAGGTACAACTTGGCAGCTACAGACTGCCAGCAACCCCCAGCTGCCTCGTTGTACCTGGCTGCAACCAAAAATACAGCGAAGCCTATTTTTTTTTATTTCTAGAACTAATTCTAGGAAAAAAAAATGACGTAGGGCTCCACCATATTTTTGGCCCAGCCAGGTACAGCTAGGCAGCTGGGGGCTGGAATCCTCAGCATGGAAAGGCCCAAGCGTTCTGGGCCCCCCATGCTGTGAATTGCAGCCCGCAGCCGCCCCAGAAAATGGCGCATTCATTGAAGTGCCATTTTCTGGCGCTGTACCCATGCTCTTCCAGTTGCCCTGGTGCCGGTGGCAAACTGGGTAATAAAGGGGTTAATGCCAGCTTTTTATTGGCAGCTGGCACTAAGCCCGAGATTCATAATATAGGGCCAATGTTAGACCCGCCATTAGGAATCTCTGGTAAATAGTCAGAAAATACACACATAGAAAAATCTTTTTATTTGAAAAAAAAACACAAACAAAATTCGGACTCCATCTTTATTATAAAGATCCGACGTAGTCCACAACGAAGGTCCCACGACGCTCGATCGCCTCCGACGTAGTCCACAACGAAGGTCCCACGATCGCCATGCAGGATCGAACTGCAAAGTAGCGATCTGACAGCCCGGGTGCAGTGATCACTGCACCGGGGCTGTGAGATCGCTTTCTGCAGCTCAATCTGCATGCAGACAGATCGGACTGCAGAGCAGCGATCTGGCAGTTCAGGTGCAGCGCTGGGGCTGCGAGATTGCTTTCGGCAGCTTGATCCCTATGCAGGAGGATCGGACTGCAGAGCAGCGATCTGGCAGCCCGGGTGCAGCGCCGGGGCTGCGAGATCGCTTTCTGCAGCTCGATCCTCATGCAGGAGGATCGAACTGCAGAGCAGTGATCTGGCAGCCCGGGTGCAGCGTCGAAGCTGCGAGATCGCTTTCTGTAGCTCGATCCTCATGCAGGTGGATCGGACTGCAGAGCAGCAATCTGGCAGCCCGGGTGCAGCGTCGAAGCTGCAAGATTGCTTTCTGCAGCTGGATCCCCATGCAAGGGGAATCCCCTGCATGGAAAGCAAGCTGCAGAAAGCGATCTGACAGCTTGGGCGCAGTGGTCTGAAAGTCGGGATCACTGTGCAGTGGATCACTGCACAGTTTGGACCACTGCACCCAAACTGTCAGATTGCTTTCTGCAGCTCAATCCCCATGCAAGGGAAATCCCCTGCATGGAGAGCAAGCTGCAGAAAACAATCTAACAGCTTGGTTTCAGTGATCCACTGGATCACTGCGCCCGAGCTGTCATATTGCTTTCTGCAGCTCAATCCCCATGCAAGGGGATTCCCCTGCATGGAGAGCAAGCTGCAGAAAACAATCTGACAGCTTGGTTTCAGTGATCCAGTGGATCACTGCACAGTTTGGATCACTGCACTCGAGCTGTCAAGATTGCTTTCTGCAGCTCAATCCCCATGCAAGGGGATTCCCCTGCATGGAGAGCAAGCTGCAGAAAACAATCTGACAGCTTGGTTTCAGTGATCCACTGGATCACTGCACCCGAGCTGACAGATTGTTTTCTGCAGCTCAATCCCCATGCAGGGGAATCCCCCTGCAAGGGGATCAAGATGTAGAAAGTGATCTGACAACTTGAGCACAGTGATCTACTGGATCACTGCACCTGAGCTGTCAGATCTTTCTGCAGTTCGATCCCCATGCAGGGGGATGGGGGATCAGGGATCCCCCTGCAGGGGGATGGGGGATCAGGGATCCCCCTGCAAGGGAATGGGGGATCAGGGATCCCCCTCCAGGGGGATGGGGGATCAGGGGTCCCCCTCCAGGGGGAAGGGGGATCAGGAATCCCCCTGCAGGGGATGGGGGATCAGGGATCCCCCTGCAGGGGGATGGGGGATCAGGGGTCCCCCTCCAGGGGGATCAGGGATCCCCCTCCAGGGGGATGGGGGATCAGGGATCCCCCTCCAGGGGGATGGGTGATCAGGGGTCCCCCTGCAGGGGGATGGGGGATCAGGGATCCCCCTGCAAGGGGATGGGGGATGGGGGATCAGGGATCCGATGGGGAATCGGGGTACTTACCTAGGGTCGCACCGTCTGGGCTGGGGGAGCGGCAGTGGAGAAGGGGGCGGTGCCACCACTGCACACCGTCCTCCTGCGTGACCGGCAGCCGCTGCAGGTAAGCGGCGGTGCAATGCCGCTGGAGGGCGGCGATGCTGGGCAGCCACAACCCCCTCCACCCCCCCGTTACTAACATCAGCAGCTGGAGGGCCCCCCGCCGGTCACCGGTACTGTGGCGGGGGGCCGGAGACAGCGGGGGACGGAGGATGAGGGGGGGGAGGTCGGACACAGCAGAAGACGGGGAATGAGGGGGGGAGGGCGGACACAGCAGGAGACAGGGGGAATGGGGGGGGAGGGCGGACACAGCAGGGGACAGGGGTGATGGGGGGGAGGGCGGACACAGCAAGGGACAGGGGTGAGGAGGGGGGGGGATGCAGACACAGCGGGTAGAGGAGACCGGGAGGGAGGAGAGCGGGCACAGGGGCAGTGGACACAGGCAGGGGATGTGTGCAGGAGCCGGGCACTGTTGACAGCCCGGCTCCTGCAGAGATCATGCAGAGAAGTGCTGACATTCAGCACTTTCCTGCGCGATCATGATGTGATCGGTCGGTCAGATTGACTGACCGATCACATCGCTCTGAGTGTGGGGACCACTAAAAAGGGTCCCCACACCTCTGTCCCTGACCCTTAGCTGTCACTGACAGCTGTTAGATTTGAGCTGTCACTGTTCGTTTAGAAGCAGTGACAGTTCAAAGCCATGACGAGTATACTCGTCATGATGCGGGAACTGACATCCTTTCATGACGAGTATACTCCTCATTAGTCGTAAAGGGGTTAAAGCAGCAGAGAGATCCAGGAGAATCAGGCAGGAGTAATGACCATTAGCTGTAGCTGTTGGTAGATCATTAGAGACTTAAGTAAGGAAAGTTTTAGTCAAGTGTACGGAGCGGAAACCAGATTCCAGAGGGTCAAGAAGAGAATTGTCTCGGAGATAGCAGATCAGACAAGACTGGTGCAAGAGTTTCAGAAGATTAGAGATGAAGGGGAGGTTAGAGACAGGTTGGTAGTTAGCGGCGCAGTTCTGGTCAAGGGATGTTTTTTAAGTAATGAGTGTATGCTGGCATGTTTGAAGGAGGAAGGGGAAATCACCAGATGAGAGGGAAAGGTTAAATATTTTAGTTAGGTGAGATGTGACAGCTGGGGAAAGGGATTGCAGGAGACATGAGAGAATAAGTTCACTAGTGCTGGTTTAGGGCGATAAGATCCAAGGAGCCAAGTAACTTCCTTTAAGAACAGATCAAAGACATAAAGTAAGCTGAATGAAATACAGGAGGGAAAAGACGGCATGATATTATAAGGCTAGGAGGAAATTTCCTGTCATATGTGATACATTTTTTCTTTAAAATATTTACCCAGATCATCAGCACAGAGGTTTGGTTGTTGGGGCAGATACTCTTGAACCAAGGAGAGAATGAAAACTGTCAAAGACTCGTCTAGGATTGTTGATTGTATAGAGATGTGATGAGGGTGTGTGTGGAAGTAAACTTGTTTGGAGAGGTGAAGGACAGGTATTTATATTTTCAGAATTAAGTTATAGTGGATGAAATCTCCGAGCAGGTTGGATTATCTCCACAGATGTTCAGCGCACCTGGAAAGCAACTGGAGAAACCGTGTTTGCAGCTTGTGCCATAGTTGCCTTTAGATGTTCTAGGTGTAGGAGGTGAGGCTTCATTCAGGGCAATTTGCAGTGTTCCATTATGGTGTTTCAGAAAAGAGTCAGGACATGAGAGGGAGTAGATTAGGGTCAGTGAAGACTGCAAATTCTTTAAAAGTGTCTGGGTGTTAATTGCACATATATTCTTATAGGTGTAGTAGTTGGGTGTGTCCTTGATTAATATGCTTTTCTTGACTGAGAATGAAAGAAGTTTGTGTTCAGAGAGCGGAAGAGGGTAATTTGTAAAATTATGCACTGAGCAGAGCTGGGAGAAGATCAGGTACTGCGTATTTCCATCTTCATGTGTGGCCCTGATAGTAAGTTGTGAATAGAAATGAGAGAACCTTTTAAAGTTCGGGTTTGGTTCTCTTTGCGGAATGGGTTATATGTTTCCTGAATAGATCGGAGAACAGTTTATCAAACTTCCGAACCCCATTCAAATCAATGGGAGGCAAAACCAAGGGCCCAGAAAACACCTTCAAAGAGGCCCTAAAGCTGTCAAACAGCTCGTTTTACAGTGGAGTCCCACTGTTTTGGCACAGACATTAGCTCTCTAGGCTATTACTTAATAAGCTTCAGCATCGCAGTCACCCTGCTTTCACGATCATGTACCTCAATGCTTTCCTTCTGTTGATTGTTTAAAGTCAAACTTAATCCCATCCACCCTCACTATCAACGTCTGTAATTGGTTGTCCTTGCACAGTGGGTGACCTGAGATAACCTCAGTGGTGTCAGCACTAGCATAACAAGCTGTCTTGAGAGAGCTCCATATCATGTGAGATGTAGCGGGTACATCTCACCAGTATCATGAGACAGCATGTATGAGGAGCGGTGATGTCAGGAAGTGCAATGCAGTTCAAACTTACAGGATAGCCCCTGTGTGACCCCTGGAGTCGGAACTGCAGTCATCTTAGTGATGGCACCACTTCTCCCATTGTCACCAGTGACTGCGTACCTGCTCTCACAGATATGGGGGATGCTTTCTGTGAATGTGACTCTGCTGTATGCCTTTAAAGGGATCCTGTCACCCCCAAAACACCTCAAAACCTATTAAAAGCTGTCCCTACAGCATAGTAACACTTACCCTACACTCCTTTTACCTCCTAAAAGCACCAAATGAAATAGGAGAAAAATGTTATTATAGTACCTCATTATGGATGATAATGAGTGACTATGCTATTCATAGTCACTCATCCAGGCTCTCCCACTGCATGATATCACGCCTCCATAGGCGTGATCTTGGAATCTGATTAAAATGTGCACCTCCCCGCCGCTCTCCTGTGTCTCGGCCGGCCTGCAGTGGGGCTCGGTGACGCGATACGCATCATTTCCGGCGCCGTGGTGACGTATACACCCGGTAAAAGGAGTGTAGGGTAAGTGTTACTATGCTGTAGGGACAGCTTTTAATAGGTTTTGAGGTGTTTTGGGGGTGACAGGATCCCTTTAAGGCCCTGTACATTGTTTGATGCTTTTTTGAAGCAGATTTTAAGAGCAGCCATAAGAGTTCAAAAATGTTCTGCCAACATTTTTTTTTCACAGTAAATCTGAGCCAAATCTGCAAGGAAGAAAAAAGAAATGTGGGCACAGCACTTTCGAACTGTCAAAGACTTTGCTGGCCTCAGGATAGACATGCAGATTTTGATGCAGATCATCAAAATCTGTGTAAAAAAACATCAAACAAGGGACCGTAGGCACATGGCCTAAGAGGATCAGGGAGAGAGCGGCAGTTGTGGTGAAAGGGCTCGAGGATCCCTACTGCCATAAAGCTACCCCCACAAAGACTTCTAAGGCAGGTGGGCAAATACAGTCATCAAGGTCTGCACACAGAGCAAGTTTTCAATAAGTCCTTAGCATTGGACAGATGGTAATTTCATCACCTGCAGTGGTGATGATTCCAACACCTTGGGCAATGCTAAGGAAATCCAGAAAATGCACTGTTTGCAGTACTTGAAAATTGTATTTACCCCCTCACAGCTTCAGGCCAGAGGCCTGCGGCTTTTTCATCAGGATCTGTAGGGCAGTATCAAAGCACCTCTTAGTTTGCAGAAACAGTCCAGCACACAAGGAGTAAAATAAAAAAGCTTTACTATAACAACTTTTAAAAAAAAGTGCATGTTGGTACATGATTTAATTGTTCATTGTTTATAATACACAGTGATTGTATTAAAATAGGCCCTTAGCACAGACTATATAAACCCTGCTGTTCCGGTCCATATGACCCGAAATGAAATTTGAGATCCGGCAGATTATTTATTATGCGGATCTGAAGCTTGTGATTAATTGACTTTTCCTCATTTGAGGGGTTCTTACTATGAGTGTTGTTTTTTTTGTTTTTTTTTGTTTTACTTTTTGCTACCTGCTGATTGTTACACTTGTACTTTTCGAGTCAATATGACCCAATAACATTTTATACTGTTCAACAGGTCTCACTAATTATTTCTGCCTGCAAAATGTATTTGTTTTCCTGTGTGCTTCATCTCATTATTTCAAAGGGTGGAGGTTACACTGTTCTTATCAGTGAGCAAGTACTCATCCAGTCATTTCTCTTTCAATTCTGTGAGAGAGGACACAAGTAGTTTCACTTTCAATCCTGAGAGAGAAGACACTGAGCTTTGACTCATGGACTAAAAGAACAAAATGTCACATGTGACAACTTTTTCACATCCTACAAACTGGGCCAGATGTTGCAAAAAAGACAACTTATCATGCTGGGTACTATAAGGAAAAACAAGACAGAACTGCCACAAGGTATCCTTAGTGAAAGAGATGTGTATAGTTTGACTTATTACTTTACTGGAGATACAACTGTCGCGTCTTACCTTTCCACAAAAAATTAATGTGTAATTCTAATGAGCACAATGCACCATGACAATGCAATAAGTAATCGAAAAGACAGAAAGCCGAACATGATATTAGATTATAATGCAACAAAAGGGGCAGTTGATACACTAGATCTAGCACTATCAACATACACATACAAACGCAAAACTAATCGCTGGCCAATGATAATATTTTACAACATTCTGGATGTTTCAGCATACAACACGTTTGTTTTAAGGCCACTTCACACACACAGATATCTGAGTCCAATATCTGAACAGATCTCTGGTTGCAGTGAAATCATGGATACATTGCTCCATGTTGTACACAGCCACAAAATGGAGCAATGTATCCATGATTTCACTGCAACCAGAGATCTGTTTAGATATTGGACTCAGATATCTGTGTGTGTGAAGTGGCCTTTACACAGTTAGCAAACACAATGTACCATTAAAACACAGGAGTGGTGGTTGTTTGAAATGGGCCTCTATACACCTATGTAGATATTGCATTAAAACCAGACGTTTGCAGCTACAATAGTTACAGTTAGGGCCAGAAATATTTGGACAGTGACACAATTTTCGCGAGTTGGGCTCTCCATGCCACCACATTGGATTTGAAATGAAACCTCTACAACAGAATTCAAGTGCAGATTGTAACGTTTAATTTGAAGGGTTGAACAAAAATATCTGATAGAAAATGTAGGAATTGTACACATTTCTTTACAAACACTCCACATTTTAGGAGGTCAAAAGTAATTGGACAAATAAACATAACCCAAACAAAATATTTTTATTTTCAATATTTTGTTGCGAATCCTTTGGAGGCAATCACTGCCTTAAGTCTGGAACCCATGGACATCACCAAACGCTGGGTTTCCTCCTTCTTAATGCTTTGCCAGGCCTTTACAGCCGCAGCCTTCAGGTCTTGCTTGTTTGTGGGTCTTTCCGTCTTAAGTCTGGATTTGAGCAAGTGAAATGCATGCTCAATTGGGTTAAGATCTGGTGATTGACTTGGCCATTGCAGAATGTTCCACTTTTTTGCACTCATGAACTCCTGGGTAGCTTTGCTGTATGCTTGGGGTCATTGTCCATCTGTACTATGAAGCGCCGTCCAATCAACTTTGCAGCATTTGGCTGAATCTGGGCTGAAAGTATATCCCGGTACACTTCAGAATTCATCCGGCTACTCTTGTCTGCTGTTATGTCATCAATAAACACAAGTGACCCAGTGCCATTGAAAGCCATGCATGCCCATGCCATCACGTTGCCTTCACCATGTTTTACAGAGGATGTGGTGTGCCTTGGATCATGTGCCGTTCCCTTTCTTCTCCAAACTTTATTCTTCCCATCATTCTGGTACAGGTTGATCTTTGTCTCATCTGTCCATAGAATACTTTTCCAGAACTGAGCTGGCTTCTTGAGGTGTTTTTCAGCAAATTTAACTCTGGCCTGTCTATTTTTGGAATTGATGAATGGTTTGCATCTAGATGTGAACCCTTTGTATTTACTGTCATGGAGTCTTCTCTTTACTGTTGACTTAGAGACAGATACACCTACTTCACTGAGAGTGTTCTGGACTTCAGTTGATGTTGTGAACGGGTTCTTCTTCACCAAATAAAGTATGCGGCGATCATCCACCACTGTTGTCATCCGTGGACGCCCAGGCCTTTTACAGTTTCCAAGCTCACCAGTCAATTCCTTTTTTCTCAGAATGTACCCAACTGTTGATTTTGCTACTCCAAGCATGTCTGCTATCTCTCTCATGGATTTTTTCTTTTTTTTCAGCCTCAGGATGTTCTGCTTCCCCTCAATTGAGGGTTCCTTTGACCGCATGTTGTCTGGTCACAGCAACAGCTTCCAAATGCAAAACCACACACCTGGAATCCACCTCTGACCTTTTAACTACTTCATTGATTACAGGTTAACGAGGGAGACACCTTCAGAGTTAATTGCAGCCCTTAGAGTCCATTGTCCAATTACTTTTGGTCCCTTGAAAAAGAGGAGGCTATGCATTACAGAGCTATGATTCCTAAACCCTTTCTCCGATTTGGATGTGGAAACTCTCATATGGCAGCTGGGAGTGTGCACTTTCAGCCCATATTATATATATAATTGTATTTCTGAACATGTTTTTGTAAACAGCTAAAATAACAAAACTTGTGTCACTGTCCAAATATTTCTGGCCCTAACTGTATGTACCACATTAACAATATATAGAGTGTAGTTCTAAATCATTTACTGTTAGCTTCATTGAAAAAAAAAAGTGCGTTTCTTTCAAAAATAAGGAAACATGCTTTAGCTTTCTATTACTATAACATGAAATCTAATTTTGTGTTAACATATTTTATAAAACAACAAATGAAAAATAATGAAAACTTCAGTTTTTCTTTTTTATCTGTAAAAAAAGCGCGAACAGATCCATGCATTTTTACATTGAACACAATAATAAAACACATGTCCTTTACATACCGTATATACTCGTGTATAAGCCGACCCGTGTATAAGCCGACCCCCCTACTTTTGCCCCCAAAACCTGGGAAAACCTATTGACTCATGTATAAGCCGAGGGTGGACCCCAGCACAGGTATACAGCCCCCAGCAGTGTGGTATACAGCAGCCCCAGAGGTATATACAGCAGTCCCAGTGGTAGTATACAGCAGCAGCCCCAGAGGTAGTATACAGCAGCCCCAGGGGTGTATACAGCCCCAGAGGTATATACAGCAGCCCTTAGGTAGTATACAGCAGCCCTAGTGGTGTATACAGCAGCCCCCAGAGGTAGTATACAGCAGCCCCAGGGGTGTATACAGCAGCAGCCCCAGGGGTGTATACAGCAGCAGCCCCAGGGGTGTATACAGCACCAGCCCCAGGGGTATATACAGCAGCAGCCCCAGGAGTGTATACAGCAGCCCCAGAGGTATATACAGCAGCAGCCCCAGGGTGTATACAGCAGCAGCCCCAGAGGTATACAGGCCCCCCCCATCAAGATCCAGGGCCCCCCCTCCTTGCTCGGCAAGCCTGTAAAGTAAAATCATACTTATAACTGTCCTGTCGCGCCGTCCCGCCGCTGTCAACATCACGATCCCGGCTTCATTCAGCGTCTTCCGGCTTCCTGTAGTCGCGGGCAATGACGTCATTGCCTGCGACCACAGGAAGCCGGAAGAAGACAGATGAAGCCGGGATCGTGATGTCGGCAGCGGCGGGACGGCGCGATTGGACAGTGATAAGTATGATTTTACTTTACAGGTTTGCCGAGCAAGGAGGGGGGGTCCCTGGATCTTGATGGGGGGGCCTGTATACCTCCGGGGGTTCTGTATACTCGCATATAAGCCGAGGGGGACTTTTCAGCCCAAATTTTGGGCTGAAAAACTCGGCTTATACGCGAGTATATACGGTAGATATTTTGCACTCCCATCACATGTCTGATTTCTTTTATTGTCACAAGAAGATGGACAGAAGCTCCATCTCTTCCTTTGTTGGCTGGTAGCTGTGCTGGTGGAGGCTGTGGAGTCTCTTTCTTGAGCATGCTGCTGAACACTCTTCACAATGGCTGCTGCTCCTTCACATCTAGGGTTTACTTCTCTGGCTTCGATATACGGCTTAACTAGGGATTTTCCTAATTCTTCAATAAAAATTCTTCTTTTATGCAGCTTATTTCCATTGCAATTGGGATTGATTTCTCTCCATAAGGCTGGGGTCACACACACAGATATCTGTGCAGATATTGCTCACAGATCTCTGGTTGAAGTGAAATCATGGACAAATTGGTCTATTTGTATATGGCCACAAAATGGATCAATTTGTCCATGATTTCACTTCAACCAGAGATCTGTGAACAATATCTGCCCAGATATCTGTGTGTGTGACCCCAGCCTTAGAAGGCTAATGGATGTGATAGAAACCCTAGAAAACTCTTGCACAAGTATGTTTGCACAGCTGAAAACAGTTTGGCTGATTAGAGAAGCTATGATGGCGGGTTTACACGTTGCGATATCGTAGTCCAATTTCAATGAAAAGTCACGTGGTTCAATCGTTGGACCCGAGATCGTTCCTGCGTTGTATGGTGTGAACGTCCAATATGATGCAGGAACGATGTCAATGCGATATCGGGGATTGAGTGTGCGTGCTATTCAATGCCCCGATATTGAAGGGAGATTGGTGTCGGATCGTGCTGTGTAAACGCACAACTACGATGCGATTTGAAACGTCACCCATTCACTCCCATGTTAAGTGTGCGATCCTGGGTTGGGGGGCATAGACATCGCACGGACGTTGTATTCCGATATCGCAGCGTGTAAACATCCAATGCGATGCGGGAGAAACATGCACTAATTGCGCGCTCCCGCGCCATTGAGTTGCGATATCGCAATGATATTGAAGCGTGTAAACCCACCATAACATTGACCTTTATTTGAGCTAGTTGAGAATCTGTAGCATTATGGTGGGTTTACACACACCAATTTCTGTGTCCAATATCTGAACAGATCTCTGGTTGCAGTGAAATCATGGACACATAGTTCCATTTTGTGGCTGTGTAGAAATGTAACAATGTGTACATGATTTCACTGCAACCAGAGATCTGTTCAGATATTGGACACAGAAATTGGTGTGTGTAAACCCACCATTAAAGTGACACACACTAACGGTACCGTCACACGCGGCAATTTTGATAGCAATTTCACTGGCAATTTGCTGGTTGCAGTGAAATCATGGACACATTGTTACATTTGTACACGGCCACAAAATAGAACAATGTGTCCATGATTTCATTGCAACCAGCAAATTGCCAGTGAAATTGCTATCAAAATTGCTGCGTGTGACAGTACCTTAAGGCCTCTTTCACACATCCATGCCGACATTTGCCTCCGGCACGGATATATGGGGACACATGTTCCCCTATGGCCCTGGGCATACTTCCGTTTTTCGGCACGGACCGTGTCGCTGTGTGGAGTACATACGTGTCAGTGTGCTCCACACGGAGACATGTCCATTTTTTTGCGGATGCACAGACTGCTTTTGCCATGAAACTTCCATGCATACACATGTCATCCATGTGACATCCGTGTGCACAGACCACGGACAAAAGATAGAAGGCTAAAAATAAAGAATTTTATACTCCCCTCGCTCCAGCGCTGACAGCTCCTCTGTCTTCCGGTGCCGCTCATTAGGCTCATGAATATTCACTTCACTGAGCCCAAGAACGGATTGGCATTGAGAGGAGCAGCGGTGCTGGAGGGAGTTGAGTATGTAGTGATTGGCTGTCCATGTGCTATCCATGGATAGCACACGGACAGCAGCCATTGTGTCACACGTCTGTGACACATAGGTATTGTTCACTGGGTTGTGTGAACGATAGCTGCTCGCTGGATCGTTGGTGCGTCGTCCACGATATCTAGACGTGTGACAAATAACCAATGTTCTCTAAACGACGTCCTAATGAGCGCGCGCCCATGAGATTGTTAAGGCCACTTCACACACACAGATATCTGAGTCCAATATCTGAACAGATCTCTGGCTGCAGTGAAATCATGGATACATTGTTACATTTTGTGGCTGTGTACAACATGGAGCAATGTATCCATGATTTCACTGCAACCAGAGATCTGTTCAGATATTGGACTCAGATATCTGTGTGTGTGAAGTGGCCTTTACATTTGTTTGTTCTACCCTCAAAATAGCCAGAAAAAGAGAGCTTCATGTGAAACTCCACAGTCTATTCTTGTTCTTAGAAATTAAGGCTATTCCATGCAAGGAATTGCCAAGAAACTGAAGATTTCCTACAATGGTGTGTACTACTCTCTTCAGAGAAGAGCACAAACAGGCACTAACCAGAGTAGAAGAAGTGGGAGGCCCTGCTGCACAACTGAGCAACAAGACATTAAAGTCTGTAGTTTGAGAAATCGATGCCTCACAGCTCCTCAACTGGTAACTTCATTAAATAGTACCCGCAAAACGCTAGAGTCAATGTCTACAGTGAAGAGGCGACTCCGGGATGCTGGCCCTCAGGGCAGAATGGCAAGGAAAAAGCTATATCTGAGACTGGATAATAAAAGGAAAATAATAATATGGGCAAAAGAATACAGACATTAGACATAGGAAGATTGGAGTAAAGTTTTATGGACAGATAAATCAAAGTTTGATGTGTTTGGATCACACAGAAGAACATTTAATCAATAAAATAGAAAGAAAAAGAAAGGGAATATTGACCGTGCTACCATATACGACAATTAAAAAAATCTTGATGGAATGTGATTTTTATTGTCTTCGCATTTCTGGGCTCCCTGCCCCCTTCATCAGGAAAAAATCACAGATGTACTTTTTTCAGATGAAGGGGCCAGAGAGCCCAGAAATGCATAGTAAATAAAAATCACAATCCATCAAGAATTTTTTGATTGTCATATATGGTAGCGTGCTCAATATTCCCTTTCTTTTTATTTCTATTTTATTGACACAATTTTATTGGGAAGAATGCAGCAACCTTCTAATATGCTTTTGTAGTGGTTGTGGCTTACACAACCCTGCCAGGTGAGTGTGTACCTTTTGAACTCTTACAATTACTATACTAGTAACACCCTAGATTGCGCCTTTTCCATTCCAGTTTTTCTTCTACAGAAGAACATTTGTGAGACACAGAACAACTGAAAAGGTGCTGACGCCATCTGTCAAGCATGGTGGACGTAATGTGATGGCCTGGGGGCATCCACTCTAGGAGACATGGGGTGAACTCGGGCAACAACGACAGACTCTTCATGGTCTCTGGCCACTGTGGGTTTCGATGTGGCTGGTTGGCTAACAAGATTAACTCTAGCCTCCAGGCAATGCAGCATCTCCTCCATCTCAGCTTCTTTCAACCAGTCTTGCAATTCCTCCGCGGTGGCGACCCGACTTACGCCTACCGCAAACCACCCTTTCCTGTCCTTTATACAAGGTGTAGAGTCAAATCATGAAGGCAGATGGTAGTGCAGAATGGTGGACCAGTTTACATACAGTTGTGGCCAAAAGTATTGACACCCCTGCAATTCTGTCAGATAATACTCAGTTTCTTCCTGAAAATGATTGCAATCACAAATTCTTTGGTATTATTATCTTCATTTAATTTGTCTTCAATTAAAAAACACAAAAAGAATTGTCCTAAAGTCAAATTGGATATAATTCCACACCAAACATGTGATGCTTCTCTAATTTGTGTAATTAACAGCATCTGTAACTTACCTGTGGCACCTAACAGGTGTTGGCAATAACTAAATCACACTTGCAGCCAGTTGACATGGATTAAAGTTGACTCAACCTCTGCCTGTGTCCTTGTGTGTACCACCTAAACATTGTAGCTCCCCCACAAGTGACCCCATTTTAGAAACTAGACACCCCAAGGAATTTATTTAGATGCATAATGAGTACTTTGAACCCCCAGGTACTTCACAAATTGATCTGAAAAAATGAAAAAGTATTTTCTTTGCCACAAACATTTTTACAGATTCATTTGTGAAGCACCTGGGGGTTCAAAGTGCTCACCACCCATCTAGATATGTTCCTTGGGGAGTCTAGTTTCCAAAATGGGGTCACTTGTGGGGGAGTTTCAATGTTTAGGCACACAGGGGCTCTGCATACGTGACATGGTGTCCGCTAACAATTGGAGCTAATTTTCCATTCAAATTGTTTTTGTTTTATTGAAAAAAAAAAACACAAACACATATTTAGACCCCATTTTTATTACTGTGGCGTCCGACGTAGTCCAATGGGAAGGTCCGACGTAGTCCAGTGGGAGGTCCCGCGACGATTCTCATTCATATGATGATCTGAAGTTAACCCCCTGTGTGGTCACAAGGGGTTAACTGCAGATCCATCATCCCTGTGTGGTCGCAAGGGGTTACCTGATCTGCTGTTAACCCCTTGTGACCACACAGGGATGATGATCTGCTGTTAACCCTTTGTGGTTAACTGCAGATCATCATCCCTGTGTGGTCACAAGGGGTTACCTGATCTGCCGTTAACCCCTTGTGACCACACAGGGATGATGATCTGCAGTTAACCCCTTCTGGCTAACTGTAGATCATCATCCCTGTGTGGTCACAAGGGGTTAACTGCAGATTAGGTAACCCCTTGTGACCTCACAGGAATGATATTCTTAGTTAACCCCTTGTGACCACACAGGGGGTTAACTGCAGATCACCCCTGTGTGGTCATTCAGGGGTTAACTCTGACGCTGTCCCGGCACACGCAGAGCAGCGGCACCGGGACAGAGGCAGAGAGAAGACGGGGGGTGACACTGCAGGACTGGCCGGCTCCGTAGGTTGTTAAGTTTGAAAGGCAGGGAAGGGGGGGCCGGGGGAACGGATCAGAGTGGGGGGTTCAAGGGTAGGAGGGGTAGATGCCCGTGGGGTGATGGGGGGGACGGGGGATGGCCAGAGGGGTGAGGATCAGGGGGGACGGGGTGGCACCAGGAGCTGGGGAGCGGAGCAGGGAGGAATGGGGAGCGGAATACACGAGTGGGGGGGAGAATGACATTGGGGGGCCACTGAGGGGACCCCCAGGAATTGCGGCATCTCTATGCGATCTGACCTGTCAGATCACGTAGAGTTGCAGCGGAGGCGGCGGGTTTTACAGCCGGCCGCTGACATTTTTAGATGTTCTGGGGAGGGATGGGGTGGGTGGATGATCCCCAGTACTGGGGGTCTTGGGGAAGGTAGGGGTTAATACTTTCACTTTGATCCAACATGTTTTCATGTTGGATCAAAATGAAAGTACTTTTTACCGGCACTTTCACTTTCACTTTTTCTAATGTGATGACCGGTAAACGGTGCTAACTGGTCATCACATTACTGGTAAAACACCAGCCAATTTCTAATCTCTAGGGTCTCAGTTACAATCGGTACACTGATAACCTAGAGATTTTAGCTCCAGAGGCTGTGCACCTGGACTTAGTTCTGCCTTACATCTCCAGACGTCGGCTAGGCATAAGTACCCTTTTTTTCCGACGTCTGTCCACTAATGCTTAGAAGTCCGTATGGGTAGGAAAAGCCAGCACCCGGTCAAATTCCATCAAAATAATTTGGAAATCACATAAAAATAATAAAATTGCATCTTGTCAGGCATGATGCCTCGTCAGACGCGTTTTGGCGGTGACGCCTTTGAGAAAGGTCATTGAGAAAGGCTTCACCGCAGAAACGCGTCTGACGAGGCATCATGCCTGACAAGATGCTATTTTAATATTTTAATATTTTTATGTGATTTCCAATTAAAGTATTTTGCTGGAATTGGACCAGGTGCTTGCTTTTCCTACCCATACGGACCTCTATAATTTTAAGGGTAGGTTAATTTTAACAGAGAATATAAAAAATAAAATCCAGAAAATCACATTGTCTAAACTACCGTATATAAATGTATTGACATTTTGCAGAGAGAAATAAGTATTTGATCCTCTACCAACCTTTAGGAGTTCTGGATCTTACAGACCAGTTAGACGCTGCTAATCAACAGCTCTCTTAAATTGTCACCTGTATAAAAGACTCCTGTCCACACACTCAATTACTCAGTCAGACTCTTATCTCTACAACATGAACACGACCAAAGAGTTCCCTAAGGATGTCATGGAAAAGATGCTAGACCTGCACGAGGCAATGGACTACAAAACCATCAATCTGGGGCTCCATGCAAAATCTCACCTCGTGGGGTATCCAGGGTCATGAGCAAGGTGAGAGATAAGCCTTAGACTCCACAGGGGGAACTTGTTAATAATCTCAAGGCAGTTGGGACCACTGTCACCAAGAAAACCATTGAAAACACATTACACCGTGATGGATTAAAATCCTGCAGTGCCCGCAAAGTCCCACTGCTCAAGAAGGCACAAATGCAGACCTGTCTGAAGTTTGCCAATGAACACCTTGGTGATTCTGAGAGCGATTGGGAGGAGGTGCTGTGGTTAGATGAGACAAAAATTGAGCTATTTGGCATTAACTCAACTCACCGTGTTTGGAGGAAGAGAAATGCTGCCTATGACCCAAAGAACACTGTCCCCACAGTCAACCATGGTTGTGGAAACATTTTGTTTAGGGGGTGTGTCTCTGCTAAGGGCACAGGACTACTTCACTGCATCAATGGGATAATGGATGTACTGTAAAATATTGAGTGAAAACCTCCTTCACCTTTGCCAGGACATCAAAAATGGGTCATAGCTGGGTCTTCAAGCATGACAATGACCCAAAACATTCAAACAAGGCAACAAAGTAGTTGATCAAAAAGAAGGACATTAAGGTCATGTAGTGGCCTAGGCAGTTTACAGACCTTAATCCCGTGAAAAAACTTATAAAGGGAGCTGAAGCTTTGAGTTGCCAACCAATAGCCTCAAAATCTTAATGATTTAGAGATGATCTACAAAAAGGAGTGGACCAAAATTCCTCCTGACATGTGCGCAAACCTTATCATCAACTACAAGAAACAAACTTAACATCAACTACAAGAAACTGTTGTGCTTGCCAACAAGGGTTTTGCCACCACGTATTAAGTCTTGTTTGCCAGAAGGATCAAATACATATTTCTCTCTGCAAAATGCAAATAACTTTCTATAATTTAGACAATGGGATTTTCTGGATTTTATTTTTGATATTCTATCAATCTCTGTTAAAATTAAGCTGCACTTAAAATTATAGACTGTTCATGTCTTTGCCAGTGGGCAAACTTACAAAATCAGCAAGGGATCAAATAATTATTTCCCCATTAAAGATCACCAAAGTTTCCTGAGAAATTATCCAAGTTGCTGTGGTGGTAATGCTCATTGCACATCTGAGGTGACAAAAAAGGCAATTGCATTCTTTCTACTAGTTCAGTGTAATTATCTGGTATATAGTACCCAAGAAAGTTCTTTGCAACCATAGTGAAAGAAGACCCTGTGTCTGCTTCAGCATCGTTCAATTAAACTTTGAAAAGTGGATCTTTCATGAGCTCTCTGATTTGAAGTATGTCACAAATGCCCACATTTAGTTCTCCATGTTCAGTTTCTGCCGATGTAGTTGAAGCATCTTCCCTATTTGCTTAGAGTCTTTATAAACTGGTGGTAAAATGATCTTATGCCTGTCAACCAATGGTTCTGGAATTCCATTCTTTTCATCCACTACAAAGTGTTCATTTTTTGATCTATTATCCCAGAGACAGATCAAACATGGATACTTCGTGTATTCACTCTTCTGTCTCAGGAGAATATTCACCATCTTTAGGCCATGTTCACACATCTCTGCTGCTAGTATTTAGCGGGTCTCCGCTTTCCCAGAGCGGACACTAGGCAACCTTGTGTGTGAAGTGGTTACCACGACCAACATCGGGTAAACAGGGGCTGCGTCACCAGGAAGCGACAGTGCTCACGCATCTGCGCTTCACTGAAAAAAGCTAAGTATTTAGCGGAGACCTGCTAAATACTAGCAGCAGAGATGTGTGAACATGGCCTTAGATCCACACAGATTGGCCTCTGGTTGGTGTCTTATTATGTCTTCTTTACGACCAGAGCAATTGCGTTTTGCTCTTCAGTCATCTTAGGTGAGTGACTGATTAGGATTGATCCATATTTGTTCCAACTATGTAAAATCACACATTTTTGGCTTCACTTAGAACTGTCTATAAACAACTGCCTTTCACTTGGTTAATATTGTGATATGCCCATTTTAATAGGTATTAATAATTATTAATTATTATTTGTCACATCACTTATAGGCATATATCAATGAGGATTAATTTCTAAAATATAACTTTTATTTGATTTTGTTAAAAAAAAAACCTATAGTTCCTGTGATTGCATAAACCGCATCACAGGAACTATAGGTTTCTTTTTAACAAAATCAAATAAAAGTTATATTTTAGAAATTAATCCTCTTTGATATATGCTTGGAAAAAGTTTGGATTATATATATAACCAGAAAATCGGTGAGCAATTACACATCACTTATAGACCATCTTAGATTAAATTAATACCCCTGTGGGTAAAAAAATCCCAAATTCATGTCTGGACAATTATACTTTATCTCAAAAAGTAGAACTGCTGCAAACAATGAATGACATATCCGGTTCAGAGTACTGAATATATCTAAAATCTTGCCTGATTCCTGAGGCACCAATTTTTTTTTATTTGTTCCCCAGTGTAAACTATACAAATTAATTGAGAACCACACTCAAATAATTTTGAGCGAGAAAATACAAATAACTGAATAAAATAATGTGGCTTCATGAGTGTGAACGCTTTCTTATAATAGGGGATGTGGTTGTGTTCAGATTTAGCCAATGACATTTAAACTCATGATAAAGGGATTGCCTTAGGGTACCTTTACACACGGCTACATTTGTAGCTTGTCACCAGGTAACTTACTGGTTGCAGTGAAATCATGGATACATGATTCCATTTGTACACAGCAACAAGATAGAACCATGTATCCATGATTTCACTGCAACCAGTAAGTTACCTGGTGACAAGCTACAAATGTAGCCGTGTGTAAAGGTACCCTTAAGGTTAAAAGTCCGCAGTCACTTTATGTGACTGCAGACTTGTGAATCCTCACATCATGCATAGTCCAGGAGTGGTGGACATGTGACCGCAAGTGTGGAGTTTGCAAATGAAGTGAGCAATGCCGGAAACATCTTGTTAGATTTTGGCCGGAAGAATGCAAATTGCATACTTGTGGTCACATGACCACCTGCTTCTTGCATCAAAGAGATTCTCGCAGTGGAATGCAAGCAAATAGTAGTTGGTACACAATTGCCAACATTTAAGGTGATTCAAATTAACTCCATTAAAACTTCAGCTGTCCTATTATGATTTCCAAATATGCAGCCCCTAGCCACCTCCTTAGTGGCTGTAGCATGTAAGTTTTCTAAGTGTATTATCTCAGGGTACACAGCTGCTCAAGTGCTGGGGACCCCTTCTCTGCATGCTGCAGACATGCTGCATCCAGTGCTGTAATTAGATCACCATGCCTGGTTTGGTGACAGGTCCTCTTTAAGACTGAACAATGAAATCCATGTACATGTTATCTTTGTCAATTTTGGAGAAGGAATAGGTTAATTCTGTGCTGTCAAAAGATGAGAAGAAACATCAAATTCCTGGAGAGTGATTTAATGTCAATGCATTTCAGCATTATCCAACTCCTTCATCAGGACAGATCAATAGCTTTGTATGCATACATCTACTACAAAAAGTGTGCATTATTGCTAATATTTAACATTTTGCAGGAAAGCCCAATAATTGTCTGCATGGTATTAAACATTGTTTCTTATGACCTTTTCAGTTTTTATATGGTATCTTCATTTAGAACATTAATTTCTAGTTAATTCATGTATACAGATGCAGATGCTCATATATTCACTTTACTTAATTGTTAATTAAATCACGTGTCTGTCAAGTTGAACCAGGAAAAAAACATGTTCTCCTTGTTGATTTATGTTTTGTATGTTGAGAGCTTTCAATTGCCTTTGTCTGTTAAACCCTAAAAAAGTTTGGTATCAGTATAAATAATTTATCCTTATCAAAGATTGTCAAATGCCTATTGTCAAATTACTCACAGGTGAGTAATTCCTAAAATGACATGTGATTTATAATTGTAATTTACAGAAGCAGAGACAATGCACCTGCACACATTGTATCATTCATTCCATAAAGTGCTGAGCAGTTTCAAAGCATGCATCTTAACAAAAGAATACAGGATGACAAGCAGATATATAATATCTAGCCACATTCACTTGGCATGGAAAAATGAACCACAATACCATCTGATCTTTATTTTATTTTATTTTTTTATTGTAGATAGTCTTGTAACTATTAGTTATATTACTGATTTAGCTCTGTAAAGCAGAATATGTTTTTTTGTTTATTTTTGATGTTTGTCTTTATCATTCTAAATATTGCAAGCATAGCAATAGAATTCATTATAAAAGAAATGAGTTATTCATTAAAAAATTGTGACCCTATGGTAGGTGACTAATTAGATGGAAAAGACATTACAGCATGCAGAGTACATGTAATATCACATAGTTTGCTGTTCATTTAGTTTTAAACTTACAACTTTCTTGGGTCATCATTAGGGATGGGCGAGTATACTCGCTACTATTCGGAACTCGCCGAATAGTAGCGGTATTCGTGTACTCGCTACTCACCGAGCAAATTAGGATTACTCGGGAGTAGCAAGTACCAAGTACTTTTGCAGTGTATCAATAGATACACTGCAAAAGTCCTGTAAAATAAAGGAAAAGTGGTTAAAAAATAAAAAAAATCGGATACTCACCTTAACCGACGACTGTATTGGGACCGGCCGATGCACATCTATTCGTGTAAAAGGACCTTTCACTCTCTCAGCCAATCAGATGGCTGGGAGAGATCTGGCCAATCAGATGCCGTTACGTCACAATCACGTGATCGCTAGCGGCCACCTGATTGGCCAGATGGAAAGGTCCTCTCAGGTACACTGCAAAAGTATTCGGAATCGCTATACTCGCAACAAGTAGCGAGTACTCGCCCATCCCTAGTCATCATAAATTAAAACGTACGTCACCAACGGCAAAGGCAAGAATACAATTTGCTGCAAATAATTCCAGTACATGTACTAGAAGTAAACATGCTAACAGGCAGATCTAGGTTTATCATTTCCTATTCATTCTAAGGTAGCATGTATGTCATATTTTGACCCTCCCTCCTCTCTTAGAACTGCTCACCGTGGTCACTTTAGAGACAAAAGGTAAAACACCACCCAAAATCTCCTGTGTGATTTTTTAATTTTTTTTTTTTACCTCATCACTAGTTGCAGGTATAGTGGAGCAATTATTTCCTTAGTCTGATATGGCCACTTACAGTTTTCAGATCTAATGCAGAATTACAGTGGGTACGGAAAGTATTCAGATCTCTTTATATTTTTCACTCTTTTTTTCATTGGTAAATTTAAAAAGTTCATGTTTTTCTCATTAATGTACACTCTGCACCCCATCTTGACTGAAAAAAAAAGAAATATGGACATTTTTGCAAATTTATTACAAAAGAAAGACTGAAATATCACATGGTCAAAAGAAGTCAGACCTTTTGCTCAGTATTGAGTAGAAGCACCCTTTTCAGCCAGTGCAGCCATGAGTCTTCTTCGGAATGATGTAACAAGTTTTTCACAACTGGATTTGGAGATCCTCTGCCATTCTTACTTGCAGATCCTCTCCAAACCGTCAGGTTGGATGGTGAACGTTGATGGACAGTCATTTTCAGGTCTCTCCAGACATGCTCAATTGGGCTTAGATGAGGGCTCTGGCTGAGCCAGTCAAGAATGGTAATAGAGTTGGTCTGAAGCCACGCCTGTGTTATTTTAACTATATGCTTAGGCTCATTGTTTTGTTGGAAGATGAACCTTTGACCAAGTCTGACGTCCAAAGCCCTCTTAGAAGAGGTATTCATCCAGGATATCTCTGTACTTGGCTGCATTCATGTTTCCTTCAATTGCAACCAGTTGTGCAGTCCCTATAGCTGAAAAATACCCCATAGCATTATGATGCCACCACCATGTTTCACTGTTGGGTTTGTATTGGGCAGGTGATGAGCAGTGCCTGGTTTTCTCCACACATACTGCTTAGAATTATCACCAAAAGTTCCATCTTCGTCTCATCAGACCAGAGAATCTTATTTCTCATAAGTCTGGGAGTCCTTCATGTGTTTTTTTGTAAATTCTATACAGCCTTTCCTATGTTTTGCACTGAGGAGAAGCTTCCATCAAGCCACTGGGCCATAAAGGCCCGACTGGTGGAAGGCTGCAGTGATAGTTGAACTTTCTTCCATTTCCCTAATACATCTCTGGAACTTAGCCACAGTGATCTTGGGGTTTTTCTTTACCTCTCTCACCAAGACATTTCTCCCACAATTGCTGAGTTTGGCTGGACAGCCAGGTCTAGGAAAACTACTGGTGGTCCCAAACATCTTCCATTTAAAAATTATGGAGGCCACTGTGCTCTTGGAAACCTTGAGTACTGCAGAATTTTTTTCTAACTTTGGCTAGATCTGTGTCTTGCCACAATTCTGTGTCTGAGCTCCTTGGGCAATTTTCTTTACTTCATTATTTTCATTTGGGCTGACATGCACTGTGAGCTGTGAGGTCTTATATAGACAGGTGTGTGACTTTCCAAATCAAGTCCTATCAGTTTAATTAAACACAGCTGGACTCCAATGAAGGAGTAGAATGATCTCAAGGAGGATCACAAGGAAATGGACAACATGTGACTTAAATATGAGTGTCTGAGAAATCTGTTTTTTTAGTCAAGATGGGGTGCAGAGTGTACATGAATGAAAATAAAAGAACTTTTTTGAATTTACCAATAGGCTGCAATGAAACAAAGAGTGAAGGAGGGGTCTGAATACTTCATTATATATATATATATATATACACAATATATATGTATATATATATATATATATGTATATATATATATATATATATATATATCTGCCTGATAACAGAAAAGAGGGAGGACTCGCCTTGATAAGTGTTGATGCCACCATCACGGGAAAAATAGAGTATATAGGAATACCTCCAAGAAAAGGCACCAAAAGATGAAATGCTAAAAGTCTAAAGCATCAAAAAACGCAGTCCTGGAAGGCAGAACAGAAACATGAAATACTTTGGCAAGATAAACCACTGCATGGGAAGTACAATCAGCAGAAAATGAAGATGACTGATATAGACCATCCTACCAATGCCTGGAGAATTCTGGATTCCAAGACAGTACAAACGCACTGATCATAGCTGCACAGGAACAGAAGCTAAGTTACAAATCCATAGAACCTAAAGAGACAAGATCCAAGGAGCAGACTACATACAGAGGCCTCAGAAACAGCCCAACATATAGTGGCAGGACATACAGCTTTGTTAAAAATTAAGAGACCACTGCACAGTTTTCTAAAATTCACCATCTCTACATGTCTGACAGCAATTCCATTCCTTTGTCAGTTGAATTCCAACCAGAGTACACCTCATTCTACTTAATATGCTTCTGATTAGGTAATCACCTGAACCAAATCTTATTTAACGAGGGAAAGGATAACGACCACTGCTGTGGTCTTCACAATCCTCTTGCAAAAGGATGGGGTGGATGGCAAAACAAGTGCTAAGAATAACCCAAAAGTAATTTGAATGAAAAAATTATGTTTAACCATGCCAAAGGAGTTGAAAAGAAAAGTCTTGAGTGAGGAAAAGCAGGGCTCAATTTTGGCTTTACTAGCAGAGGGATACAGTGAGCGTCATGTTGACTCCATCCTTTAAATTTCGAAGACGTCCATTACAACAAGGTTTTTATTATTTTGACGATTTCTCATTTGCTGCAAATAAATACAAACTTTTTAGCTTTGAATATTGGAGACATGTGGTCAGTAGTTCATAGAATAAAAAAAACAATGTACATTTCACTCAAAAATATACCTATTAAGAGAAAAATCAGAGAAACTGAAAATTTTGCTGTGGTCTCTTAATTTTTGCCAGAGCTGTATGTTGGGCTGTTTCCCGAGGCCTCTGTATGTAGCCTGCACCTTGGATCTTGCCTTGTTTGGTTCTATGGATTTTTTTTTTTTATAATTCTTTATTTTAGAAAAGTTTTGAATTTTCATAACAGGGAAGAAAACACACATTACTTCTCAGTCAGTATATCCAAACAAATATCACGTAGATATGGTGGCCAAACGGTTCTATGGATTTGATGCAAGCAGGAATGGCATATACTGAATGCCACAACCAAGTAGAGCAATTGTATACAAGAACATCTGTATAGCATACGAGCTACATCCCCTAAAGTCTAAATGAGAGATCACAGAAAAGGTGGTAGTGAATGAAAGAGGTCCTTTCAATAGGTTTAACTTAGGTATGATGCTAATGATTGTTACTCCACTAAGATGCAGCCATTAGAGTGTACACACTATCATCCACCAGTGAGTATGGATCTATTTATGATACTTGGAGTATGATTTAGTCGGTAGCTGTAAGCTTGCATACTGAGTTTCTCTCTTTTCTTTCTATTAGGTTTCTGGTTATGCATAGCAGCATGAGGTATGCTTTTATGGTTAACACTGGATGTTTACTAGACAGAAATCTTTATTAATAAAGACGATCTTGTACTAATGTGGTCTAACTTTTTGCTATCACATTTACAGTGTTGCATTGATTCAACAGTGGTAAACCCTGGGAGGGTAACGTAGGTCCACCAGTTTAGATGTATTTCATATCACAGGTAATGACAATTTTTATACATAGAGGGCCTATGCTGAACCAACTGTAGGTAACTGATATAACAAAGATGGTATCTTTTTAACATTATATTTTTTGTTATAGTAGTTTGAAACTAATACCAGCCTTCCAGGAACTTATTGTGTTACCAAATTAGAGGAAGCAGGTATTTAATGATTGAATTGGCTCTACATAAACATTGCTCTATTGTAGACAGATATTTAGACATTTGATGAGGTAACTGTGATTCCTCAATCTATACTCTTAGACATGTATGTGACATAGCATATTGCTTGTAAAGCTGATAAAATAGTCCCTAAGACAGATGTGTTATGACTTATGACTGTATTCTTCTTATTCTATTCTTTTTTATTTTCATCCCTTTATTTCTTGATACCACATAGTTATATGTGTATTAACATAATACATGGCTTTAATTATAGACATATAAGTCTATTTGAATACTGACAGACTAATAACTGTGTGTATTATAAATCAATTAAGAGGTAGTATATCCATTGTATTGTTTATGTTCTAAGAACAGTATTGTTTAAAACATGCATTTATGTTATTCTGTAACTATATGTATATTTTTTATCAAGACTTGTACTATTATGACTATGGGAAACAATGCTTTTGCAATTGTACTTTTTGATGTATGTTAGTGATGGGCGAATCCTAAATTACTCGGAATCGCTTGACTCTAGCGAGTCCGAGCACAGGACTCGCTACTCGTTGCGAGTCTAGTGAGTCCAATGTTAATGAATGGGGAAGCGAGTAATAGCGAGTAGTGTGAGATTTACAAATCGCAGATGTGTCTCGGAAGCTTCAGCCTGAAGCAATCCTAGTTTTGCCATTCATTTGCATTGGACTCGTTTACTTTGCAACTGTAATCGCTGGGAAACTCGCACAGATAAGAGTCCTGTCTGCTCAGTGTGCTGGCTGCCACAGCTCCAGGGTCTGCTGCCTGATGTAGCAGTGCTGAGATTGTTCTCAGTCTGCTCATTCCCTGTGTACAGACATGAATGTCTGTGCACAGAGATGATGTAGCAGAGCTGAGATTGTTCTCAGTCTGCTCATTCCCTGTGCATAGACATCTATATCTATGCACAGGGATGAGCAGAGAGGACATCGCGTTTTGGACTGCGTCGGACGGAAGAGGATTTTTTAAATTAAAGATGGAGTCCCTAATGGCTTTTTTTTTTTATTTCTAATAAAAAATTTTCTCTGTGTTGTGTATTTTTTAAAACAATTTAATAGAAATTCATGGTGGTCATGTCTAATATTGGCGTGACCGCCATAAATTTCGGGCTTAGGGCCAGCTAATAATACAAAGCTGGCCCTAACCTCTTTATTACCCAGCGTGCCACCGCCACCAGGGCCGCTGGAAGAGCGGGGTTCAGCGCCAGAGGATGGCGCTTCAATGAACGCGCCATCTTCTGGGGCGGCTGCGGGCTGCAATTTGCAGCGGGGGGTGCCCAGAAAGCTTGGGCATCCCTGCGCTGTGGATTCCAGCCCCCAGCTGCTTAGCTGTACCTGGCTAGAAATAGAAATTGCGCGGAGCCCCACGCATTTTTTTTTAAATTATTTCGTGAAATTCTGAGATTCTGAGACTCTGAGATTCTGACTCTGACTCTCTGAGATTCTGACTCTGACTCTGACTCTCTGAGATTCTGACTCTGGCTCTGACTCTCTGAGATTCTGACTCTGACTCTGACTCTCTGAGACTCTGAGATTCTGACTCTGACTCTGACTCTCTGAGATTCTGACTCTGACTCTGACTTTCTGAGATTCTGACTCTGACTCTGACTCTCTGAGACTCTGAGACTCTGAGATTCTGAGACTCTGAGATTCTGAGATTCTGACTCTGACTCTGACTCTCTGAGACTCTGAGACTCTGAGATTCTGAGACTCTGAGATTCTGACTCTGACTCTCTGAGATTCTGACTCTGACTCTCTGAGATTCTGACTTTGACTCTCTGAGATTCTGACTCTGACTCTCTGAGATTCTGACTCTGACTCTGAGACTCTGAGATTCTGAGACTCTGAGATTCTGAGATTCTGACTCTGACTCTCTGAGATTCTGACTCTGACTCTCTGAGATTCTGACTCTGAGATTCTGACTCTGACTCTCTCAGATTCTGACTCTGACTCTCTCAGATTCTGACTCTGACTCTCTGAGATTCTGACTCTGACTCTCTGAGATTCTGACTCTGAGACTCTGAGATTCTGACTCTGAGACTCTGAGATTCTGACTCTGACTCTGAGACTCTGAGATTCTGACTCTGACTCTGACTCTCTGAGATTCTGACTCTGACTTTCTGAGACTCTGACTCTGACTCTGACTCTCTGAGATTCTGACTCTGACTCTGACTTTCTGAGACTCTGAGACTCTGAGATTCTGACTCTGACTCTCTGAGACTCTGAGATTCTAAGACTCTGAGATTCTGAGATTCTGACTCTGACTCTCTGAGATTCTGACTCTGACTCTCTGAGATTCTAACTCTGACTCTCTGAGATTCTCACTCTGACTCTGAGATTCTGACTCTGACTCTGACTCTCTGAGATTCTGACTCTGACTCTCTGAGATTCTGACTCTGACTCTCTGAGATTCTGACTCTGACTCTCTGAGATTCTGACTCTGACTCTGACTCTCTGAGATTCTGACTCTGACTCTGACTCTCTGAGATTCTGACTCTGACTCTGACTCTCTGAGATTCTGACTCTGACTCTGACTCTGAGATTCTGACTCTGACTCTCTGAGATTCTGACTCTGACTCTGAGACTCTGACTCTGAGACTCTGACTCTGAGACTCTGAGACTCTGACTCTGAGACTCTGACCCTGAGACTCTGAAATTCATGAAATAATAAAAAAAAAATGCGTGGGGCTCCGCGCAATTTCTATGTCTAGCCAGGTACAGCTAAGCAGCTGGGGGCTGGAATCCGCAGCGCAGGGATGCCCAAGCTTTCTGGGCACCCCCCGCTGCAAATTGCAGCCCGCAGCCGCCCCAGAAGATGGCGCGTTCATTGAAGCGCCATCCTTTGGCGCTGAACCCCGCTCTTCCAGCGGCCCTGGTGGCGGTGGCACGCTGGGTAATAAAGGGGTTAATACCAGCTTTGTTATACAAGCTGGTATTAAGCCCGAGATTCTTAATGTCAGGCCACGTTTGACCCAGCCACTAAGAATCTCCAATAAAGGGTTAAAAAAACACAGAGAAAATTTTTTATTTGAAATAAAAAAAAAGCCATTAGGGACTCCATCTTTAATTAAAAAAATCCTCTTCCGTTCGACGTAGTCCAAAACGCGATGTCCTCTCTGCTACATCCCCTGTGCATAGATATAGATGTCTATGCACAGGGAATGAGCAGACTGAGAACAATCTCAGCACTGCTACATCATCTCTGTGAGCAGGCGGGCTCTAGGACCCTGGAGCTGCACAGAGAAGACAGCTGGACTCGGCTCGCAAAGAAACAGCAGTTACTTTGCGAGTTTCCCTGCTATCACTGGCACAGTAGCCGAGTCTAATGCAAACAAAGGCAATCCGAGTTTTGTCAGCGTTGCCATTGATTAGCATTGGACTCGTGCGAGTAATCACTGGGAAACTCGCAGAGTACCGAGTCCTGCGAGTCCCTTACTACTCGCCGAGTAACGAGTCCTAGCGAGTAGATTCGCCCATCCCTAATGTATGTAAAACATGACAGACTCTCACGGTTATTTTTCTGTATTTTTCATTAGTTGACCTATCCGAAGAAGACCATAAGTTCGAAATGTCTTATATGATTCAAACCTTTTGTTCAACCTTTTGTGCTTGATGCTCCCACAATAAAAAGTGCAACTTGATTAGATTCCAAGTGGTCCTGTAGTTGTGGAGCCGACTGGGATGGGGTACTCGGTACTGGACCAGGGTGTCACCCAGGTTATCACGGCGGTCTTGGTCCGGACCATGTCTCAAGCCCAAAAGTGAAAGCAGTTATTTACAGGGATTGTCATGACACCACCCACAGGACCGCTGCTGCTTGCTTCTGCCAGGAGAATGGATGGATGGTGCTGCAGCTAGATGGATGAGCCCGCCGTGGGTCGGGCTGCTCCGGACAGGGTATATAACAGTTTAACATGCAAGGGAATCACACACTGGAGACACTGGCAGGGTTCACCGGCTTTTACTGAAGTTCTTCACAATACAGTTCACAGTTCACACACAGTTTGCTTTTCGCTTTTACCCCTCCTGCAGTCAAGCCTTCCAGTCTTATCCCCTCTTTCTAACTTCTTTCAGGTCCTCCTTCCTCTAATTCTTCCTGCGTGCCGTATGACAGGCAGCACGGATTCTTTTACTGTGACCCTATCACCGGGTGTAGTTGAGCCCTTATATGCTGCTGTATCTCATAGCACTGTGTTAGGAAAGCAGACCTGGAATCTGCATCTCCCCGCTGGGATGTCTGTCATCTGGGCTTGAAGCTCTACTTACCTCAGAGCCAGCGCTCTGGTATTGGCCTAGCCTCCAGTGTCCCTGCTGTACTAAGAAGGATCCACCAGGCACTGTCCTACCCGTGTGACTTCTGCACCAGAAGGGGTTCTCCACCTTGAAGTCTTCCTTTAACCACGTTGACATTTTCCTTCCTGGCCCAGTTATACTATCCTAGTCCTGGTCTCTACTGCTCAGCACCCTCTGGCCTACTAACTACTACTGCCTGGTTTTTCCCTTTTATCCCAGTGATGTCACCTTGACTACGTACCACCTACTTCCCTCTAAACCCTACCACCCCTTGCCTGCCTAAAGTCCCGGGCTCCGGGTTGGGTGTTGTTTTCTGTGGGTGTGTTTTGGGGTGCTTTTGTGTAAGCTGACTACCCTCTGCTTGACTGCAGTTCCCTCTTGTGGACACCCTGGTCGCAGGGGTGCCACATTCCCCCGGAGTTAAACCAGCGTGTCCCCACGCCGTCTGGCATGGTTCCCCCTGAAAAACGTTTTTATTTTATATATAACATTAAGCAATTATTTTCTTCCAGTTAAGGAGGCACAGTACTTAAACATTGCATTAACCATAAATTAACTATATACATTTGAAAACACAGGGTTTACGTGTTCCACTGGCTATAAGTACTGAGGCCTCCAGGCCCTCGGGTCACCAACTTGTGGCAAAGTTGTTACTCTCCGTACCGACATCTTATACCACACTTTCTTGAACCCTTTTCTGGACACGGGTTACACAATTGGTACTTTACAGTCTCAAGAGTCCTGTGGTATAAATATACTGGGTCTCTAAGCACACCTAGTTAAGTGCTAAAACTTTAAAATGTTTAGATTTAAATATGAAAGTCACTTTACTTTCCTAAAAGCATAAAACTCCAAGAAAAACAGGCAAATAGTGTTTCAAAAACACTCTCTGCAGCCTCAGTTCAAAGTTCTAGTTCAAAAAGTGCAAACAGTCTCAATGCCTTGGTTGGTTATAAAACAAATAGAGAGCACACAAAGTACTCTGAACTATATACATGAAACGTTCGTATCACTCATTGTTTATGATATTGATTGTCTTTTAGCACAAAGGACAAACAGGGGAAAAAGGCTATTCACTCATTCAGGGATGAAATGGGGTCAATAAGGAACACATCACATTCACACTTACTGTGCCTTGATGAATCCGTGTTCTGTCCTGAAGCGAATCTGGGTTCTTCATTTCTTCCACGGTAAGACCTCCGGTACTCTTCTCGGGACCGACACCATTGATTCCACTAAACATCCTAACAGATGAACGTAAGCAGTTTGCGTTCTCGTGGTTGTCATCATGGTCTTCTCCTTTGAGTTGACGATAGCTTCCTCAGCAGGTTCAATCTGCATCTGGGACTTCTCTAGTGGTGGTTCTGAACTGCCTTCAGGCTCAGTTGTAGAGTCCGGGTCTGTGGTCTCAGAAGGCTCTGCAATTACTTTAGGTCTTAAGGAGAGTCTTCTTACTCTGATGCCATATGGACCTCTTACTCCGGGTACAATGATGTACGACACCCATTCTCCCACTTCTACTTCCCTGTCCAGGTGATCTCCAGGGAGATATTCCTCCACATCTCTCCGGTTTATAAAAATGTCTCCTTCCGCTCCGGGCTCTCAGGCGAAAGCATACTATCTCTCCAGTTTCACTTTGACTATCTGTCCTTCATGTTGCGGGGATTGATTGATAGCTATATCCCGCCGGGCGACTGATTTTGCATGTAGGGTACGAACCACCAATTCTCCTTTCCGGGCCTGTTTCTCTGCTTCCTCCCTCTCCCATCGCCGGATACATCCTTGTAAATACCTGTTCTGGGTCAGTACTTTTACAGGGCCTATTCCAGCATCAGGGTCCCCAGGGAAGCCCATCATATCTTCCTCTTGCCCACTATGCTCCCACCAGCAACGGAGCTGCTCTCCTCTGACCTCCATGGATGCAGGGGCCCGGGATCAATGGCTCAGGTAGCAGCAGGCATCCTTCTTC
The DNA here is from genome assembly GCA_033576535.1 of Allobates femoralis. NCBI lineage: Eukaryota > Metazoa > Chordata > Amphibia > Anura > Aromobatidae > Allobates > Allobates femoralis. The sequence continues at coordinate 545,500,941 of JARQOC010000003.1, forward strand.
CAGGGCTCTGGGAGGGTCGGACATATTGACGGTACTCTGGGGCACAGCCACGGGTAGGGATCCATCCACCAGCTCTTCTGGTGTTCTATTCTCCCTGCTCCGGTAGTATAAGGGGTATGAGCCCAGCCGAGCTGCACAGTCAGGAGCTGCTGAGACTGATCACAGTCTATTTGGATCTTAGCTCAGTGCGAACCCGTGTTAGCTGAGGGGGTAACAACCTTAATACACCCTGCCGGGTGTCTCAGACCTCCAGAATTCTTCTGCTGCCTTCTGCCATGGTACCTTGGTCACCGGGTGTCTCTACCTATCCGGGTTCCTCCTCTATTAATTCTTATGGACCCGTCGGGATCAACTCGGGTCTTCCTATAGCACCACTCAGCCTGGAGTCATGCTCTTCTGTCCGGATGTCTGGCAAATCGCTGCTGCACACCATCCTCTTGCTCGCACTGCCTTCTTTGGGCTTTCTCTTCAGCTCCCGCCATATCATCATTGGTCACTGCAGTTTGGGGCAGAGATTCCTCTTTTGGATTGATGGCTGGCTGGAGTTAAGAAGAGCCAGGGCAGACCTTTCTTTTCCCCCTCTGGACCGGATCAGCCCCTCGACGGGGGTCTTGGCACGCCTCCTTCTCTGCACATGACCTTGGGCTCCTATGGCCGCCATTAAGCACAAATTTAACAGAACAGTCCAAATATCGAATTTTAGGCACACTGAGTCCGGTTCTGTTGGACCGGGTCCATCCTGTACATGACACCAAGGAGTGGACCCCACTGGGACGGGGTACTCGGTACCGGACCAGGGTATCACGGGGGTTATCACGGCGGTCTGCGTCCCGAGCCCACAAGAAAAAGGGGTTATTTACAGGGATTGTCGTGATGCCAACCATGGGTTGTGGTCAGTGGGGACCACTGCTGCTGCTTGCTTCTGCCAGGAGGATGGATGGTGCTGCAGCTAGATGGATGAGCCTGCTGTGGGTCAGGCTGCTCCTGACAGAGTATATAACAGTTTAACATGCAGAGAATCACACACTGGAGACACTGGCAGGGTTCACCGGGTTTTACTGAAGTTCTTCACAGTACAATTCACAGTTAACACACAGTTTACTCTTTGCCTGTACCCCTCCTGCAGTCAAGCCTTCTTTCCAGTCTTATCCCCTCTTTCTGACTCCTTTCAGGTCCTCCTTCCTCTAATTCTCCCTGTGTGCCGTATGACAGGCAGCACGGGATCTTTAACTGTGACCCTATCACCAGGTGTAGTTATTTGCTGCTGTGTCTCATAGCACTGTGTTCGGAAAGCAGACCTGAAATCTGCATCTCCCCGCTGGGATGTCTGTGATCTGGGTTTGAAGCTCCACTCACCTCAGAGCCAGCGCTCTGGTATTGGCCTAGCCTCCAGTGTCCCTGCTGTACTAAGAAAGATCCACCAGGCTCTGTCCTACCCGTGTGATTTCTGCACCAGAAGGGATTCTCCACCTTAAAGTTTTCCCGTTTAACCACGTTGACATTTTCCTTCCTGGCCCAGTTATACTGGCCTAGTCCTGGTCTTTACTGCTTGGCACCCTCTGGCCTACTAACTACTACTTCCTGGTTTTTCCCTTTTATTCCAGTGCTGTCACCTTGACTATGTCCCACCCACTTCCCTCTAAACACCACCACCCCTTTCCCGCCTAGAGTCCTGGGCTCCGGGTTGGGTGTTACATTCTGTGGGTGTGTTTTGGGGTGCTTTTGTGTAAGCTGACTACCCCTGCTTGACTGCAGTTCCCTCTTGTGGCAACCCTGGTCACAGGGGTGCCACATTTTCCTTTTGGTGTGCCAAATCCTTATATTGCTATATTGACTTTCATCTGAGCACCCATCTATCCGTGAGCCATCCCTCTTTAAGAAAATCTGTATGTAGTCTGCACATTGGATTTTGCCTTGTTTGGTTCTATGGATTTGATGCAAGCACAGAATGGCATATACTGAATGCCACAACCAAGTAGAGGAATTGTATACAAGAAAATCTGTACAACATACGAGTTACATCCCCTAAAGTCTAGATGTGAGATCACAGAAAAGGTGTGGTGAATGAAAGAGGTCCATTCAATAGGTTTAACTTAGGTATGATGCTAATGATTGTTACTCCACTTAAATAGCAGTGGGACAATCAAAGTACGGTACATCACATCAATATCAGAAAAATAATTAATGATGATAAGCCAGGAGTACATTTAGTTATATAACGTAATCAGATAGCTTAAAAATGCATGGAACAATATTACTAGGTGACGTTTATCACTCCCAGCACTTGTAGTCTCCAGAGGTTTCTTTCTTGTGCTGGTGTCTTCATCATAATACACCAGGCACCTATCTGGAATCAGCTGTTTGCCATTTAATGTAAACACTCTTGACATAGTTCATGTAACCCAATCATCAAGGGAGTTAGAACAGATATTGGTTGCAGCTAAATCTCTACCAGCATTGAATAAATGGCAAACCAAAGCCTGAAGTGTTATAAATAAAAAACAAAATAAAAAAGTGCCCTTAGTAGTCAAGTGAGTACACCACTATAAATGATAAACCTATTACCATCAACTCCCCATGGCGCTACTCTGTATTCCTTTAGTGTATGAATACCACCACATGTAAGGAGATAAACCTATTTCCTTTATAAACGTAGCCACATAGGATTCCGGGTGCAGAAGATGACATCACTTCCTTTGCTTGAAACACACAGTGGATAGCAGAAGTGTGTCCTTTCACTGCTCTGATTGCTTTGGAATGCATATTACAGTCCACAGGTTAAATGTCTGTAAATAGCCACTCCCCGAGAGTGTTACCTGGCTGGGTTCACTTAAATTCCTTTTAAACTCATTGCTCTGTTTGTTTTCATACATGGTTTTGTTTTGACAGGCCTTCCTATATGATTATCTTCCTCTTTTATTCGTTGTACGTGTGTCCCTAGATAACTATTTTTTTTTGGCCACTACTGTGCACACGTCTTGGTCCAGTTGTTGATTCATGTCATGGGGCTCTTCACTATCTTGGCTCAGAGCCTTCCGATCATGCGCATTGTCCAGTCACTCACGTCCCCCTTTCCGCCTTCTCAGATGATGCAGTTTTTTACATGATCTGCTGCTTTTGATTGACCACAGGCACTGTTCCTGGTTTTGGTGACTCATATACGCTCTTCTTTCTGATTGTTCTGGGCTTTATATATATGGTTTACCCTGCTGGTGTTAAGACTTGGTGCCAGTCCATATCTACAGTTTTGTCCATGTTCTTGACTTAATAACATGTCCTACTTATCTTATACTTAGCCGCCAGCTTTATTGTTCACTGATTGATGATCATTTCTCCCTCTCAGTGTCATTACTTACCTTATATGTCTGTGCTGCTATTGGATGTTTTATTAAATGTTGTCCTGCTGCATTGAGTCCCATTTATTTACTGTTATCCAACCTTATTTATATTTAAGTTACTTTAAAGTGAACCAGTCACCCCCTTTGGGTGTTCTAAACTATGTCCACCAACTGTAACATGATGTAATTGGGGTTCCTGTAACCCCTCTATATGCCCACACATCCCCCTGCATACTCAGAAACTAACTTTTATTCTCTCCCGCACTGTATGTAAATGACTACTGAAAATGTTCATGGTGTCTGTGGTCCTCGCTGCCCTGCTGCCTGCAAAACCTGCCCCACACTATTAAAACTGCCACCCCTCCAGTGTATGCATATTGAGTGACAGGCACTACTCTTGCTCCTGCACAGTGGCGCGGGACACTGCGCTCCATTGAAGACACAGTGCTCAAAGTCTCGCGAGGTTCTACTGCACAGGCGCGAGACTTTGGGCACTGCACAGCTACGAGAGTAGTGCCCTGTCACTTAGCATGCATACACAGGAGAAGAGACCCCCCCCCGGACCTTTTCACGAGTCATTTACATACAGCACGGGACAGATTAAAGGTAAATATCTGAGGTATGCAGGGGATGTCTGGGCATATAGAGGGGTTACAGGAACCCTAATTACATCATGTTACAGCAGGTGGGCACAGTTTAGTACGCCTAAATGGGATGACAGGTTCCCTTTAATAATGACTAGTTTATTATTTTTTTTTGCCTACATATAATTTTGTAAATAGGTTTGCATTATTTCTTACTATATGTAACCCCTATTCATGCATGCTCTTGGTGCATTTAAATTATTGTTTTTTTCCATAACATTTGGGTATTTTATAACATTTTTTTTTCACTGTATTCACCTTTTTTGGTTTATCTTTGGTTTATTATAACACTTCCCATGATTGTGAGCTAAATACACTCTTTCTATGCCATTTGAACTCCAAATTAATAAGATTTGTTTTATAAGTGCTTAGAAAACCATAAACAGGACAACCTTGTATAGTGTACTCAGAGTCTTCTCCTTTAATAGAACATGTGACTAGTTTAAAAAGTCTAACAGACAAAACACGAATTAGCTCAAACCTCTGATCCAATAAGAACTTTAGTGGCGTGAAATTTCCTCGCCCATCAGTGACACTTAATCACCATGATGTCAGAAATTAAAGTACAAGATGGATACCATAGACAGAAAATAAATTCTGGTCCCTCACATGATATAAATTCAATAAAACTTTTTGCCACCTAGTAAAAGAATGGAAAAGCTAAAAGGACTTGTTTTTTAACATGGGAGTGTATTGATGACAACTAGCTTTTGCATGATATCCATCAGAAGCATATACACATACATCTTGGTATAAGTCTTTCTTTTTTTTATTCAAAGAAAAGTAAAGAATGAAAACGTGTGTTTAACTCAGGATAAACCTAATTAGTGGAGATCAGCAAATTTGTTTGAGTGAAATGAAATTATTTTTCATTTTCAAAAAACTTCAACATTTCAAAAATATTTTGTTTTCCATTTGCACAGCACAAATTCAACAATATGGTAGGTTGCTAGCAAAAAGGTTGAAACAACAATATGACTCACCTCTTTGCTAACCAGTCTACCCACTTCATCATCAACTCCACTGGGCCTCTTCTTTTCACCTTCCCAGGTGTACACATACAGTCACATGAAAAAGTTTGGGCACCCCTCTTAATCTTACTCATTTTTTTTTGTTTAAAATTGTTTTTTTGCAACAGCTATTTCAGTGTGATATATGTAATAACTGATGGACACAGTAATATTTCAAGTTTGAAATGAGGTTTCAAAAAGGCTCCAGGGCGCCCAAGAAAGACCAGCAAGCGCCAGGACCGTATCTTAAAACTGTTTCAGCTACGGGATCGGACAGCAGTGCCGAGCTTGCTCAGGAATGGCAGCAGGCTGGTGTGAGTGCTTCTGCACGCACTGTGAGGCGGAGATTCTTTGAGCAAGGCCTGGTTTCAAGGAGGGCAGCAAAGAAGCCACTTCTCTCCAGAAAAAACATCAGGGACCGACTGATATTCTGCAAAAGGTACAGGGAGTGCACTGCTGAGGACTGGGGTAAAGTCATTTTCTCTGATGAATCTCCTTTTCAATTCTTTGGGTCATCTGGAAAACAGCTTATTCGGAGAAGAAGAGGTGAGCGCTACCACCAGTCTTGTCTCATGTCTGTAAAGCATCCTGAAACCATTCATGTGTGGGGTTGCTTCTCAGCCAATGGAATCGGCTCACTCACAGTCTTGCCTAAATATACAGCCATGAATAAAGAATGGTACCAGAATGTTCTCCAAGAGCAACTCCTCCCAACCATCCAAGAGCAGTTTGGCACCCAACAATGCCTTTTCCAGCATGATGGAGCACCTTGCCATAAAGCAAAGGTGATAACTAAATGGCTCAGGGAACAAAACATAGAGATTTTGGGTCCATAGCCTGGAAACTCCCCAGATCTTAATCCATTGAGAACTTGTGGTCAATCATCAAGAGACGGGTGGACAAACAAAAAACAACAAATTCTGCCAAAATGCAAACATTGATTATACAAAAATGGACGGCTATCAGTCAGGATTTGGTCCAGAAGTTGATTGAGAGCATGCCAGGGAGAATTGCAGAGGTCCTGAAGAAGAAGGGTCAACACTGCAAATATTGACTTGCTGCATTAACTCATTCTAACTGTCAATATAACCTTTTGGTACTCATAATATGATTGCAATTATATTTCTGTATGTGATAGAAACATCAGACAAACACAAATAAAAACCAGAGGGCAGCAGATCATGTGAAAATATCATTTTGGTGTCATTCTCAAAACGTTTGGCCATGACTGTACTTCTCAATGCCTATTGCTAACCTTGAAGGAACTTCTGTTTATAAGAGATATATTGACACCTTCCATTTTGAAATATGTTCGCTCTGTTTCCCTTATCCAGCGACCAACTGGAGAGTCATTGACTCTCAACTTTTCTTCCAGACTATTGTTATGCCTTAATAAAATTTTGTTCTCATTTGTGCCGTATAATTTTCTTGTTCATTAATTGATATTGTATTGTCTTCTTACTTAAATGTTTGTATTCTGCATCATTCTTTTAGAATAAAAAGAACATAGAAAAGAAAAGAAATCAAAGGCTTTATGATCGCAAAGGGACAATATGTGTATGATCCGCGCTGCCATATGATGAAGGGATCACAAGGATCAGTCAAGCAATGGTGACTTTTTTCAATGTGTTTCTGAGCAGTTTCCTCAACCAAAATGGTTGGTTCCTGAAGAAGGAGAGAGGAGAGCACTCCGAAACACGTTGAAATAAAGCCACCATTGCTTGACAGATCCTTGTGGTCCCTTCATCATATGGCAGCGCGGATCATACACATATTGTCCCTTTGGTATAGTTTTTGGAAATCACTGTGCATACGTGTATTGTGAATCCTGTGGATGCCGTTTCATATGCTTTAAACGGGTTGTGTGTCACACAACTGACCCAGGTGAGCAGTGACATCTGTCTCATTATTTTTGTGTTACTAGGATAAGACCCTATATTGCACTTTTGTTTCCTTCTCATAGTTAATCAAAGGCATTACAGCACACATCTTGACCACTGGTGTACAACTAATAGAAACAGACCAAGCAGCCAATGGAGGGTCCGGAAAGTGGGGGATGCTAGCGCTACCGATGTATCACCCCCTCATGGCATTGCACTTTCAACAGTATCGGCGATATCATTTCTCTCCCTGTGCATCTGAGCTATGACAGCTCAGCACAATGGGTGCGATAATGTCATCACATCCATTATGCCAAGCAGTACAGAGCTGCAGACTACATGCTGCAGAATCCGGAGCAGCCAGGGAATGAGGGGAGTATTTTAATTTTTAAAATCATTGTACTGTTTGCAGGAGTGTATAGGGGCAGTTTATTATTTTTAAGGTTGTTAGGGTTATTATACTGTGCATGTGGAAGAAAGATCTGTGTAGGAATTCACAGGGAGAGGGTATTAAACTGTGTTTTGGGGGAGCACTTTTCATGGCATCATACTTTATGGGGACCAGCCATATCTCAATTCATGGGAACACTTAAGGGCTTAAATAGCAGGAAAATTACTAAATTACAGAAGTTGTGAGATATTAAAATTAGGACTTTTGCTATGTGTCCCCATGGTTCCTATATACATCCCTGGTCTTGAACAATGTGTATTCCTAAAGTTGATGACTAGGCATTGGGAGATGCACTTTGTAATGCCTTGATATAATGACATTCACTGAAACAGCTTGGCAAGCAAAAAGAATCAGCCAACAAGGAAGGTATGCACAGTTGAGGAAGGTGAAATGAATACACTCCCTGACAGAAATTATGTCGCTTATCCATATTATGTAAGTAAAAGCTTATAACCTGATGTTAAATTCATCATTTTTTTTGTATAAATTACTCTTTTCAAAGCTGAAACCCTCCGAAATTTGGATTAGGTCAACAAAATAAATTGGCAACAATGCTGAAATACGGTATTGATCATTTAATGAACACAGAATGGTCAGATTTTAGCAAGAAAAAAGTTTTGTCGCCTGGTCATGTAATGTACCCAATCCTAGTTTACATCCTCACTGTCACGCTTCCGGGGAAGGCGCCCTAGAGTGGACCCACTGGGCTGTGGTACTGAACTCCCCTAGGTGAGCTGGTCCTAGTTTAACCAACCCCTATACAGGGATTGTCAGGGGCAAGCCCAGGGGGTCTAAATACCACCGCTGCTAGTACCAGGGTGCGGCTTGTAAAGTTAGCCTATGCTATGGTACCGCTAAGGATTCCGGGATAATGATGCTACCGGGGAAGAGCACAGCAAGGATTCCAGGAAATAGAGTACATGGCTGTAAGAACAGGAATGGTGCTACCAGGAAAGAGCACAGCAAGGGTTCCAGGAAACAGAGTACAAGGAAGGCCTGACCAACAGTCAGCAAGGCAGAAGCAAACTGACTTAATAATCAGGCACCTCCCATCAGTGGAGGTGGCCTGATAAAGCAGAGGAAGAGCAGCTATTGGTCAAGGAGAGTGTCAGGTTGGACCGTGTCGGCCTCTAGAGTCACAGGGGAGGAGTGCACCTAGTGCACCGCTGATTGGTCACATGAACATGACCATTGTAATGTGCACATGTGTGAGCCTGGTGGTCAGCTGACAGGAAGGGAACCTGGCGACGGCTCCGAGACACAGTACGCCTGGACGCTGAGTGCCCAGTCGGCAGAGGGGCAGAGGATGCCGACCTGGGAGAGGTGAGCTGGGGAGCGTTGCCAGGGGACCTAACACTCATCTGTGCTCAGTAAATGACCGGTTAATTAGTGGGTGTGTCTAAAAAGAAACCCAGCACTCCAGACCTTCACTTGAACTGCAACTTGAGCTCTAACAACATGCCAAAAATCCACTCTGTGACCAAAGCCTTGATTATCAAGAGGGTGAAGACCAGATACACTGCAGAGGTGGCTGGCACCTTTAATGTTTTTCAGTGTCAAGTACAAAGAATTAAAAAAATATTTGAAGAGACTGGAGATGTGTTTGACAAGCCCAGGTCCAGCAGACCCTGCAAGACAACTGCTCAGGAGGAAAGTTTGTGGGTTAGAAAATCCAAAGCAAGCCGCTCTTCTACTACAGCAGAGCTCCAACAGGCCTGGTCACCTTAATTTCCTGTGTCAAGTAGAACAGTTTGTAGGATTCTGTCTCAAAATGGCCTCCATGGTCGAATCAGTGCCCAGAAGCCAGCAGTATACAAAAGGCAAATAAAAAAAACGTGTGGCATGTGCAAAGTCCCACAGCCTGCTAAACGCTGGAAAAGTGGCAGAAGGTGGATTCCTCTGATGAATCTTCAGTAGAATTACACTACAGCCGCACGCAAATACTTCAGGAGACCTACTGGAGGCCGTATGGATCTAAAATACACCCAGAAAACAGTTAAATTTGGTGGAGGAAAGATCATGGTCTGTGGTTACATTCAGTATGGGTGTGTGCAAAACATTTGCAAGGTGGAAGTCAATATCAATAGCCTAAAATACTAAGAAGTATTAACTACCTCTTGCATTCCAAATCATAAAAGAGGTCAAATTCTGCAGCAGGATTGTGCTCCATCTCATACATCCATCTCTACAACAAAGTTCCTCCAGGCAAAAAGATCAAGGTTCTCAAGGACTGGCCAGCACAGTCACCAGACATGAATATCATTGAGCATGCTTGGGGTAGGATGAAAGAGGAAGCTTGGAAGACAAAACCAAAGAATCTAGATGAACTCTGGGAGGCATGTAAGACTGAATTCTTTGTTATTCCTGATGACTTCATGAATAAATTGTATGAATCACAGTTGAACTGCATGGATGCAGTCCTTCAAGCTCATGGAAGTCACACAAAATATTAAGTATGACTCTAATAGCACCACAACTTCATTCACCAATGTTATGTAACATATATTTGTATTTAAGTAAATTTTTTGTTTGAAAATCACATTACTTTCTGTGGGCGACAAAACTTTTGTCTTGCCAAAATCTGACCATTCTGTGTTCATTAAATGATCAATATTTCAGCATTGATGCCAATTTATTTTCTTAACCTAAAAAAACATTTCGGAGGGTTTCAGCTTTTAAAAGTGTAATTTATACAGCCAATGGATGAATTTATGTCAGGTTATAAGCTTTTCTTTACATAACATGGATAACCAACATAACTTCTGTCAGGGAGTGTAGGAACACAGGAATGGAAAATGGGCTACGGGGCAGCAAGACAGGTGAGTGGTGATTAGTGATGAGTGAGTATCAAAATATTTGCACTTGCTAAACACGCAACAATTAGTTTTTAATACTTGAGTAGTCATCCGAATAGCAAGTCTAATGTTAATTATGGACCACACACATCCGGCCATAAACCGAATCTTTCCAGGACAAGGCTGGAGGGCGGGATTTTTTGCGTTTTCATTGCATAAAACACCTTGCTGTACGCCCCAGAGAGACCCTAACATCCAATCTGCTCTGTCTGAGGTGCTGGCTCCCATTGTTTACTGAAGGGAGCTGTCAATTTGTGTCAGGTCGATAATAATTGACACATCACTCGCGAGCACCAGCTACATTAGTGTTAGGACCCAGTTAACAGAGATCGCCTCATCGTGGCAACTGGGTGAATTATCAATTTGGCCATTTCCATAATACTAAGTATCTCTACTTTTTCATTTTTCAATTTTCCCTATTTAGAAATAAGTCTGTGTCGAGTGCAACTATTGTATATTTAAAATAGAATTGTGTTTAGTTAGCACCTTCATAGACAGCACTGAGTGCAGCATAATAATGTATATGTTTAACCCCTTAAGGACTGAGTCACTTTGCAGCCTAATGACCAGACCGTTTTTTGCAATTCTGACCCCTTATGGGGTAATATCTCTGTAACGCTTCAACGAATCCTAGCGATTCTGAGATTATTTTTTTGTGACATATTAGGCTTCATGTTAGTGGTAAATTTAGAATGATAATTTTTCCGTTTATTCGTAGAAACATTGTAAATTTGGTGAAAATTTTGCAATTTTTCAAATTTGAATTTTTATTCTGTCAAACCAAAGAGTTATATCACACAAAGTAGTTAATAAATAACATTTCCCACATATCTACTTTACATCAGCACAATTTTGGTAACAAAATTTTTCTTTGTTAGAAAGTTAAAAGGGTTCAAAGTTCATCAGCAATTTCTCATTTTTCCAACAAAATTAGCAAAGCCACTCTTTTTCATGACCACATCACATTTGAAGGCACTTTGAGAGGCTGAAGGGAAAGAAAATACTCAAAGTGGCCAAAACCTGCACACATCAGACTACTTAAAACCACAGTCATGAAGATTATTAAGCTTTCAGGTGTTTCACAGGAACTAAAGCAATGTGGAAGGAAAAAAATAACATTTACTTTTCAACAAAATGTTATTTTAGCCTAAATATTGCACTTTCACAAGAAACAGGCACATGGACCCTAAAATGTGTTAACAATTTCTTTGAGTACACCGATACCTATATGTGGTCATAAACACTGTTGGGTGCACGCAGGGCTCTAAAGAGAGGAGTGACAGTTGATGCTCCAAGCGGAAAGTTAGCTGAAATCGATAGCGGACACCATGTCGCATTTGGAGATTCTCTGATATGCCTAAACAATGGAGCTTTCCCACAAGTGACCCCATTTTAGAAATTAGACCCTTTCAGGAAATCTATCTAGATGGGTGGTGAGCACCTTGAACCTCCAGGTGCTTCATAGAATTTTAAAAAGTTGATCTGTGAAAATGAAAAGGTCCTTATTTTTTTCCACAAAAATGTTCTTTTAGTCTCAATTTTTTAATTCTAACAGGGCAAGAGGGAAAAATGGATTCCAAAATTGTTGGGCAATTTGTCCTGAGTGCGCAGATACCTCAAATGTGGGGGAAAACCACTGTTTGGATGCATAGCAGGGCTCTGAACGGATGGAGTGACATTTTGTTGGAATCGTCTGTGGGTGTCATGTCACATTTGGAGAGCCCAACTGTGCCAAAACAGTGGAAACCGCTACAAGTGATCCCATTTTGAAAATTAGACCCACAAGGAATTTATTTGAATGTGAGGTGAGCACCTTGAATTACCAGGTGCATCACAAATTTTTATAACATTGAGCTGTGAAAATGAAAATATGGAGGCTAAAACAACATTTTTGTGGATAAAAAAAGGATACAAATTTTTTTTTGTCATTTTCACACAGGCAACTTGATAAAATGGACTCCAAAATATGTTGGGCAATTTCTCCTGAGTATGCAAATACTCCATATGTGGTGAGAAAACAAATTTTGGGCGCACAGGAGGGAGTGACGTTATTGAGTGGGGAACTGGTATGTGAATTTTAGGCTATGCGCCGATGATGTGGAATCCCCCTCCCCCCCCCTTTATTCCACAGTACAGCACCTTCCCTGCAAAGTGTATGGGAAATCAGAAGTGTTGTGCCCATGCTGCGGATTTACCTGTAGCAGAAATGGCACGCATTTGACTGCAGCATGTCAAACTTTTTAGAGTATTTTGTTACGATTTTCAACCACAGACCTCAATGTCAGTTCCTAAGTACTCTGCAAATTTGCAGCACTGTTCACACAGTATTTGTTGTGTATTTACTGGGGATTTTGCACTGATGTTGTGGAGCTCTGCTATATTTTTTGTCACCAGCACAGGTACAGCAGGCAGGCATGGGCTGCCATCCACCCCCAGCAGCCTAGTTTTACCTGGCTGGTAATCAAAATATAGCGGAGCCCTTTTTTAATTATTTCTAGAAATAATTTAAAAAAATCACATGGGGCTTTGCTGTACTTTTGGTAGCCAGCCAGGTACAACAAGGCAGATATGGGCTGCCACTCACCCCCAATTGCTTAGTTGTACCTGGCTGGTAACCAAAATACAGCGGAGCCCTTTTTTAAAAATTATTTCTTGAATTAATTAAAAATAAAAACGACATGGGTTTCACCATATTTTTAGTTTCCAGTAAGGTACAACTAGGCAGCTGGGGGCTGGAATACACAGTGTGGAGAGGCTCAAGCGTTCTGGGCCCCCCACACTGCGTATTGCAGCTCGCAGCCACCCCAGAAAATGGCGCATTCACTAGAAGTGCCATTTCCTTGTGCTGTACCCAGAATCTTCCAGTTGCCCTGGTGCGTGGCACACTGGGTAATAACGGGGTTAATGTCGGCTTTGTATTGGCGGATGGCACTAAGCCTGAGGTACATAATGCCGGACCAATGTTAGTCCCGGCCATTAGGAACCTCTAAGTCAATGGTAATTAACACCACACTGTGAAAAAATCATTTTATTATAACAAAAAACACAAACAAATATTTGGACTACATCTTTATTACCCCACATGCCTTCCGATGAAGTCCACAATGATGGTGTCACGATGGTTCCACGATGCTCCAGAGACTGCAGCAAAGGATCAAGGGTCCTTTTGCTGAAGTCTCTGGGGGGTCACACTGATGCTGCACTGTATGGCAATGATCTGCCATAGAGTGCAGCTGTCAGTGCTGCAAACCCAAGTCCCAGAGATCACATGAACTCTGAGGCTTGAGTCAGGTGACCAGATGTTGCCATGGTATGATGAGTGCAGGAGCTGGGCACTGATGACAGCCCGGCTCCTGCAGAGACCATGCAAGGAAGTACTGATATTCAGCACTTTCCTGCGCGATCATGATATGATTGGTCAGTCAAATTGACTGACCAATCACATTGCTCTGAGTGTGGGGACCACTAAAAAGGGTCCCCACACCATTTCCTCTGCCTCTTAGCTGTCACTAACAGCTGTCGGCATGGAACTGTCACTGCGTGTTTACATTCAGTGACAGTTCAAAGCCATGACAGATATAGCCATCATGGTGCGGGAACTGACATCTTTCCATGACGGCTATATCCGTCATTGGTTGTAATGAGGTTAATACACTTTGGAGTATGTAGAGACTGCAAAGCATAAGAAAGGAGTATTGACTTCACAGCTAATAAGTATGGTGGGTGCAAATGAAAATTCCCAGTAAAATATTTGTGATTTGGTGAATTGGAATATTAGCAGATTTGATTGTAGCTTTTTATTAGTCACCTTAAAATAGACCTGTTTTCTATATATAAAAAAATGTGCATTTCCATTAAAGTTGTGCTTTATTTCCACCTCTGCTCAAACCTTTGCCTCTGAACAACAAGGTGTTAGATTTAATATTTCTTATCCATGTGTAGATAGAAAGAGAAGCGGCACTCACCATGTAGCTGTTAATGTCCTTTATTTCATCTTAATGCATCGACAAAGATGAATGCAGCGGGGAATGGGAGTGGATTCATCTTTGTCGATGCATTAAAGGGATCCTGTCACCCCCAAATCACCTCATAAGCTATTAAAAGATGTCCCTAGAGCATATTATCACTTATCCTACACTCCTTTTTGGTCATAAATGCATCTAGTGAAAATGTAGATAAACGTTATTAAACTACCTCATTAGGTATGTTAATGAGTGGCTACTGTATGCATAGTCACCCAGGCAGGCTCTCCCTCTTCATAATATCACGCCTTAATAGGCGTGATCTTGAACGCAGATTCAAATGTGCACTTCCCCGCTCTCCTGTGTGCTGGCGGGGCTGTAATGACGTGAATTGCGTCATTTCTGGCTTTGGGTGACGTATGTACACCCGCGCCGCACTGTTAGCTTCAAGCCCCGCACTGCGCATGTGTGCTGGAGGCATAACAGAGCGGCGCAGGTGTACCACGTCACCCGAAGCCGGAAATGATGCGATTCGCGTCATACAGCCGCACTGCAACCCCGCCGACACAGAGGAGAGCGGGGAGGCGCACATTTGAATCACCGTTCAAGATCACGCCTATTAAGACGTGACATTATGAAGAGGGAGAGCCTGCCTGGGTGACTATGAATACAGTAGCCACTCATTAACATCGCTAATGAGTGAGTTTAATAACGTTTATCTACATTTTCACTAGATGCATTTATGACCAAAAAGGAGTGTAGGATAAGTGTTAATATGCTCTAGGGACATCTTTTAATAGCTTATGAGGCATTTTGGGGGTGACAGGATCCCTTTAAGATGAAATAAAGGACATTAACAGCTACATGGTGAGTGCTGCTTCTCTTTCTATCTACACATTGATATTATTAATGATTGCTTTTGAAGCGTGCAACACCTGCTGAACTGGAGGTGAATATAGGTGCACGACACAGTAATCACATTAACCTGTTAGTGCCCAGCTTTCTACATCTAATAGGATTTAATATTCCTTAACTGCAGCTGAATCCTCAATGTGGTTCTCCAAATCTGTCATCTATGGCCACGTTCACAGATTTAGTATTCGTTAGCATTAAACAGGGGTGTAACTACAATAGGTGCAGGGGTTGCGATGGCACCCGGGCCCTGCAGCCTAGGGGGACCCCAGAAGTCCCTTTGGCCAATAGAAAAAGACTAATAATATTAAAGATTTGCAATAATTGGGGGCCCCATTGAAGCTCTCGCATCAGGGCCCCTGAGTCTGAAGTTACGCTACTGGCATTTAACATCATTATTTTTAAGCCAAAATCAGGAATGTAACAATCAGAGGAAAAGTATAATAGAAACACCTGGACCACATTTGCATTTTTCATCCACTTCTCGTTTTGGCTTACAAATACTGATGTGAAATACTGACTAAATACTTCTGAACTTAGCCATATGAGTAACTCTTCACTATTTCCCTAAGACTACTGTTTTATTACTCCTACAGAGTGACAGTTGAATAAAACAAAATTCTCACTGGAAAAAGGTTGGCCGGGGTTCATATGATGGGCCAGAGTTTCAGTGTAAAAGATTATGTGGTCACATGGAGTTCATATGTGTTCATATGAAATGATCTTGTGCTCATATATTGAATTTGTTGGTTGTCTTATTCCCAGACTATTGTTTTGAACTCACCCTTGCTTTTCTTTTGTGAGCCATATTCAACTCTGAGAGAGAGTCACAAGCCTCATCCAGCCCCCTCCCCTCGAAGTAGGGATATGCAGCCCCTGATACCGTCACGTTAGTGAAAACCTGAGTCCCATAACCAGAATGACAATGTTTTCCTACAGAAATTTACCTTTCTCCTATTATGTAGTCTTGCATCACAGGCTCTCACCACACTTTTGCATCCAGTTACAACTATTCCTCTGGGTGTATCATCTTTTGTTCAGCTAAGGCAGGCTTCATACCACGTTTTTTCGGGTCTGGGTCTGTCCGGTGTAAACCGGACAGACCCAGATCCGATTTTGCCCCATATGTATCCCTATGGTGCCGGATTGCTGTTATTTGCCATTAAGTGTTGTGGTTTTCCGGGAGGATGTGGTTCCTATAATTTTTGGCACCTGATACAAAATCAGAGTCGGCATCATTTTTTGTATCCGGTGCCAAAAACGAACAGAACCGGATCCTCCTGGATCTGGGGTGATCCGGCGCACATAACATGGGAGTCTATGGGCGCCGGATCTCTTCAGATCTGGCAAAAAATCGTACCGGTTCCCGAACACCTGGTGCTGACAGAGCAGTGGCTGTGAAATGCAGCCGCGCTCGTTCAGCACCATGGACAATGCAGTTCCACGGCTGAAATTCTAGCACTGCGGGCAGCTCCCCTGCACCCGCGCTGCTGAAATGTCAACACTGGACAGCAAAAAACAAATAGATTTGCGCCAAACTGCTTAAATCAAGTGTGATTTGAGAAAGGCGCAATTGGCGCTGAAACGCATTGTGGCTAAAGGGATCCTTATACTGAACAATTAAAGCCGAGAGGTAATATTTGATTGAGCCGAGTCCTGGTTACTGTTACCTTAGCGCTGACAATATCACTTGTGTTTTTGGAGCAACACTGGACAGCGGCACAGATGCGCACAAACGAATCACACAAAGTAGGATAGTAGGGCATGTTTGCCCTTAGTTTGTGCACATCTGGGCCTGTCAGGTTGTGTCCGGTTCATCCTGCAAAACATCGGACACAACCTGACAGTTAAAAATGATGGTGTGACGCCAGCCTTACCTGGCCAGTACATGCACATTCAGATCTGCTCATTTGTGCATAACTACTCATAAAAATTGAAAACTAGAGACATTCTCTTCATAACTGTCTGATAGACCTGGTGCTAATGTACTAAGATAACAGACAGCCATAAGCCACACATAACAAGCTCAGAATCCATATGTGGCTCCTGAGCCACAGATTAGGTACCCCATGTTTTACTAGATGTCATGGTTGAAGAGGACTGTGCCACTCTAAATTTAAATACTCTATATTAGTAGTTCCCAACCTGCCGTAAAATCCCAATTCAACTCACAGCATAAACCAAAAGAGAAAGGTGAAACAAATAACAAAGGAAACAGCTGCAAATTGCAGTAAACCTTAGAGCACATGCAATGACCTAACCACCCAACATCTACTTACATAACTGTCCTGTTATATAACTGTCCATAACTTCTGTCCAGATGTCCTCCTATCACGTGCATCTGACTTCTGGTGCGCAGCCATATTTCTACACCCACATAGACCAGGGTCACACCAGCGTTTCGCCAGCTTTTAGCAGACCTAGTTATCTTTTTGAGAGCCGTCATCCCCGCCACTTCCTGGTGACGCGGGCCCTGGTTACCCGATGTTGATCGTGGTAACCAGCTACACATAAGGCTTCCTAGTGTCCGCTTAAGCCGAGCAGACAGGGAAACGCTGCTAGCAGCGTTTCCCTGTCCGCTCTCGGAAAGCGGACACTAGGCAGCCTTATGTGTAGTTGGTGAGAGAAAAACAAACTATTTAGCTGAGGTCCGCTAAAAGCTGGCAAAACGCTGGTGTGACCCATACATACCCACTCCCAATACACGTACAATCCACATAGGCACGTACATACTCCACATAGACAAACACACTCACTTCTCATAAACAAACGCACACTCCCCATACACATTCACTTCTCATTGACAGATGCACACTTACAAAAGACAGACGCATGATCCACAAAGACAGATGTACACCCCATAAAGGACTGACACACTCATACACAGACACACATTCCTCATAGACAGATGCACACTCCACATAGGCACATGCTCCATTCACACTTTGTGTTTTTGGTTTGTTTTTGGTCATCAGTTTTTGTAGCCAAGACCAGGAGTGGATGATAAATACAGAAGTGGTGACACGTTTCTATAATACTTTTCCTCAGACTGTTCCACTCCTGGTTTTGACCACAAAAACTGATGATCAAAAACAGACCAAAAACACACAGTGTGAATGGAGCCACACTCATCCACATAGACACTCACTCCTCATAGACAGACGCAAACACCACATACACATTACTCCACATACACACTCACTCCTCATAGACACATTCACTCGACATAGACAAATAGACATACTCCATCCTCATACACACTCATTCCACATAAACGCACACTCCACATACACACTCATTCTACATATACAATCACTCCACATATACACACCCACTCCTCATAGACATATTCACTAAAAATAAATACATTCACTCCATATGGACACACTCACTCCACATAGACACACTCTCTCCACATAGACACACACCTCATAGACACACACACTCCACAGATACACACACATACACATACGGCATTGCCACATGTATACACACATGTATACACATACACACAAACACATATATATACACACATATACACACCCATATATACCCACTAGGTGGGTCACGTGATGCAGCAGGGACACACACATACACATATACACACAAATATACATACTCATATATGCGCACTTACGCGACTGCCATCTTTGGATAATTGGATATACAATTATCACACCGTCATACTGCAAGATTACAGTAATTCCAGGATTACTTGATGGGAGCCAATAAATTGGATAACGAGGTGCCTCTGTCTATTTTGTACAGAATACAGCATTTCTCTTTGTGTTGTGTTTTTTTCTCATTACTGAAAGCATTGTTAATGGCCGGTTATCAAACTGACGGCTGATATTAGCAATAGGACTTGATGTCAGCTGCCAAAAAAAGCTAACATCAACCCCTTTATTGCCCTGTCTGCCATCACCACCAGGGCAGCTGGAAGAGCGGGGTAACTGCCAGTTTTGGCATCTCTCATGGAGGTGGCAATTCTGGGGTGGCTGCTGGCAGCAATTTTCAGTGGGGGACTCAGAATGCTTATGCCTTACCATACTGAGAATTCCAGACCCCAGTTGCCTGAGTTATCTTGGCTAGCAATAAAAAATATATCGGAGCCCACAGCAATTATTTATTTATTTATTTCAATAATTTAAAAAAGGGCTCTTCTGTATTTTTCATTTCCAGCAAAGGTAACCCCAGGCAGCAGGGTTTGGCAGCTAGTAGCTTTATGCGAGTCAATGTAAAATTCTGACTGTGCTTGTTTATAATCCATGATGATATGATGGAATACAGACACATAATGTGGAAACAGCTGATGCGTTTCTGGCGCTATGAATAAGGGCGTAGTAGTGCCAGAAATGCGTCAGCTGTTTCCACATTATGTGTCTGCATTCCATCATACAATCATGGATTATTAATAAACAAGCACAGTCAGAATTTTGCATTGACTGATAGGTATGACTGGAGTGCCATTTTTTCTTGTGAATTTTTTGGATTAACTGCTTCCAAACAGCAAAGATGAGCACCTGCCACGATATTGGAGCTGTTGCTTGGAATTAGAATCTGCAGTGTGGTAAACTTTTTCTTTTTTTTTTAGTAGCTGCTTGGTTTACCTGTGTTGGCAATAGATAATACAGCAAAGCCCTACACATTTTTTACTAGGAATTTAAACACTTTATTCATAAAAACATACACAGAAACAGGTTTTAAAGTAAAATACATTTAGTTACCTACATTACACACAGGGAGGACAGCGCACAGGGGGAAGACAGCTCAATGGAGAAAGCACATGAGGGGAGAAAACAACACAGGTGGGAGAGAGAAAGCACACAAGGGGGAAGCGCACATTGGGAGACAAGTCAAAGAGGAAAATACACGAGGGGAGAGAGTGAGCAGGTGGAGAGCATATGGGGGAGAGAAAGTACACAGGGGTACTTTCAGGGGTACAGATGTCCGCCACTCCCAGCGTCACAGAGCCTGCCTCCATCATGACGTCACTGCCCACCAAAATGATTTCGACCTACATCTAGTAACTAAAATAATCAGCAGCTAAGCACATGGCATGTTTAAAACTGCTTCCAAGCAGTTACGTGACAAGATGGGGCAACAAATTTCCTACCTTCTTTACACAGAACCACAGGAGGAGAGGATGGGAGTGAAGTGGAGGAAACCTCCCAGCATTTCACTGTCCCACAGAGGAGAGGATGAGAGTGAAGTGGAGGGAATGTCCCAGCATCTCACTGTCCCCACAGATTCAACATCCTGTGTCCGCTGGCAACTGCTAGCCCCAGGGGGCCCGGCGTCCTGGGATCCCTGAGTGGCAATGTTGTCTGGAGCAACAGAGTCCTGCTTCCTGTTTACAACTAGAGTACTTCCAGCACGACGTAACTGGTCAGAAGGCAGACCCCCACCTCCTGTGGCCAGTAAATTGTGATAGGCAACTGGACAGGAAACCATAATATGCCCAGGAGTGTGATGGACCTACTGAGGAACCACTAGACTTGACAACACCATGAATTGCTTCTAGGCAGGCTGTTCAACAGATTAAAGTTCTCATAATAAAGAAGCTATGTTTTCTCTGTATATTACCCTTTTTTTCCAAATTAAAGGAGAGCCCTCTTCCCTTTTTTAACTTCTCATGTAGAACCATCTGCTTGTGAGGGTGTAACCAAGCTAACCTGGGTGGTGACTAACTAATGGTGCATTACGTGATAATTGTTGTTTTTTATACACCAAATTAGTTATAATCTATGTGATTTATGTGTTTTTTATTAGAATTATATTATTTTTGATGCAGTAAAATTGCAGTATTTTTAAATATTTTACTTTTATTATTATTTATCGAAACCTGTCTAAACTTTTTTGTTCTACACACAATAAATATCCCTCAAGTTTAAAGAGGACCTGTCACCAAACAGGCATGGTGATCTAATTACAGCACTGGATACAGCATGTCTCCAGCATGCAGGCAAGGGGTCACCCAGCACTTGAGCAGCCCTGTACCCCGAGATAATACAGTTAGAAAACTTACATGCTACAGCCACTAAGGAGGTGAGAGAAAAAAAAACTCTGTTTAAATGCTGCAGACAGGGAGAGAATGATTGGCAGCGGTGGGCAGATACACAGGCAGGGGGTGTGAATCTGCCCTTGGCTGCAGCCCCTAGCCACCTCCTTAGTGGCTGTAGCATGTAAGTTTTCTAAGTGTATTATCTCGGGGTACAGGGCTGCTTAAGTGCTTGTCTGGATGCTGCAGACATGCTGTATCCAGTGCTGTAATTAGATCACCATGCCTGGTTTGGTGACAGGTCCTCTTTAAGATTGAAATCTCCAAGTCTCATCCATACTGCTTATGATGTTGCTTAAGAGAGAATTCTTATGGATTTACAAGCTAGGTACTCTGTCCCCAATTGGTTAAATGAAATAGCTTTTGAACATGTTCAGAATGGGTCTTATGTATGACTATTGTATTTTTTATAATCATTATCATTGCGCTGTTATATTATTAGTTTGTTTTTCATGCTTGTCTGCTGCGGCAACTTACTGGCCAGAAGCCTTTTGTCACTCGCTTGCTCCCCCTTTTAGATTTTGAGTTTGTGGAGTATCCTGCAGCCTTGTGTATGATCTCACTTCCTGGCATCTATTTTTACTTCTAGTCACTGTGTGAGAAGTACACATTTCCTTTTAGACTACAGAAAGCAAAGTCTTTTGACCAGTAGTGGCTCCAGGGGTGAACACGCACAAGACAACCACAGTAGTGGCTATTTGTACCATCTGCATCATACCACTTCCTTGTCTTTGTGTTACGGTTCAAATAAACTACCGCTGATTTATCTCACTGCGTCAACGTTTGAATCCATCCACCCAGAAGCAACATCTTATCCTGTGCACCCCACTTCAAGGTCATGAAGGTAGGACTTCTCACACCATCGCCATACTACACACCTTCAATCGCCTTAAGTGGGGACAGAACAGTCAAAAGACCAATACCCAGCTATGGAATCCCTAAGTAGCAAGCATCTCACTCTGGAATCTGCCCAACAACAGCGCTTGCCTTGGTAAGTGAAAGGGGAGACCCTCACATCCAACACCCGGAATCACCTCTGTCTGCATTGTAAAGGAACAGTTTATGTGCCCAAGGTTACACCACATCGCTGCAGATTGTCGGACTTCAAAACCCCAAGATTCGCTAAAGACATATTGGGAATCTTATCAGGGCGTCATAACGGAGCGACACTGCCATTTCCAGCCCTCAATTCAAAAGTTCAGTTTTTTAAATCAGAATGGCTGAGAAAGACCTTCCACAGTTACCCACTGCTGAAACAGGGCAAATATAACCAGATACTATCTAGTTTAAAGAACAGGAAGCAGAACCCACGATTTCAGCTGACCAAGTCGTTCGACAAAGACACTCTGCCAAACCAACAATAAAGACTATCGAAAACTATTGCAATAGGAAAGATGAGCTATGTGACAACCTGGAAGAGCTATGGGAACAGGTTTCCTACCACATGTCAAGACTTCAATCCTCTTCAGGTGATGCCGCAAGCTTACAAGCCACCACTGAACGGCTGAACACAGTACAAGAAAAATGCAAGAGGTTATACACAATGTACCCTACCTTTCTAAAAGGCTCCAATACTGATGAAGCCCTTTTAGACATGAGCTAGGCAGAATCAGTGTACAGGGATAGAGACGCCAATGCAAGATGTCAACGATAAAGCAGAATACCGTATCTCTCACCAGCAAGAAACTAGATCTCACAAAGCAACCTCAACCTCAATTAGACGCTCCTCATAGTCATCCAGAGCATCATCCTCAAGAAGCTTAGCTCTGAAGGTACCTTTACACGCCGCTACAGGATGGTGGAAACAACCGGGTAGATGAGACAAATGTATCTTATACCGCCAAATCAACCCGAGGTAGCGACGGTTGTTTCCACCGGTCACTTGCGGCACCTGTTTCAGAGCAGTGCTCTAAAACAGGTTGATTTCAAGGCGATGGTTACGGCCTGTATCGGCTTGTAAATAAGGAACAGGAGGGTTGTTTCGACACCATGCTATCTACCTGGGGCGTGACACAGGCTCCGGGTTACGCGCCCCATCAGCGATCATTGGTGGAAGATGCTGCGTTACAATTGGCTCTTCCTTCACAGGCCGCCATCTTGGATGAGCTGTCACTTCAGCACTACAGATACGCGCCGTATGCACGATCAGAACACTCTTGTGTTGGCCAATGGTTGTCGTTTGGGCGCGGCGTGATGGACTGTGGCACGCCTAAGTGTTTTCCCTGCTGCCTTTGTTCCGCCCATATTACCTTGTTATAGCGGCGTGTAAATGAGGTAAGGTGAGCTACAGAAGGTAACTTGTGGCACCCGGCGGTGTATCCAGAGATAGATGTAACCTACTGTAGCGCACCTTGTTGCGGCGTGTAAAGGTGGTGTGGGTACCGTTTTCAACCGTTTGTGCGTGCTCGTGCACGTGAAGCACCCGGTTGTTTCCACCATCCTGTAGCGGCGTGTAAAGGTACCCTGAGCGATAGAATACTAGATGCCCGCATAAGAGCAGAACATTCCTAGATGAGGCGCTCCTTCATAGAAAAGGAAGTAGAAACATAGAAGTAGAGACTGCAGAGACCAAGAGGGCAGAAGCAGAAGCCCATGCAAAAGCAGAAGCAGAGTCTCGGATAAAGATTCTTCATTTACAGATGGAAGAAGAAGTTGTGCTAGTTGAAGTTAAGCTACTCGAGTAAGCATTGAGCCAAGTTCCTGATCCAGTTTGCTTACCATCACAAGAAATAGATGATCTAGTCGATCGCACCAGTGACTATAAGCTGAACCAGTTACCTGAGTTAACCCTGGTTTGCAGCACCGCCCAAGCCAATAATGCTGAGACCTCCAAGTTAGCTCTACCTGCAGCACGAGCGTCTTCCACAGCACCCAAGCAAGTTAATAACAGTCACCAGGAGGTGCCTTCTCAAATTCAGTCACTACAGCAAGCTGCCTATCAAGTGTTTCCTGACCCACCTCCACAGCTCAAGCAGCAGTCTTTAAAATCTTCAGAATCTAAACCACAGCTCAACCCTGCAGCAACTTCATTCTACCCGGGAGCATCTCACCCTTTCATGCCAGGCAGCCCATATGCCCAAGGGGCATCAAAAGTTGTCATGGCAACAATCAGTAAAAAATACGATAGTTTGCCAGGTTTATGGTGAGGAGAGAGCTAATCAACAGTCTCTCCAAATTTGATTATTGCGCAGAAGCTACAGAGCCTGGAAAGCAACCTTGAAGGCAGCCATCGTCAATCTCAATCTAACCACAGAACAGGGGCTTGACCTCATGATCAAATAGTTGGGCCCAGACTCTACAAACCGTATCAGGAACTTCAGAACTTTCTATGTGGGACAAGCACGTCTAGCTGCTGCCTGGCAAAGACTGGAATGCATCTTTCGCAGTGCAGAAGCAATAGAGAAAGCCCTATTTAATAGACTTAAGAACATCCCAAAGATCAACCTCAAGGAAGTCCACAAGCTTCAAGACCTAAGTGTTTTGTTCATGGAGCTGGAGCTCGCCAAAAGAGACCCTTGTCTGTCCAGCCTGGCTACCTGGATACAGCGCATGGAGTGAACCCAATTGTGGTGAAGCTACCATACAGTCTGCAGGAGAAGTGGGCAATGTCAGTCACAAGGTACAGAAGAGTGCATGATGTCACCTTTTCCCCATTTATTAATTTCTGCAGGTTTATCGACTAGAAAACACCACAGTTTTTGTATCCAGTGCATTATGGCTAGCTATACTATACCATTATTTAATGCATATACCATTACCTAGTATACCTGGAGTAAATACGGACATATAATAAAACATGACCGATCGTACAGACATTAGTAAAAATAATTTCCCAAAAGGGAAGAAAAGCGATCATATGGTCATTTCTATGAAAGTATAAATTTTATTATTAATTCATTAGAGGATGTGCGGTACAAGGGGTGGGGTTCGTCTTAGACGAAGGAGAAATTCCGAAATGCGCATCAGGGCGCACGCATGATACGACTGCATAATACAACCAGGTACTAAATGGTGACTATAGTAACTCTGTAGGTAAAGCTGGATTATGTATTAGATCTCCAGGTACTTGCCTGAGGGGAAACTACTCTATTTAGGATGTATCAGGGGTTTTAAGGATAGCAATAGCAGACATCCTCCACTTATAATACTGAGGTGCTGTTTATAACTTAGCTCGCATGCACAGGTGATTCTGATTTTGTGAATTGGATCCTATATGGGAGATTATTTGACCTACATGCAATTGCTATGTGAAAGCATATATATAGGATGTGTTGAGATGCTGGTCATATAATGACATATACTTACATCCTTAAACCCATTGACTATATCTATCTTTAACTAATGCTGTAGATACATCCCCAGGTTTTCCCTTGCTGGAAATAGGCAATATATAATACCTAACAGTATACAGGACTAGAGTCATACTTTCTGTACCTTAATTTGATACATGTATACTGCTATGTGATATGCAATAAATTTGTTAGTTGTATTTGAATTTTATGTGTATACATGTATAATGTAATTGAAAAAATATGTTTGTATCATGCTGGTTTTCTACCTTGCTCCCACCCCTTGTACCGCACATCCTCTAATTAATTAATAATAAAATTTATACTTTCATAGAAATGACCATATGATCGTTTTTCTTCCCTTTTGGGAAATTATTTTTACTAAGGTTTATCGACTAGCAGTCCCAGATGTGGAATGACACCAGTCTCGACTTCTTACAGCTTAACACTGCAACATCAACTACACCATCTTCAAGGTATGAAGGTGTCATGCAGAAACATAGAGACTTTGAGAACACTATTAGTGTTAGAAAAATTAATCTCCCATCACCTGCAGTACCCACACGTAAACAGTACACCACCTCATCGGGAGACAAGTATTTCAATCGGGAATGTCCCATGCATAAGAAACCTCACTCACTGAACAAATGCAGAGGATTTAGATCCAAAACACTACAGGAGCGCAAGAAAGTCCTCACCAAGCTTGGGGTATGTTTCAGATGATGTGCTTTACTGGAGCACATGGCCAAGGACTATAAATCTGTTGTCAAGTGTGAGGAGTGTCATATCAAAGAACACATCTCAGTTATGCATCCAACCCCATTAGCCAAAGATTTACTGGCTTATATTGCCACCGTTCCCTTTGAAAGTCATGGTGGGTAGCCCCAAAAACAGACTAATACCGCCACAACTGTCTCATGTTCATGCTTGGATGTATGTGGTGAGGGCCAAAGGGAGAAATGTTGTGTCCGAATATATCTAATCAAGGTCTATTCAGAGGGGCGTCCAGAAAAGGCAGTGAAGATGTATGCCATCATAGATGACCAAAGCAACTGGTCCTTAGCAGGACCCAAGTTCTTTGAAGCCTTTGGAATTAAAGGTCTATCAGAACCTTAAACACCTGCTCAGGCCACTAAGAGACTAGCAGCGAAAGAGCTTAAGGATTCATTGCTTCTCCTATCAATGGTGAGACCAAAATACCTCTACCAACCCATATTGAATGTCACCAGTAGAGATGAGCCACCCCCCTAGTGTTCTAATTCGATTCGATTCGTCGAATTAGTGATTTGTTCGTCGAATGTTCGTCGAATGTTCGACGAACAACTCGAACCCCATTGAAATCAATGGTAGGCTACAAAAAACACATAGAAAATACCCTCAAAGGGCTCCAAAAGCTGCCAAACTACTGGCAGCTGGCATGTGGGGGCCGATATCGAGGGCAGGAGGTGGCTGGGGAGGCTGAAATCAGAGCGGCCGGTCACGTGGTGCCGCTCATTTGCTATTCATGATATGCACTGCATCCTCCCGTCCATCAGCGGGGGGGATGCAGTGCATATCCCGTAATACAGGCTCCCCCAGCATATATACAGGCTCCATTGTAGGCATACAGGCCCCCCCTCACAGTTTTGCGCCCCCCCCCTGACAGTATGCCCCTCGCAGTGTTCCCCTCTGCTCCCCCGTCCTCCTATGTGCTCCCCTGTGTCTCTCCTCTGCTCCCCCGTCCTCCTATGTGCTCCCCTGTGTCTCTCCTCTGCTCCCCCATCCTCCTATGTGCTCCCCTGTGTCTCTCCTCTGCTCCCCCTCTCCTCCTCCTCCTCCATTCTTCTCACCTGTTCTCGCTCCTGCATGTCCCGTACGCTCCCGGTGGGTGTCCGGTCTCTCCAAGCGTCTCCTGCGATGTGCTGCTAGGACCTGGCGTGATGTCATATTCACATCACAGCCGGTTGCCTAGTAACCGGCAGTAATTACACTGCCGGTTACTGGTTAATGGCTGTCATGCGATTATGACATCATGCCAGGTCCTGTAGAACAGAGGAGAGGTGAGGATGACCTGCTTTGTTATTTTTAACCCCTGCACTCTGGAGGAGTGCATGAATGGATGGGTGTGTATGTATGTATGTGTGTGTATGTATGTGTGTATGTATGTGTGTATGTGTGTATATGTATGTGTGTATGTGTGTATATGTATGTGTGTATGTATGTGTATGTGTGTATGTATGTGTGTATGTATGTGTATGTGTGTGTGTGTATGTGTGTGTATGTATTTATGTGTGTATGTGTGTGAATGTATTTATGTGTGTATGTATGTGTGTGTATGTGTGTGTATATGTGTGTATGTGTGTATGTGTGTATGTATGTATGTGTGTATGTATATATGTTTGTGTATGTATGTGTGTGTATGTATGGATGGATGGATGGATTCATGGATGGATGGGTGTGAGCATGCGTGAATGTGAGCGTGCGTGGATGTGAGCGTGCGTGAATGTATGCGTGCGTGGATGTGAGCATGCTTGGATGTGAGCGTGTGTGGATGTGTGCGTGCGTGGATGTGTGACACTGGGACTCCCGGTGTCGCAGCTATCTGCTGACAGGGCCTGCTGTGACGTCACAGTCACATGATCGGCGGTCATGTGACGTCCTGTCAGCAGATAGCTGCGACGCCGGGAGGACACTGGGACCCTGCGGGACCCTGCCGACCTCCCTGAAGATAATTTATTCACTGCTCTGCCGGCCCTCCCGCCGGCAGAGCAGTGAATGGGCTGTCACAGTAGGGTTCACCTGAGGTGAACCCTGACTGTGAAAGTCATTTTGCAGTCTGCTCACGTCTATGCAGAGGGATGTGGCAATGAAGATTCTGTTTATGGACTACATCGGAGGCGATCGTCGTGGGGCCTTCGTTGTGGACTACGTCGGACGGAAGAGGATTTTTTAAATAAAGTTGGAGTCCCTAATTGTGTTCTGTTTTATTTCTAATAAAATTATTTTTTCTCTGTGTTGTGTTTTTTTTCTATTAATTACTGGAAATTCATGGCGGTCATGTCTAATATTGGCGTGACGGCCATAAATTTCGGGCTTAGGGCCAGCTGATAATAAAAAGCTGGCCCTAACTCCTTTATTACCCAGTGAGCCACCGCACCAGGGCCACTGGAAGAGCGGGGTTCAGCGCCAGAAGATGGCGCTTCAATGAATGCGCAATCTTCTGGGGCGGCTGCGGGCTGCAATTCGCAGCGGGGGGTGCCCAGAACGCTTGGGCATCCCTGCGCTGCGGATTCCAGCCCCCTGCTGCTTAGCTGTACCTAGCTAGACATAGAAATTGCGCGGAGCCCCACGCAGTTTTTTTTTTTTATTTCATGAAATTCAACAAATAATAAAAAAAGGGCTCCCCTATTTTCTTGTGTCTGGCCAGGTACAGATGGGCACCTGGGGGTTGGGGGCAGCCCGTCGCTGCCTGCTGGATCCAGCTGGTTACCAAAATACGGCGAAGCCCACGTCAAATGTTTTTCTGAAAAATCCATAAAACAATATAAATAAAAGGGACTGCATCTTTATTAACCCCTCGGCCATGGTGGAAGGGTTAATAAAGAGGCAGTCCCTTTTATTTATATTGTTTTATGGATTTTTCAGAAAAAATTTGACGTGGGCTTCGCTGTATTTTTGTAACCAGCCAGATCCAGCAGGCAGCGACGGGCTGCCCCCAACCCCCAGGTGCCTATTTGTACCTGGCCAGACACAAGAATATAGGGGAGCCCTTTTTTTTTAATTATTTCATGAATTTCATGAAATAATTTAAAAAAAATGCGTGGGGCTCCGCGCAATTTCTATGTCTAGCCAGGTACAGCTAAGCAGCTGGGGGCTGGAATGCGCAGCATAGGGATGCCCAAGCGTTCTGGGCACCCCCCGCTGCGAATTGCAGCCCGCAGCCGCCCCAGAAGATGGCGCATTCATTGTCTTCAGGGAGGTTGGCAGGGTCCCGCAGGGTCCCAGTGTCCTCCCAGCGTCGCAGCTATTTGCTGACAGGACGTCACATGAACGCCGATCATGTGACTGTGACGTCACAGCAGGCCCTGTGAGCAGATAGCTGCGACATCGGGAGTCCCGGTGTCACACATCCACGCACGCACACATCCACACACACTCACATCCACGCATGCTCACATCCACGCACGCACACATTCACGCACGCTCACATCCACGCAAGCACACATCCACGCATGCTCACATCCATGCAGGCACACATCCACGCACACTCACACCCATCCATCCATGAATCCATCCATCCATCCATACATACATACACACATACACACACATACATACATACAAACATACATACATACACACACATACACACATATACACACACATACACACACACATACATACACACATACATACATACACACATACATAAATACATACACACGCATACACACATATGCACACACATACACACACATACACACACATACACACATATATACATACATACATACATGCACACATACATACACGCATACATACACACACATACACACATACATACATACACACACATACACACACACATACATACACACATACATACACACACATACATAAATACATACACACACATACATACATATGCACACACATACACACACATACACACACACACATACATACACACATACATACATATACATACACACATACATACACACATACATACACACACATACACACATACATACACACACATACATACACACATACATACACACACATACACACACATACATACACACATACATACATACACACACATACATACACACATACACACACATACATACACACATACATACATACACACACATACATACACACACATACATAAATACATACACACACATACATACACACATACACACACATACATAAATACATACACACACATACATACATACACACCCATCCATTCATGCACTCCTCCGGAGTGCAGGGGTTAAAAATAACAAAGCAGGTCATCCTCACCTCTCCTCTGTTCTACAGGACCTGGCATGATGTCATAATCACATGACAGCCATTAACCAGTAACCGGCAGTGTAATTACTGCCGGTTACTAGGCAACCGGCTGTGATGTGAATATGACATCACGCCAGGTCCTAGCAGCACATCGCAGGAGACGCTTGGAGAGACCGGACACCCACCGGGAGCGTACGGGACGTGCAGGAGCGAGGACAGGTGAGAAGAATGGAGGAGGAGGAGGAGAGGGGGAGCAGAGGAGAGACACAAGGGAGCACATAGGAGGATGGGGGAGCAGAGGAGAGACACAGGGGAGCACATAGGAGGACGGGGGAGCAGAGGGGAACACTGCGAGGGGCATACTGTCAGGGGGGAGGCCTGCAAAACTGTGAGGGGGGGCCTGTATACCTACGATGGAGCCTGTATATATGCTGGAGGAGCCTGTATTATGGGATATGCACTGCATCCCCACCGCTGATGGACGGGAGGATGCAGTGCATATCATGAATAGCAAATGAGCGGCACCACGTGACCGGCCGCTCTGCCTGTATACCTACGGGGGAAGCCTGTCTATATGCTGGGGGAGTCGAATCGTTATCAAACATACCCTAGAACTTCCGAATTTGATGCAAATTGTTCGAGTTCGACGAATGACTCCAACACCGCCCAAAACAGGTCGAATCTGAGATTGGCGAACATTTCGAATCGAACATCGCTCATCTCTAGTCACCAGATACCCAATCACAGGAATGAGGCTCCTACTTGACCAGTGTTATTCTTCGTAAGGACGTCAATGCCGAGATTCTGCTCCTACTTGGCAGAGACAATCTTAGGGCACAGAAGGTGCATCAACAGTGTAATGAGCCTGACAAAGCACCCTATGCCTAGAGACTGGGCTTGGGAGGGGTAGTCATAGGGAACTTATGCGTGGATCAATTAGGAATTAACTCCTTTAAGACTTATGTCCATGGAGATGGACTCACAACTTTCATCAAGCCTTGTTCTCATCATTATGGGGAGAAAGAGAAGTCTCCAGACCGTTCACAGACACCCGGCATTACTTCTACTCTACGTCTCAACAACTTTGAAAGATCTGTCTTTCACACAACTAAAGATTACAATAAAGTAGCTCTGTCAGTGGAGGACAAGTACATTATCAAAGTAATGGACTGTGAGTTCTCTAAAGACGAAACCAACCACTAGGTTTCTCCATTACCTTTCCGAGCTACTAGGCTTCAAGAAGCTGTGCAGGAATTAGAAGGTGCTCACTTACCAATTAACGGAGAGCAGCAGAATGGCATCTCTGATGGGAGGTTTTCACCCTCTGCATGGACACTCTTAATAATCTGTCAAATATCCATTGCCTTCTGTGCCACCTCTTCACCAGCTTGATATAAAGCCACATCTACATGTTACAAATAACATAACACTTTGGAGAGGATTAAAAGACATAAATAAGCACGGTGGCCAGCAAAATGCAAAGCTATCAGTAAATGGTTCTAATGCTAGTGACCCAGAGGAGAGTTTTACCATCCAAAATAGGGAAATAAAGCAAGATGATGCTTCAATAATTGGTACATCTAAATACTTCTGTTTCCAGCAAACTAAACTCTTCTCTGACATAAATTTAAATGATCAAGAATGGCAGGAGTTGATTGATGAGCTTGCTAAAACTGTACCCAAGGATAACATACAGGATTTATTCAATGAGCAGTGTGAAGAAAAGAAGGTGCTAGATCTTTGACGAGTGACAGCACAGACACTTCCTTAAGAAAGTGGCAGTATAAAAAGCAATCCTTCCCACTCTCCATTCCCTCAAATCTCTATGGGTTCACCTCAAGTTCGTCCATCCTCATCTGGTCCTTCTTTTTCTAATGTATCATCAGTTTCCAGTATATCATTAAACTCCAGTGCTCCATCTATATTAAAGCTTGCTGGATCACCAACAAGTCGTATTGTCCAATCCCCACAAACTTCTAATCCATCTCACATGCCTGGTCAAACCTCAACTAGTCCTGGTAATAGATATGTCACGACTCCAACATCTAGTTCTGGAAGTGAGTCTATTAATCTCCTAAGAGCTGAGCAGCTCAAACAAATGTCAGCTCGACAACAACAGTTTACTCACACGAACACCTATCAGAATCATTGGAAACGTATTCATTATTTGGCGGACTATTCCTGGAATAGGTGGAGAAAGGACTATATCGTAACTCTTCAAGGATGAAGGAAGTGGCATCACCCCAAGTCAAACCCTAACGAAGGGGACATATTACTCATGAAAGACCAACCCACAGAAAGGTGTGACTGGCCTATGGGATTAATTACTAATGTACTTCCTAGCCAGGACGGCAATGTTTAGTACGTGGAATTGAAGGACATCAAGAAAGGTGAGGCAAAGACTTTTACAAGACCCATCCACGAACTTGTTCTATTGTTGCCTGCAGGATGAACTGTACCAGTTTTGAACCTTTGAGTCTTCCTCTTTGATATGGACTTGAGTTATGTTTAATGTTGCATTTTAACATGCTTTTCCTTTAAAAATTGTTTTTGCTATAGACTCTAGTAGTGAAATCCCCTAAGTGAATCTCAGTGAATTTCAGATGGGAAGTGTGCTGTTCTCTTCATATCCCCTTCATATCTTTCAATTTACTTTTGTATTATTAGCTTTGTTTTTCATGCTTGTCTGCTGCTGCATCTACTGACAAGAAGCCTTGTATCACTCCCTAGCTACCCCTTTTAGATTTTCCAGCATGTGGGAGTGTCCTGCAGCCCTGTGTATGACCTCACTTAGTGGCATCCATTTTTACTTCTAGTCACCACGTGAGAAATACACATCTCCTTTTGGGCTACAGAAAGCAAAGTCTTTTGACCAGTGGTGGCTCCAGTGGTGAACACCCACAAGACAACCACAGTACTGGCTTCTTGTACCATCTGCATTGTACCACCTCATTGTCTTTAGGTCATGGTTCAAATAAACCACCCCTGATTCATCTGACTGTGACCACGTTTGAATCCATCCACCCAAGAGCAACATCTGATCCTTTCTGCCCCACTCTAGGACATAAAGGTAGGACTTCTCACACCATCACCATACACACCTTCAATTGCCCTAAGTGAAGACAGAACAATTTTTATTTTTTATTTTTTCATTTTACTTCTTCAGCTACAAATTATATATAGAATGTTATTTGTATTGTGTTTATACACCATGTATATGTTGTTCTATTTTGCATCTCATAACTAGGATCCTCCATGTCCTTTATAATTTTTTTTGTCTTTTCTTTGTCCTTTTTCTAACTCCATGGCATATTATCTATGACCTGGAACCCAGAACTGAACTGCAAATTCAGTTAAGGTTCACACTAATGTTTGTAAAATTTGTAGTATTATGTCTCTGTCAATTGTCACTTCAGTGAGGAAGTGGAAAACTCTAATGCCATCCAATAAGGGTAACAATCCTTAAAGTCATAATTAACTCTTTAACAAGCCTTTTAATATGACTTAGGATTTGTGCCAGATCAGAACCCCAAACTGCAAATGCTGCGTTTAGGGGTGACAACCCCTCATTATTGCAGTGTGTAGGAATTCTGAGCTGGCTGTATGAAAGCCGAGATGAGGTCTGAGGGACTAGCTATTCTTCTCATGGAGAGAAATCTGCCTGCTGGCATAAGGAGACAAATAAGCTAATAAGGATACTTAGCGACCGGTGGTAAGGCCGCGGGTGTGTGTGATATCTTTCTCAACGAATCCCATACTCAGATTTAACCGGTAGTTTAAAATGTCTTTACTGTAAAAACATATTTATATCACAGTCAACCAACTATATGGCACTTTATATATTAGAGTCTCTGGATCTTCACTTCTTCCGGTACGCAGCAAGAAAAACACAACAATGAAGGTATCTTCCTAACTTTCCCTAAATCACGTACCAGTTTATCACAGAGAAGATGTCGCTCCCACGTAGCAGGCCTGGAACTCCTCAAGTCTTCTTCTTGTCTCTTCGCAGTAACAGAACTTTTCTTTTAATGTCTCTCCAGTCTCAGGCAACCGAGCAGGAGGGAGATCACAACAGCCAAATGGCTCCTTTATGTCGGTCACGGCCCCTGCACATGCACTCTGGGTGCTCGCGGGCAAAGGTTTTGCAGAGCGGCCAGAGTCACAGCACCAAAGTCCAGTGGCCCAGATCAGTCACCAAGGGTTTCTGCGGTGATTTTTCCGGCAATGTGTAGGAAAATAGTCCACTTTCAACAGACACTCGCAGGAGATCTTCTCTGTCTCAGTCTGGACCTAGACTGACTTCCGCCCTTTCTGCTCCATGAGACAAGGTGTTGTGGGAGGGAACAGTAATCAATGTTTTTTTTCTCTGCAGTCAATTCAGCACTTGTCCACAAGGGGGCAGCAGCGGACTGTGCACAGTTCATTTCCATATCCATTTCTATGATACAGTCTGAATTGCACACCTCATTACAATACTTATAGTCGCAATGCTCCTCTGGGACATATGCAAATTGTCACTTCAGTGGCATTAGAGTTTTCCACTTCCTCACTGAAGTAACAATTTGCATATTTCCCAGAGGAGCATTAGAGCTATAAGTCTCCTTATCAGCTTATCTGTCGCCTTATGCCAGCAGGCAAATTCCTCTCCATGAGGTGAATAGCTAGTCCCCCAGACCTATGTCTCTGTCAGGCAATTCCATGCTATATTTAACACATTAAATATTCTGCTTGTTTAAGAAGTAACTGATTGATATTTTATGATGTTTTCTAGTCTGTGATCTACAAGCACATCAAGATTCCTCCTACAAGGGACTCTTTTAGCTTTACTTCTCCTAGAACATATGGTGCTTAGATGAAAAAATGTACATTTATCCACATTGAACCTCATTTGCCAAGTAGATGCCCATACACTCAATTTGTCCAAGTCACTTTGAATCTTATGAATAGGACACAGTCAGAAGAAAGCACATCAGCAAGAACAGTATATGGGCTCTTGCTCATGAATCTTCCATAGACTAATAAACAACACAGTTTTCTATTATCTCCAAAAATTAAAGCAACACTGTTATTCCCAGCTTCCACATTTATTAATTAAAAAAAAATTAAACAATAGTGAACTCATTACTGAACCTTGGGATATACCACTTAAAGCATAACCACTACTTAAATTTTTATTTACTAAAAATGTAGATAGAGGAAGTGATTATAATAAACTTTCAAATATACTTTATCAGAGAATTCTGGTTTAAAAACATTCATAAACCTTGCACAAGGTGTCCCCACTACACTTGGTTTAAAAAAAGACATATGTTCAATATCAGTCAGATCTGTCTTCACACTGAATATGGTGCATGTAACCATATTAGGGAGGGGGTGTGGCCTACACTGTGTGCGAGCTCCTGACTACAGCTGGAAACAATGTATCACATTATTTTAGCCTACAGCACAGTTGCTAAGCAATGTCAGAATGTCAGCATTACTGCACAAGCTTCTGATTTGTCATCTGGCTCCACACAGCTCAGTCAGGAGCTCTGTTAACCCCTTCTCTGCTGTCACACTTCACTGCTCACTATTATCAGCTGCTGACCTTGCCCACACAGCTATAAATGCAGTTTTTAAAAGAGCACAGAAAAATGTAAGAAAACAAGTCATATGGCACAAACAAATCATTATTTTAGCTACTATTTAAGGGCTGTGTGGGCGTGGCCAGAAGCTGATTGGGAACAGTGCAATGTGACAGCAGAGGAGAGGCTAACAGACATCATGACTAAGCTGTGTGGAGCCAGATGACAGAGCAGAAGCTTGTGCCAAGGAAACAGGAGTTTACACTGATCCTGTGGAAATAAAAGAAATAGAGAGAGCAATGTGAGAGCACCTGATGTTGGGGATATATCAAACATAGGGACCAAAAGGCCACTCACCTATAGGGGTTGTGCACCCCTGCACAACCCCAGTTCTGGCTTGTTAGTGGAGAATAGTGCAGCTTGTCACTAAACTGGGTTGGTAAACAAAGGTCTTCGCCAACACCATTCGCACGGCACTTCCAGGTCTCGTCATGTGATCAGAATCCCTCAGACGTATGTCACCACAGGTTCTATCACATTGTGCCGGGTAACTGCAGGTCCGTCAGAAGGCTTTGTTTGATATAAATAATACTCAGAGCTGCTCCTACCGCTGTTCTATCAGTGAGAGATGAGGGTAGATTGTAGTAGCCGTCTAGTGGAGCGCTAAGGTGGAAAATTGAGATAAGCTTTGCTGAACAACAAACCTTTATTTCCCTTTGATTAGCCACAATGCGTTTCGATAGTGTGACACTATCTTCATCAGGTGGTACCCGTAGTCAGTGTAAAAACCTGACTGAGAATGAACATACTGTATACAGAAGGAACAAATTTATCAGCTTTTAGGAGCGCTAAGAAGAATCATGTACAGGGAGATGTTATAAAACAGACCTTTATTGGCCCCTTGTGCTGCCACGACGTGTTTCCACAGTACTCTACTGTCTTCCTCAGGTGGTACAGGGGGTGTCTACATATAATTGGATAATTGCCTGCACTAATCAAGCACTATTTAACTCTATACACTTCACAAGGATCTTACTTATCTATACATTCTCCTGTTATAACAAAAATATATATAAAAACAATTCCCTAAAAATCAGACTTCAATTTCATCAACCTATTAAAAGTAGATACGACTATTATAAAAAATATACTGCATATTAGGCATCATATATTCCTAAAAAAACATGTTAGAATAATTAATAAAAATAGTAAAAATTACTTCAAAATTCACAATAAAATAGTTTTTACTTCTTTTCCAATAGTTATTTTCAGCTTACTTTCTTTTTAATACCGTATTTTTCGCACTATAAGGCGCACCGGATTATAAGGTGCACCCTCAAAAAATGACTTTTAAGCCGTCTTGGTCCATATATAAGGCGCACCGGAGTATAAGGCGCACCATATTACCATAAAAAAAAAAAGCTCAGACTCCAGTATCCCTGTGTAGCCTCCCATCACCCTCCAGCATCCTCTGTAGCACCCCACCACCCTCCAGTATCCCTGTGTAGCCTCCCATCACCCTCCAGCATCCCTCTGTAGCTCCCCACCACCCTCCAGTATCCCTGTGTAGCCTCCCATCACCCTCCAGCATCCCTGTGTAGCCTCCCATCACCCTCCAGCATCCCTCTGTAGCACCCCACCACCCTCCAGTATCCCTGTGTAGCCTCCCATCACCCTCCAGCACCCCACACAGTCAGACACACACACACTTTTTATGATTTTTACTTTTTATACCGGTACTTTTGCTTACTGTACTGTGTGGCAAGGCACTCTCAGCGCTGGAGCCCTCAGCAAATCACAGCGCTGGAGCCCTCAGCCAATCACAGCGCTGGAGCCCACAGCCAATCACAGCGCTGGAGCCACAGCCAATCACAGAGCTGGAGCCCTCAGCCAATCAGAGGCTATGGGCTGACGTCAGCTGGCCTCGGATTGGCTCAAGGCTCCTGGGCGGAGCTGTGATTGGCTGATGGGCTCCTGGGCTGTGAGCGCGCGCAATACAGCGGCGGCACCGGACACCAGACAGCGGGGACGGCGGCTGGTGATCACGTCCCCGCACAGTGATGGAGGCAGACACCGGCACCAGCATGGATGGCGGGGACGGCGGCTGGTGATCGCGTCCCGCACAGTGATGCGAGGCAGACACCGGCACCAGCATGGATGGCGGGGACAGCGGCTGGTGATCGCGCCCCTGCACAGCGATGCCAGGCAGGCACCGGACAAAGGGGGATGGCGAGGACGGAGGATATTGCGGCACAAAGGTATGCCTTATTTTCTGGGGGTGCCAAATATTTGCAGGCAAATGGCACCCCCTTAGCACTCTTTATATACTACGTACCTAAATTTTCCTGGAAAAATCCGTATATAAGGCGCACTGCACTATAAGGCGCACCTATGATTTCTGGGAAAATCTTAGTCTTTTAGGTGCGCCTTATAGTGCGGAAAATACGGTACTTCACTGTTTGGCAACATTATCTAGAGCTAGATTGAGGCCTTCAGGAACAAGAGTTCCACATTTAAAAATCCAAAAGCTCTCTTTTTTAATGAGTTTTGTTAGGCTGTTCAGTTGCTTATTATCGACTTTATCAATCACTATTAAATTCATCTGGCCCGGATCCTTATGATGAAAATTAATAAAATGATGAGAACCACTATGTAGCTGGAAACCAGATTTTATGTTTTGCCTATGCTTATTTAAGCGGGCATGCATAGTCTGCACCGTCTGACCCACATACTGCAGGCCAC
Source organism: Allobates femoralis (assembly GCA_033576535.1). Taxonomy (NCBI): domain Eukaryota; kingdom Metazoa; phylum Chordata; class Amphibia; order Anura; family Aromobatidae; genus Allobates; species Allobates femoralis. The sequence continues at coordinate 545,539,656 of JARQOC010000003.1, forward strand.
ACGTGCACTCCAGTAGATAAACCACATGCATAGATTGACATGTTAGTCTATGTTTGATAGTGAATACTTCTCCAGTTGTATTTGAGGTACATGTTTTACTGACAATTGTGTGGCAACATAGACATTTCGGTGTTCTGCATGCATAACAACCCCAATCACAACTGTCCACCACTTATACTGGTGTTTTTTTAATAGTGGGGTTACTTGGTGCCACCAAGTTCCCCAAGCTCTTATTTTTTTTAAAGATGAACACTGGTTTATTGGGTAAACAACCAGCCAATAGTGGATGCCCACCCAGAATAAACCAATATTTCTTCAGTAAATTCTATACTTTAGATCTTTGTTGGTTAAATGTTGTAACCATACTCCACTTTGTACGTCCAAACTCAGTTCATCCTTATTTTCATTGTTTTCACGTATCTTCTCCATACAGGATTGCTGTGTCAAATCCTTAGTTTTTATAGGCATCCACAAATATCCTATTGGGATAGCCCTTTTTCCGAAAACCTCTTTTTGAGGATCTGGCATTCACTAAGGAAATCACTGTTATTAGTACAGTTTTTGCAAACTCTTCAGTACTGGCCATACGGGACTTTCAGGATCCAGCTGGGGAGGTGCTCACTATCAAACATGAGATAGCAGTTTACATCCACAGGCTTGAAGTGGGTAGATGTACTAAACCTACCCAGCTGATCCATCCGCACACGCAGGTCTAAGTACTGGAGAGAGGTTCTGGATGTTTGGACTGTAAATTGTAACCCCCTAGTAGTTCTTATTCAGGTCTGATATGAATGTAAGGACTTCGAGTTCAGAAAACCTCCATACCATAAATAAGTCGTCTATGAATCTTTGGTAGCGGACTTGGGGTGATGTATTTCTGGGAATCGTGGTTACGTGACCAGGAACACCGGAAGTATTATGCTGAGGAGCAGCAGGACCGTTACAGGAGGATGCCGCCAGCAAAACACCACTTACGGAGAGCGCAGCACTAACAGGTGGCTAAACCCGGGGTTGTGCGAGGGCGCACAACACCACAAGGTGAGTGGCCGACAGGCTTTCCCATAATTGCATCCCAGGAGTTTCATACACAGGGAATGCTCTCTTTTATTTTTGTTTTGAACATACTGTATGTCCGTTTCAGACACAGTCTAGTGGGGACACCTTGTGGAAGGTTTATGAATGGTGTTCCAGCAAATTTCTACTTAACCATATTTGAAAGTTTATTAAAATTACTTGCTCTACATTATTACTAAATAAAATGTGTGTTTTTTTTTAACTGTGCATTTACTGAGTTACTAAAGGGAGTGTCTTCAAGGTTCTATTTCATCATTAACAACAGGGTTTGATGTCAGCAACAATTCACATCTGATATCAGTCTCAAAATCCATTATCTCAGTTGCCACTGCAGCAGAGCAATCAGGAAGAACTGGGGTGAAGTACCAGAATTGGTGCATCTAGTGTAGTGTGCCATGCCTGGGGTGGCTGTGGGCTGATATATTTAGGCTGGGAGGGGTCAAATAACTATAGACCTTTTCAGCCTGATAATACCAGCCTGCAGCTGTCTGCATTATCTTGGCTGGTTATCAAAAATAGGGGTGATCCATGTCATTCTTTTTAATTTCCTATCTACATTTGTTTGCAGGGCATTGTCCTGTTCTTCACTATGGCTTCCCCCCACATTTCAAAGACATACTGATAGGATGTTTAGATTGTGAGCCCCAAAGGGGACAGTGTTGCAAAAGTATGTATATAGGATATTGTTGGCTCCCCGAGGAAAAAGTCGGGTCTGACTCCGAAACGCGTCGGAAATAAAAGCCACTTGTGATCCAATCTCCCTTTGACCGTCTCCACTGTGTGCAGCACGGGTCCGGGAACACAGTCCGACATTGCCTTTTGTCTACTACGTTTAACCGTTGATGTGTGGACCCTGCAGCAGCCATTTTGCGTATATGCTGGTTGTGTCCTACACAACCAGACTAGGTGAGCAACGACCATTCCTGGTCTACTTATTTTATTGAGATAAGACCCTATTTGCTCTCTCTCTCCTCCACAGTTCTGCATATTACATATAAGGTATCGGCATACTTTGGACAAACTGTTCAACAAATGTTTGGATCCATTTTATCCTCTCACCGTGTTAGAATTAATAAATTGAGGCTAAGAACGTTTTTGTGCAAAAATTAAGATTTTTTTCATTTTCAAAGCTCAACTTTTTAAAATTCTATGAAGCACCTGGGGGCTCAAGGTGGTCACCAACCACCTAGATAGGTTCCTTGTCGGGTCTAGTTTCCAAAATAGGGTCACTTGTGGGGGAGCTCCATTGTTTAGGCACACAGGGGCTCTCCAAATGCGACACGATGTTCACTAACGATTTCAGCTAATTTTCTGCTTAGAGCGTCAAATGTCACTCCTTCCCTTCCAAGCCCTGCCATGCGCCCGAACAGTGGTTTTCCACAGCATATGAGGTATCGGTGTACTCAGGAGAAATTGACCAATAAATTTTAGGGTCCATTTGCTCCTGTTTCCCTTGTGAAAATGCAAAATTTGCAGGTAAAGCAACATTTTTGTTGGAAAAAGTAAAATGTAAATTTATTCCTTCCACATTGCTTTTGTTACTGTGAAGCACCTGAAGAGTTGATACTCTTCCTGAATGTGGTTTTAAGTAGTCTAAATGTACCGTCACACGTGGCAATATTGCTAGGCAATTTCACTGGCAATTTGCTGGTTGCAGTCAAATCATGGACACATTGTTCTATTTGTACACAGCAACAAAACAGAACAATGTGTCCATGATTTCACTGCAACCAGTAAATTGCCAGTGAAATTGCCTAGCAATATTGCCATGTGTGATGGTACCTTAAGGGTTGCAGTTTCTGGAATGGTGTCACTTTTGGGTGTTTTCTGTCACATAGGCCCCTCAAAGTCACTTCAAATGTGATGTGGTCATGAAAAAAAGTGGTTTTGTGAATTTTGTTGGAAAAATTAGAAATTGCTGATGAACTTTGAACTCTTCCTTCTAGCTTCGTAAAAAAGAAAAATTATGTTTCCAAAATCGTGCTGATGTAAAGTAGACAAGTGGCAAATGTTATGTATTAACTAGTGATGAGCGAGTACTAAAATGCTCGGGTGCTCGAAGCTCGGGCCGAGCATCCCGAGATACTCGTGTACTCGGCCCGAGCCCAATGTTATCCTATGGGAGACCCGAGTATTTTTATGAAATGACTGCCGGCAGCATGTAGAAACCCTAAAAATGTCACAAAAGTCTCAGAAGAGTGCTCAAATGGCATGGCAACACCATGGGGAAGACCCCTGGAAGCATTTCTCACTCAAAAGTCACAGCTGTGAACAATCTTGTCCGAGTTTCACGCCAATTTTACGGAGTCACCAGAAAACCTTCCAAAATGACACCAAAATGAATATTCAGTGTGGAAATGTTAAGGGCACATACCCAATAGTAAGATACAGCTGGTGTATGTTACTTTTTGTGATTACATGAAAGATTTTACTTGAAAACATTGTGCGGCACTCCGATGTCCCTGAGAAAAGACGTACATGAAGCCCTGTCTTGACATATTGTGCCCATTTTGAGGAACTGGGTCTATTCTAGTATTTTCCTTTGCCAGGGCAGTCTAAAATTGGGAGGTTCACCAATGCCCCTGGATAGAGACGTGCATGAGGGCCTGTAAACCTGAACTGCCCATTGTAAGGAAGTGGGTGTATTGGAGTATAGCCCTTTGGCAAGGCAGCCAAAAATTGGGAGGTTCAACAATGACCCATGCATACAGACATGCAGTAGGGCCTGTAAACCTAAAGTGGGTGTATTCTAGTATAGCCCTTTGGCAGGGCAGCCAAAAATTGGGAGGTTCAACAATGACCCATGCATACAGACATGCAGTAGGGACTGTAAACCTCAAGTGGGTGTATTGTAGTATAGCCCTTTGGCAGGGCAGCCAAAAATTGGGAGGTTCAACAATGACCCATGCATACAGACATGCAGTAGGGCCTGTAAACCTAAAGTGGGTGTATTCTAGTATAGCCCTTTGGCAGGGCAGCCAAAAATTGGGAGGTTCAACAATGACCCATGCATACAGACATGCAGTAGGGACTGTAAACCTCAAGTGGGTGTATTGTAGTATAGCCCTTTGGCAGGGCAGCCAAAAATTGGGAGGCTCCACATTGTCCCTGGTTAGAGACGTGCATGAGGGCCTCAAAACATTTTTCCCATTGAAAAGGAGCGGGTCTCCTGTCGTTGTAATGCCAATTCTAAAAGAATGGCAAAAATTTACCACTGTGGGTATACTTGATACAACAGCCTAACTATTGTAACTATTGTAACGGTCATCATGGTGGCACATGAGGAGAAGGAGGAGCAGTCCAGCGATTAGCCAAAGTCCAGAAGTGTGTATCCATGGGTGAGTGGAGGTACATGGCAAATTCCCATAACAAAATTTAAATTCAGTTGTCATTTGTTGGTGGTGTGGTGAAGTCTGGCCCAATCCAACCCTTGTTCATCTTGATCAGAGTCAGCCTGTCAGCATTTTCAGTTGACAGGCGGGTACGTTTATCAGTAATGATTCCACCTGCGGCACTGAAAAAAACACGCTCTGACAAAACGCTAGCGGCAGGGCATGCCAGGACTTCCAAGGCGTAGAGAGCCAATTCATGCCACGTGTCCAGCTTGGAGACCCAATAATTGTAAGGCACAGAGGAATCTCGCAGTACAGTTGTTCGATCTGCAAGGTACTCCTTCAGCATCTGGCCAAACTTAGCATTTCTTGTGGCACTACCCCGCACCTCAGGGGCTGTCGTACGTGAGGGGCTGAGAAAACTGTCCCACATCGTAAAGACTGTTCCCTTACCTCTGGCGGATTGAACTTGTGCCCCTCTCGGCCGTACGCCTTGGTTGTCCACCGATTCCTGACCTATGCCACTTGCGTTTTGTGAGGGGAATGATTTGCCTACTTCCGTGACTATGGCCTTCTGGAACTGCTGCATTTTGGCTGACCTCTCCGCCTCAGGAATGAGAGACATAAAGTTCTCCTTGTAGCGTGGGTCTAACAGTGTTGCCAACCAGTACTGATTGTCGGCCAAGATGTTCTGAACGCGAGGGTCACGAGCCAGGCAGCTTACCATAAAGTCAGCCATGTGCGCCAGACTCTTAACAGCCATCACTTCAGTATCCAGACCAACACGATGACTGAACATGCTGTCCTCCTCCTCCTCCTTCTCCTCATCTCCCCTGTCCTCTGGCCTGCCATGCTGAATCGAGGGTATGACTGGTGTGCATGTCATATCCTCAATTTGGCCAGAGAGTTGCTCCATGTCTTCATCCTCCTCCTCCTCGTCATAGTCCTCCACTGCACGTTGTGATGAGATGAGGCTGGGCTGTGTGTTTTCACCCACACCCACTACTGTTTCTTGCTCCAAGTCATCGCGCTCGGCCTGCAATGCATCCTCTTTGTTTTTCAGCGGAGACCGTTTTAGAAGGCAGAGTAGTGGTATGGTGACGCTAATAATGGCATCATCGCCACTCACCATCTTGGTGGAGTCCTCAAAGTTTTGGAGGACGGTACATAGGTCGGACATCCATCTCCACTCCTCAGGTGTTATGTGTGGAGTTTGACCCATTTCCCGATGGCTTAGGTGATGCAGGTAGTCAACAACTGCCCTCTTCTGCTCACATATCCTGACCAACATGTGCAGAGTTGAATTCCAACGCGTGGGGACATCACACACCAGTCTGTGGGCCGGAAGACGCAAACGGCGCTGAAAGCCGGCAAGGCCGGCTGAAGCAGCAGGTGACTTGCGAAAATGTGCAGACAGACGGCGAACTTTTACCAGCAGTTCAGACAGCTCTGGGTATGACTTTAGAAACCTCTGAACCACCAGGTTGAGCACATGGGCCACGCATGGAACATGCGTCAGCTGGCCTCGCCTCAAAGCTGCCACCAGGTTCCGACTATTGTCACACACGACCTTTCCTGGCTTTAGGTTCAGAGGTGTGAGCCAGTGATCTGCCTGCTGTTTCAGAGCTGTCCACACCTCTTCTGCATTGTGGGGTTTGTCACCTATGCAGACTAGCTTCAGCACAGCCTGTTGCTGCTTCACAGAGGCAGTGCTGCAGTGCTTCCAGCTTGGGACTGGTGTGGAGGGTACAGTGGATGAGGATGCACAGGAGGAGGAGGCTGAGGAGCATGACATTCCGGAGCTGTAGAGTGTCGGTGAAACCCTGACAGAGGTAGGGCCTGCTATCCTTGGTATGGGAAGGACGTTTTCTGTCCCTCACTCAGACTGGGTCCCAGCCTCCACAATATTAACCCAGTGTGCCGTCAAGGAGATCTAGCGGCCTTGCCCACAAGCACTTGTCCACGTGTCTGTGGTTAGGTGGACTTTGGCTGAAACAGCATTGTTTAGGGCACGTGTGATGCTGTTGGACACGTGTTTATGCAATCCGGGGACGGCACATCTGGAGAAATAGTGGCGGCTGGGGACCGAGTAACGTGGGACAGCAGCCGCCATCAGGTCGCGGAATGCTTCCGTCTCCACCAGCCGGAAAGGCAACATTTCTAGCACTATGAGTCGCGAAATGTGAGAATTCAGGACTGTGGCATGTGGGGCGTTGGCAGCGTATTTGCGCCTGCGTTCAAATGTTTGCTGAGTGGATAATTGAACGCTGCGCTGGGACAAGGACGTGCTTGATGGTGGTGTTATTTGTGCGTGGGCAACTTCAGGTGCAGGGCCGGAGGCTTGTACGCGGCCAGCATGGACAGGGGATTGGCTCGCACGCACAACACGCGAAGACGTAGCAGTGACATCAGCAAGCACCGCTCCTCGACTCTGTTGTACTTCCCACAAAGTCGGGTGCTTGGCTGACATGTGCCTGATCATGCTGGTGGTGGTCAGGCTGCTAGTTTTCGTACCCCTGCTGATACTGGCATGGCAGGTGTTGCAAATGGCCTTTTTAGAGTCATCTGGAGCCAACTTAAAAAACTCCCAGACTCGGAAAGACCTAACATTTGCAGAGGCACCTTGAGTCGTGTTGTTGTTTCGGGGAACGGTTGCCTGCCTTCTGCCTGCGGACACGACCCTGCTTCGTACTGCCTGTTGGGATGCTACGCCTCCCTCCCCCTGTGCACTGCTGGCCTCGCTCTGCATATCCTCCTGCCATGTTGGGTCAGCTACTGGATCATCCACCACGTCGTCTTCCTCGTCCGCACCCTGATCCTCCTCCTGACTTTCTGGCAATTGTGTCTCATTATCGTCCACCCCTTGTTGAGACACGTTGCCAACGTTCCGTTCGTGAGAAAGTGGCTGCTCAAATATTTGGGCATCTGTACATACTGTCTCCTCATCACCTACTTCAACAGGGGCTGGCGAGAGGCCAGATTCTGCGGATGGATACGTGAACAGCTCTTCCGAGTGTCCTAGTGTGGGATCAGTAATGTCCGTGGACGTGTACTCGGCCTGGTGGTAGGAAGGAGGATCAGGTTGGGAAATGTGCGGTGCAGTATCACGGCTACTGACACTTGACCGTGTGGAAGACAGGGTGTTTGTGGAGGTGCCCATCTGACTTGAAGCATTATCCACTATCCAAGTAACAACCTGTTGACACTGGTCTTGGTTCAAGAGCGGTGTACTGCTGCCGGCCCCAAGAATTTGGGACAGGACGTGTGAGCGAGTAGATGTGCCACTTTGTTGTTGCGAAATTAGTGCTTGCACACGACCTCGGCCTCTGCCTGCACCACCATCACGTCCACTTCCTTGTTCCTTGCCAACGCCCTTGCCAACGCCATTGCGCATTTTGCCTGTATACAGTGACAACAGTCTGGTGACTGTTCAGGTCACAGGAGAGTAGGATTTTAGTCTCTAACCTGTATCAAGGTAGTAAGTACAACAGTCTGGTGACTGTAATGGTCACAGGAGAGTAGGATTTTAGTCCCTAACCTGTATTAAGGTAGTAAGTACAACAGTCTGGTGACTGTAATGGTCACAGGAGAGTATGATTTTAGTCCCTAACCTGTATTAAGGTAGTAAGTACAACAGTCTGGTGACTGTAATGGTCACAGGAGAGTAGGATTTTAGTCCCTAACCTGTATCAAGGTAGTAAGTACAACAGTCTGGTTACTGTAATGGTCACAGGAGAGTAGGATTTTAGTCCCTAACCTGTATCAAGGTAGTAAGTACAACAGTCTGGTAACTGTAATGGTCACAGGAGATTAGGATTTTAGTCCCTAACCTGTATCAAGGTAGTAAGTACAACAGTCTGGTGACTGTAATGGTCACAGGAGATTAGGATTTTAGTCCCTAACCTGTATCAAGGTAGTAAGTACAACAGTCTGGTGACTGTAATGGTCACAGGAGAGAAGGATTTTAGTCCCCAACCTGTATCAAGGTAGTAAGTACAACAGTCTGGTGACTGTAATGGTCACAGGAGAGTAGGATTTTAGTCCCTAACCTGTATCAAGGTAGTAAGTACAACAGTCTGGTGACTGTAATGGTCACAGCAGAGTAGGATTTTAGTCCCTAACCTGTATTAAGGTAGTAAGTACAACAGTCTGGTGACTGTAATGGTCACAGGAGAGTAGGATTTTAGTCCCTAACCTGTATCAAGGTAGTAAGTACAACAGTCTGGTGACTGTAATGGTCACAGGAGAGTAGGATTTTAGTCCCTAACCTGTATCAAGGTAGTAAGTACAACAGTCTGGTTACTGTAATGGTCACAGGAGAGTAGGATTTTAGTCCCTAACCTGTATCAAGGTAGTAAGTACAACAGTCTGGTGACTGTAATGGTCACAGGAGATTAGGATTTTAGTCCCTAACCTGTATCAAGGTAGTAAGTACAACAGTCTGGTGACTGTAATGGTCACAGGAGAGTAGGATTTTAGTCCCTAACCTGTATCAAGGTAGTAAGTACAACAGTCTGGTGACTGTAATGGTCACAGGAGAGTAGGATTTTAGTCCCTAACCTGTATCAAGGTAGTAAGTACAACAGTCTGGTGACTGTAATGGTCACAGGAGATTAGGATTTTAGTCCCTAACCTGTATTAAGGTAGTAAGTACAACAGTCTGGTGACTGTAATGGTCACAGGAGAGTAGGATTTTAGTCCCTAACCTGTATCAAGGTAGTAAGTACAACAGTTCTGGTGACTGTAATGGTCACAGGAGATTAGGATTTTAGTCCCTAACCTGTATTAAGGTAGTAAGTACAACAGTCTGGTGACTGTAATGGTCACAGGAGAGTAGGATTTTAGTCCCTAACCTGCATCAGGGTAGTAAGTACAACAGTCTGGTGACTGTTATGGTCACAGGAGAGAAGGATTTTAGTCCCTAACCTGTATCAAGGTAGTAAGTACAACAGTCTGGTGACTGTAATGGTCACAGGAGAGTAGGATTTTAGTCCCTAACCTGTATCAAGGTAGTAAGTACAACAGTCTGGTGACTGTAATGGTCACAGGAGAGTAGGATTTTAGTCCCTAACCTGCATCAGGGTAGTAAGTACAACAGTCTGGTGACTGTTATGGTCACAGAGAGAAGGATTTTAGTCCCTAACCTGTATCAAGCTAGTAAATACAACAGTCTGGTGACTGTTATGGTCACAGAAAAGCTTGGATTCCGATCTGTATCACCCTGCCTATATCCTCCTAGATTAGTCCTGAGAAGGACTGTTGTGGTCAGCAGCAGTTTGCAGCCCTGCTCCGGATCTACCTATGAGGGCCGCAAATCTGTCCCTAAGCAGCAGCAGACACTCTCCCTACACTCACTGTCTGGATGGCTGTGTGCAGAGCACAGCGCGGCCGGGTCTTATAAAGGCTCGGTCACACTGTGCAGGCCGGCCAATCACTGCAATGCCTCAACTAACAGGGCTGTGGCATTGCAGTGGTCTGCCAGCCAATCCCTGCATGTGGGCTGGCTCTCAAAAGAGCGCCAACATGCAGGGATGAGGACCACGAGCACAGTACGAGTATCACGAGATTACTCGGTGCTCGCCGAGTAGCCCGAGTACAGTGATATTCGTGCGAGTACCGAGCAGCGCAGAGCATACTCGCTCATCACTAGTATTAACTATTTTGCGTGATATAACTCTCTGGTTTGACGCAATAAAAATAAAAAACTTGAAAATTGCAAAATTTTCAAAATGTTTGCCAAATTTACGATTTTTTCACAAATAAATGCAGAAAATATCATCCTAAATTTACCACTAACATGAAGCCCAATATGTCACAAAAAACCATCTCAGAATCACTAGGATTCGTTAAAGTGTTCCAGAGTTATTACCTCATAAAGAGACACTGGTCAGAATTGCAAAAAATGGTCTGGTCATTAAGCTGCAAAGTGACTCAGTTCTTAAGGGTGGAAACACACTATCCTACTTACATGCAAGTCTCTTGAATGAGGCTCGGATCAGTGACACTGAAAAGGCCTCTCCCTCTCTGGACGGGAGTGTCAGCTGCTTGTGTTTTTGTGCAGCATCACACTCCCGTCCAGAGAGGGAGAGGCCTTTCAGCGTCAATGATCCGAGACTCGGGGGTGTGGCCTGCCTGCACATGGTGAAGGTCGCCTGATACAGGAGCTCCCGGTCCTGAGGGCATAGAAGCGGCTATTCCAGCGACCACACTGACCTAACAGACATGGAAATCCGTTGATATTCCCCCTAAACTACACCTGCACCGATGGGGAAGACTAAAAATCGTCAGGATCTCCTCCCGAAGTGGGTATCCGATTATTTTCCCCCGGGCCGTCCTGTCTCTATCACTGCTCCCAATATGGCGCCGGCCTCTCCCCGAGCTATAAGAGCTTCCCGCTGGGAACAACATGTACAGAGCTCTATTGCAGCCTCTCTGCCTCCAGAAACCCTGGTTACCCTGGCACTCATGAGAGAACTTTTAACAGACCTCCGTACATCTCTTCAGGAGGATATGAAAGCCGCGCTAGCAGATCTCCGGAGTGAGGTAGCGGACCTTGGCGGGAGAACGGATCATGCGGAATCTAAGCTAACTGAACTTATCAGCTCCCATAATCAACTCTTAGACGACCATGACCAACTTCGCCACACAGCGGATTTACTGCAAGCCAAAAATTGTGACCTTGAAGACCGGAGCCGGCAAAACAATGTCCGCCTGCGGGGCATCCCTGAGTCGATTCCTGCTGAAGAACTGAGGGCGCTCCTGCAGGATTTCATGTTAAAGGTACTCCCAGACCTGCAGTCGCGCGATCTAAAAATAGACCGCATTCACAGGGTTCCTAAACCCCCTGGAATCCGAGCTGAACTCCCCCGTGACGTGCTGGGTCGTATACATTTTTATGAAGCTAAAGACGACTTCTTGAAAGCATTGCGGGCTGCCCCCTCCTTATCGTCGCGCTTTGCTGAACTAGAGGTATTTCCGGACTTATCTCCGGGGACTCTGGCTCTCCGATGAGCATACCGGCCATACACAATGCTCCTGCGAGAAAAAGACATACCTTACCTCTGGGGTCGCCCGACTCGCTTGCTTATTCGGAGAAATGATAAACTACATGTATGCCTAACTCCAACTAGAGCTGCCCAGCTTTTGAGAGCCTGGAATCTGACTTCTCCCTCCGCTGATCCCCTTGAGCGTTCCACAGACACCAACCCGGAAGAGTTGTCTACCCAACGCCGTGGAATCGATCCAGAATGGAAGATCGCCTGAACATATCTCTGGTCGGTGTGGTTCACCTTTTTTTCCTCCTTCCCACACTCTCTGGCTGTGTGGGGATGCCCGCTGGACTGCTTTCCTGGACTTACCATCTGTTTCTCAGGTCGTAACATTTTATCATTCTTTCTCTCTCTTCCGACCTTGGGAAAACTGCCCCGCTGAGCGAGTGTGAATACACTTTTCCCTCTCTCCTAAAGTCTCTTTTTTTTTTTTTTTCTTCCTTTTTCATCTCCTCCCTGAACTTTTTGTTATGTTTTTGAAAATTCTTTTTGGTCACATGTTTATTTTCTTTACATTTGCTTTTTCCTTTCCATGTGGCCACGATGACCTGGATGGTCATTCTTGGGGCTGGCTATACGCTCTCCTAGCTATGGCCCAGAGAGTACAAACTTGTTATTCTTTATATGTTTATGTTTGTGTATTATCCTTTCCCAACACCCCCCCATATGTGCAGCAATTCTATATGTTGGCAGTATACATGTTGGTAGCCGTAAATTGCCCTCCTTACTCGCCTTACTATGCCTGTGACCGTCCTAGCCTTAAATACGAATGGCCTAAATTCCCCACATAAGCGTTCACTACTATATACACAATTAAGAAAGTCCCGCCCGGACGTGGTCTTTCTCCAGGAGACGCATCTGCTTGAGGGAGATAACGCTCGCATATCATTTCGTCAATTCCCCCACCGATATTTCTCCAACGCCAGGACGAAAAAAGCTGGGGTGGTTATTCTTATTGGTATCTCCCTTGCATTTGAATTTATTTCTGCCCTTCCAGACCCTGAGGGTCGTTACTTACTTTTGACATGTCGCTTGAATGGCGTCTTGCACTCCCTCTTGGTGCTGTACGCCCCAAACTCGGGACAATTATCTTTCCTGAGAGCTTCTTTGGAACACCTCACTCCAGATATGACTGGACACAAAATCATAGCGGGGGACCTGAATGCTCCTCTCTCCAAAGCATTAGATTGCTCCTCCTCGTCCGCCTATAGAACGGAACTGGGTATGCTTATCTCTTCCTTTCACCTGCATGATATATGGCGATACCTCCACAGCACCGAGAGGGACTACACATCTCTTTTCGCCTAGGCATAAATCGTTCAGTCGCATTGACTATATACTAGTGAACAGTGGCGTAACTTCAGGCCCAGGGGCCCCGATGCGAAAGCTCTAACGGGGCCCCCAATTATTGCAAATCTTTAATAGTATTAGTCTTTTTCTATAGGCCAAAGGGACTTTTGGGGCCCCCCTAGGCTGCAGGGCCCGGGTGCGATCGCAACCCCTGCACCTGTGGTAGTTACGCCCCTGCTAGTGAATGATTCCCTCCTACCTCTATGTACGGCAGCTAGCATTGGCACAGCATCCTGGTCGGATCATGCTCCTATTTACCCTGACCCTTTCTGATTCTTCCCCTAACCTGTCCCGACCCCCTTGGAGGCTTAATGAGCGCCTGCTAATCTCTGAATCCAATGTAAAGTACCTTAAGTCACAGCTTGCTGAATTCTTCTCGATTAACACTGCTCATGATGCACCCCCGGACACGGTCTGGTATGCACATAAAGCGGTGATAAGAGGTCATCTTATCAAACTAGTGTCTCTAACTAAACGGCAATATTCCACGACTCTGGACTCCCTTCTGGATAGGGTTAAATCTCTTGAAAGTGCGTGTATTAATTCTCCTAAATTGACTCTCCTTTCCGACCTCACAGCTGCCAGGCATCAGCTTCGGGCCTTTATGCTCTCAAAAGTAGAGTATCATTTGAAAAAGGTCAAAGCCCGCTTCTATGGCATGGGCGATAGAGCTGGTGCCATCCTCGCGCGCCGCATTAGGAAAGCGGAGGTTCCCTCTAGAATCACACATATCACTTCCTCACAAGGGAACCTGATCCGCAACCCCATTCATATCGCTGAGCGATTTCGCAAGTATTATGAGGAACTGTACAACTTATCTACATCCCAAAACACCCCGCAACCGACAACAGATCATATCTCGTCCTTCTTGGAACGAGCACACCTTCCTTCTCTCTCCTCTGACCAACTATCCTACTTGAATAGTCCATTTTCTCTTTCGGAAGTTATGGCAGCAATAAGCTCTGCAAAAAAATCCTCCGCTCCTGGCCCTGATGGCTTTCCTTATCGCTACTACGCAACCTTTGCTCAATCCTTAGCTCCTCATCTTCTTTCTTTATTTCAATTCTGGCAGGAGAGAGGGTACATCAAGCCCGAAGGTCTGCAGGCGTCTATTTTGACTTTATTAAAACCTGGGAAATCACCTGTTAACCCAGAAAATTATAGACCAATAGCGTTGCTGAACTGCGACTTGAAATTATACTCCAAATTGTTGGCGGACCGCCTCAAGGTCGTTCTTCCGTCCTTGATCGCTTTGGACCAGGTTGGCTTTGTCCCTGGCCGTCAGGCGAGAGATGCTACAAGGCGGGTTATCAATCTCCTGGAGATTTTAGAGAGGAGAGATGTCCCTGGTGTGCTGGTCTCCTTAGACACTGAAAAAGCCTTTGACCGAGTGCACTGGGGATACCTGGCAGCAGTCTTAGATAAATTTGCTTTCATTGGTTATATTAAATCAGCAATAATGGCTCTATAGTCAACTCCTTGTGCATTTGTACGAGCTGGAAGCTTCTTCTCCTCTGTTTTTTATATTACCAATGGAACTAGGCAGGGCTGCCCTCTCTCCCCTCTTATTTTCGGCCTTGCGATGGAACCGCTGGCAGCAGTTATACGCGCTCACCCGGATATCTCGGGCATCACTGTGGGTCCCGTAGATCACAAAATCAGTCTATACGCCGATGATGTCCTCCTCTCATGCACTAACCCTGATCTGTCTCTTCCAGCAATACTCTCTGTCCTATCTGACTTTTCTCATGCTTCCTTTTACAAACTTAACTTGTCTAAATCTACGATCTTCCTATAAACCTCTCCAGTGATTCCCAACGAGTTCTAACGTCCCAATTTCCATTCCAATGGTCCCCCCTAGGCTTCTGCTATCTGGGCATCCAAATAACTCCATTGAAAGACATTGTTACCCGTAATTGTGATCTCTTGCTCACCACCTTGAAATCCTCCTGCGCAGATTACTCCTCCTATCAACTGTCCTGGATTGCACGCATCCAGACGGTAAAAATAATGCTTTTACCAAAGATTTTGTATATTCTATGTTGTAGTCCCCTAACTATTCCAAAGCGCTATCTTTCCCTCATACAATCCACTCTGAACCGATTTATCTGGAACTACAAGGTTCCCAGGGTAGCCCTCTCTTCCCTTACTCTCCCTTACAAGGAGGGCGGTTTGGGGGTCCCAGATGTGGCAGCTTATTATTCAGCCCTCTTATTGGATATAGCGAGAATTTGATGGGCAGAAGCCCCTGTCTCTCTTTGGATCCAAATTGAGGCCTTCTATGCTCCATCTAGGTCCCCACGACTCCTCCTTCAAATGAATCTTCTAAAGCGCTTTCTACCGCCTAGTCCCTTAAGTTCCATTCTATGCTTAATAACGTCTTGTCTGAAACATTGTAGATCCCACTTGACCTTCCTGTACCGATATGTGACGCTCAAAGCTATCTCTTCCCTTATGGGCAACATCTTTTCTTCTTGGAGTGACGGTGACAATACTTCACTCTTCTCTCTCATGCAACAAAACCGCCTTCTCCCATATGAGTCCCTAGCGCCAAAACTTTCCCTCCCGTCTGCCTCCATCTTCTCATATCTTCGACTTAAACATTTCCTCTCTACAGTTATTTTCCTGACTGTGTGGATGAGATCTCCTTCCCTCTACAATCACTATTCAAACGCACAGGCGCCGTAAGCAATGGTGTCTCTATCATTTATAAAGCCCTACTATCTACCCGGACCAAGCATAAATTAAAGATTCAAAAAAGAGAATAAAGAAAGGCGGCACTCACCGTATAGGCTGGTGGAAGGGTGTTTTAATCCAGGAAAATCAATCCATTAAAACATTGATAGTGCGGTGGGGAGAGGGAGTGAGAGGCCGTCGGAACGACGGTACCGTTTCGTATCGTGTAGTGATACTTCTGCGGGTTCCAGTATACTGGAACCCGCAGAAGTATCACTACACGATACGAAACTGTACCGTCATTCCGACGGCCTCTCACTCCCTCTCCCCACCGCACTATCAATGTTTTAATGGATTGATTTTCCTGGATTAAAACATTCTTCCACCAGCCTATACGGTGAGTGCCGCCTATCTTTATTCTCTTTCTTGAATCTCTGATTATTCTTTTAAGGCTGTGCAACACCAGGCACCGGGGATAGGCGACTGGCTTTTAGCAGAACTCCACAGGTGTAGTGCCAGGTCATTGGACTCTTTTCCTGCAAACATAAATTAACCTATATGACCCGATGGGAGTCCAGACTCGCCTTCAATGCCACCAGAGAGCAATGGTTCTCCGCCTCCAGGCATGCTGCGCTTTTCTCACGCTGCATAAATCACCTAGAGCAGTCTAAGAAAATCATGCATAATTGGTATTTGACCCCATCGCGCATTGCCAAATTCAAAACCTCCCTCCCCTCCCCCTCCCCGAATTGCTGGAAATCTTGTAGCGTCTTGGGGACTGAGGCCCATATGTGGTGGTCCTGCCCACACATTATGGAATTCTGGAGGAAGGTTGAATTATTATTACGTTCCATAACAGGCCTTCCTATTGTCCTCACTGCCCCTTTAGCTCTATTAGGAATTGACCTCAACACATTTCCCTCGCCTCTCAAACCCATTATTACTAATGTAATAGTCGCGGCGCGACAGACGATTGCCGCACATTGGAAATCCACGACTGTCCCCACTAACTCTGAACTGATTGAGAGACTGAACCTACACTGTACGCATGAACTTGCATTGGCCAACTCCATGCGACGTAAATTGAAAGTATCTTCCTGGTGGGATCCATGGACCACTTCTCAATATAGTACGGTTCCATCCTTTCTTTAAACAACTCACGTACCAACATCCCAGACTTTAACACCCTAATTTGCTGCATAGATACCTTATCCCCCTCTCCCTCTATCCCCCTCCTTTCTTACCCATTCTTACCTTCGCCCATGTTGGGAATTTATGTATAACATTTCGCTTTGCTATGTCAACCTTATTCATGTTTAAAACCAAATAAAAATCTATTGTTTAAAAAGAAAAAAAAAAAATGATCCGAGACTCTTCCGAAAGACTCGCATGTAAGTTGGATACTGTGTTTCCAGCCTAAAGGGTTAACTTGTATGTAGTTTAGGATTTGGAGTCAAGTTTGGATTAAGTCCGGGTAGCAAACCAAACTTTTAACTAAAGTCCAGCCAAACTCAGTGAACCCAAACATCCTCAAGTTCTGCTTACCCCTTCATTTGAGTTGTTGTTTTTGTTTTCTAGTTTTCATAGACCTATTCAACTTCAAAAAATATAATACATTTATAGTCAATATTGTTTTAAGACCCCACGTTACAACTATGTTTTGTGCAATTAGATGAGGAACAATTGATAAACTACTTGTCAATATTGTAAACTAAGAATATATAAAGTAGGGTCACACAGTGTATTTAGCTGAACATAATCTTCTAGTTGATCTTGTAAAATAGGATTCTATGAAATAAACAATTCCTTACTTTTCAGTTTTTAAGAAATGCATAATTTAATATTTGTATTAACATAATATTAGGAAATTGACACATCTAAGAATTATTGTTGGGTACATGGTATAACTACCATGTTCCTCTGTTTTGTTTTTCACTATTTTTTAATCTTTTTTTGAGAGTTTCTCTCTGAGCCATCATGTTTGAATACAGCTTCAGGTAATATGTTAAAAAGCACAGGCGATATATAAAAGAGAGAACTAGACAGCTCTGGTGCTGAACAAGAAACTGAATTAGTTACTTTTGCCAAAGGCACATTTATTGAAAATGCAATTGAAGGCAAAATAAGTATTCTTACTCAGAAAAGCAATAAAAGATTATGCAATGAATATGAATATTACCACTGTATAAAAGGGAATTCAGAAAGGATTAGGGAATGGGCTGATATAGTATATTTAACTAAAATAAACATTTTACATCCATAACAAAAATGATTTTTAAACCGTTTGTACTGCTTTGCTCTTCCTTATATATATTTAAACTGAGCACTATAAAAATGTTGCAGTAAATGGAAACATGAATTTAAAGAATACCAATTCTTGGAATATATTAGAGAAGTGCATTGTCAGCAATTTCCTTTTTTGTGTAGTATCCTCAATTTTAGAGTTCTACCAAGAAAAAGGTCACAGGTCAAGGGTTATAAAGCAAGTAACAGAGATGAAAGCCCAACCTGACTGGTAATGTTGTTGACAACCTACAAAAACATATTACCGTATATACTCGTGTATAAGCCGACCCGTGTATAAGCCGACCCCCCTACTTTTGCCCCCAAAACCTGGGAAAATCTATTGACTCGCGTATAAGCCGAGGGTGGACCCCAGCACAGGTATACAGCCCCCAGCAGTGGTATACAGGCCCCAGCAGTATGATATACAGCAGCCCCCAGTGGTATATACAGCAGCTCCCAGTGGTATTGCAGCCCCTATATACAGCAGCCCCAGTGGTATTGCAGCCCCAGTGGTGTATACAGCAGCCCCTATATACAGCAGCCCCAGTGGTATTGCAGCCCCAGTGGTATTGCAGCCCCTATATACAGCAGCCCCAGTGGTATTGCAGCCCCAGTGGTGTATACAGCAGCCCCTATATACAGCAGCCCCAGTAGTATTGCAGCCCCAGTGGTATTGCAGCCCCTATATACAGCAGCCCCAGTGGTATTGCAGCCCCAGTGGTGTATACAGCAGCCCCTATATACAGCAGCCCCAGTAGTATTGCAGCCCCAGTGGTATTGCAGCCCCTATATACAGCAGCCCCAGTGGTATTGCAGCCCCACTGGTGTATACAGCAGCCCCTATATACAGCAGCCCCAGTGGTAGTATACAGGCAGCCCCCGTAATCCAGGGCCCCCCCAGCCTGACTCCGGTCACCTGTAAAGGAAACTATACTTATCACTGCCCGCTCGCAACTGCCGACCGCGATCCTCCATCTTGCGTCTTCTTCCTGTTTCCTGTGCTCGTCGCAGGGAATGACGTCATTGCCCGCGACGAGCACAGAAACAGGAAGAAGACGCAAGATGGAGGTTCGCGGTCGGCAGCTGCGAGCGGGCGCGGACAGCGGGCAGTGATAAGTATAGTTTCCTTTACAGGTGACCGGAGTCAGGCTGGGGGGGCCCTGGATTACGGGGGCTGCTGTATACCGATGTATACATCGGTATATACCGATGTATACATCTGTATACAGCACTGACTCGCGTATAAGCCGAGGGGGGTACTTTTCAGCCCAATTTTTGGGCTGAAAAACTCGGCTTATACGTGAGTATATACGGTAGTTACTCCTTTCAATATTTATTGTGAGCTACAGGCAATAGCAGATACCCTAAAAAGATGTCACTAAACCAGTTATTCGAAAGAAATTAATGTGGTTTTGATTTCCATTAACCGAAATGAAGATCCTAGATTCAATAATATGAAAAAGCATATTTTCTTCCGTTTCCACACCAGACTGTCGTCTTTCTCAAGTGTATAAACTAACCGGCAGCTGTTTTTTGCTCTCAAGAAAAATGCCAGTCAGACCTTGTAAATGTGTTGTGGAATAAAAAACTGCTTTTTTATATATTGAATTAAGAATCTTCATTTGGTTAGCACAGCCCAAAACCATTAATTGTCTTTTCCCTCAACCAACCTGAGGGAGTTCATCCCCTCCTATGGGAAAGCAGGAACTGTTATTGAGCTTTCAAAGAAGTAGTGCCTAGCAAAGGCTAGGGACACACTTGGGAGGCTGCATCCAGTAACTGGATGCATTACTGGATCCAATTTTTCCCCTTGTCTGTTTTGAGGCATTTTTACCGAATCAGGTACTGGATCAGGTATAGGATGGTATCTATATGTACCATCTGGTACCGGATCAGGTTCCCATAGGGTTCCATGTTAAAAAACCTGATCAGGTTTTGCTAAAAGGCCAAAAATGTTGCAGACCCTATTAAAACCTGACTTCTCAAAAACTGGATCCAGTAGACGGATTGCACTTTGGCAAACAATTGTTAACATTGGAGTCTATGGGTCAGGTACCTGATCAGGTTTACAGGATGAAAAACTGGATCCAGTAACTGGATTGCAAACTGAAGTGTGGCCCTACCCTAAGTCTATTTTTTTGCAATCTGTGCAATCTGGGGGAATGCTGGTTTTACCTGCATCCCCCCAGATTCCCCCGGACTCCACGAGAATTGTAAAAACTGATGCCTCTGCATTGGTATTATCACTGATCCGTCTCATACAGGTTCTCCCAACTTCATACTTGCTTTTCCATGATCCAGGAACAAATGACCTTCAGGGGTGTATCATTTGGAACTGCATTCTAGGCATGCAAAGCTCCAAAACCCGGACCTGGGGTCCAGATCCAGCAGGAACCGTTGTTCCCCGGATCCGGGGTATATAGAGCCCTATTGTAAAGCCATGTGCATTGTCCCGATCTGTGTGTTTACGGTTTTTCACATAGAAACCAAAAATGCTCCAAGTTGCATTTTTGGTCTCTGGAAAAAAAAACATGACCACCCAGAACCATGAAAAACTTGCAAAGCTGGATGCGTCCGCAAGTACCTGAAGCCCCTTTGAGGTCCAATGGGGTCGAAAATGGATGCAGGTGCATCAGGTTAAAGCTGGATACACACGGATAGAGAAAAATACCAGTGTGAAACCAGCCTAACTCCCTCAGATGAGTATATTACCTGGATCTATCATATCTTTTTATATAGGTATCACACTATGGTTTTGTCAGTTCTGTTTTCTCCACAGTGTTTTGCTAAAACAGAGGAAGTGCTCAAGTCAGATTTCTTTGCTCTTATGTTCAGGTACAGGCCTTAAAGTTAATTTTTATAAAAATAGCAGAACCTTTAGAAATTATTAAATAAATCAGAAAACTCATCCAAATCTTTCAATTTAACAGTCGGATATTTAATGTAAGATGCTTAAAGAGCGTGAAAAACACATCTGACCGTGGAAATGTTATTGTTTTTACCTGCCCTTTAATACACCGTGTGTAGTTCTCTGAACACACATGGTCACTCAGACAACACTAGTGATGAGCGAGTACCGTGTTATTTGCACTCGCTATGCTTGTAACGAGTAGTTTTTAATACTCGCATACTCATCCGAATAGCAAGTACAATGTAAGTCAATTAGTGATAGGCTCCGCCCACACACATCTGGCTGTAAAACGAATCTTTCCAGGAAGGACGAGAGGGTGGTATTTTTCAAATGTTCACAGCATAAAACACCTTACAGTGCCCACCCCCCTTGAGAGACCCAACATTCAATCTGCTCTCCTGAGGTGCCAGTTCCTATTGTTTACTGAGGGGAGCTTTCAATTTATGTCATATCAATAATTGACAAATCACGAGCATAAGTGGTACTCACTGAATAATGAGTATTGCGAATACTATACTATTTGTCTGAGTATCAATAGTAACGAATACACTCCCTCATCAGTAGTCAATACTAAGTCTCCAGATAGGAAACTACTCCTTCAGGATGAAATTAAGACACCTACACACTAGTGAGTAACCTAGCTAATGGCATTTGCTTATTGATGTCCAGGATCAGTCATGCAGAGACTCCCTAAATAAGCATTTGTGTGTTGGTGGGTGAGGTGGAAATCACACATCATGCTCTGAGACATGGAGACTTCAATTCTGTATTCATTAATCCTATGTATATCATTTTGGACTGCATTTTAACTGTTGGATTAATTGGTTTTACTATTGATTAATTTAGGATTTTTGTACATTACTCCCATTATGTAATTTTTTGTCTTCAACTATGTGCGTTATATAAGTACTTTCATACTGCTCACTTAAGTGTTGAGTGTCTCAGTGAGAGCGGTGATGACTTTGGTAACATTACATGACTTCTCTGTTCTCACTGGGTATCATGGTCATAGAGGGCAGTGCCAGACCTAGATGTTTCCATGAGCAGTCAGGTCATATAACGTTTCTGACATCAGCATGAGAAAATCCGGGGCTGGCACTGAACCACAATAACCTCTGAAACCTCATGCTTAGGCTACATTCAGACACACCATTTGTTTTCTTTTCTCTTGCGATTTCAGTCGGTGAACGCTCCATTTTCCAAAAAAGGCACCACCCATTCACAGTGTGTTTTTGCACCATTTTGTTTCTCATTTTCTAATGGAAAAATGTAGGAGAAAAAAATGCCACAAAAACTAACATGCACTTATGAGAAACAGATCAGTCTTTTAGGCAAAAAAATGGATGACTCAAACAATTCCCAGTCTGAATGGCCAAAAGTGAAAACCCATTGACTTGGTTGGGAATTCATTTGAGTGATCCATTTTATGCAGAGCACTGCAAAAAGTAGATCACAAAAATGAATGTAAAAACGCACAGTCTGAATGTACCCTTAGAAGATTCTTAGAACGAGACTCCATGTAAAACAATAGACATCACGGGACATTATCTATTGGATTATTCTCACAACTTCTAAATATTCTTTATTAATACAATTTGATGAGCAAGGGTATATGGGGGCTTCTTTATTCCCTAATTAACTATCGTCAGAGCTTCATGGGACCATTTTTTATAAGGTAAATGGTGAAAGGGGGAGCCTTTATTCAAATAAAGTATTTTTTATGTGTGTTTTTTTACATCCTTGCTAGGTTAGTAATGGAAGTGTCTGTTGGATGCCCATTAATTGCTAACCTCTGGGCTTGATTCAGCTGTCAATTTACAGCTGATATCAACCCCACTACTAACCATTAGCGCAACTGTCATTACACCAAGACAATCAAGGAGAGCTGGGAAAGCACCAGAATTGTCAATTGACTAATAGATGTGACAATTCTAGGGTGGCTTTAGGCTGCTATTTTTTTGCTGGAAAGGGGCAAATAACCATGAAGCCTCCCACATGATAATACCAGCCCCCAGCTATCTACCTTACCTTGGCTGGTTATCAAAAATAGAGCAGAGCCCATGCTGGTATTTTCAATTATTTAGTTAAATATATAAAAATGGAATCCCCACTATTTTTGATAAGCAGTCAAGGTAAAGCAGACAGCTCGGGCCTGAAATTTGTCAGGGAAGTGCAAAATAACCATGAACCTTCTCACCTTGATAATACCAACACCAGATGTTTGTTTTACCTATTCAGGTTATTAAAAATAAGGGTACTGGCCCCTTATAATTTTTTTAAATGATTTATTTATTTTTACACTAATACAGCTAACTGCAACCTATCACAGATGCAGGCACAAAGGGTGGATGGGGGAACAGGTGAAAATTAAGTGTGTTTAAACAGCTAGGGAAGTGTATAGCAGTCTGACTGCAGCCAATTACAGATGCTGGCACAGAGGGTGAGTGGGGGAAGTAGAAAATATACATGTTACTTAAACAGCAGGCCAAAAAAGAGACTGACAGCTGCCTAGTGATGAGCCAACACCTAAGTGTTCGAATTCAATTTGGTTCATCGAATTGGGGTTTTTTCAATGAATTGTTCAACGAATGTTCGTTGAACACCGTCGAACCCCATTGGACCAATGGCAGGCAACAGCAAACACATAGAAATCTCCTTCAAAAGTGTCCAAAAGCTGCCAAACTAGTCAGAATTGAAAAAAAACACCAGGAAAAGTGACAACAATCTAACCGTAGTACAAATAGTCTCATGGTGTAGCATGGGTGCACGAGACACGGTCTGTGCCAGCCTGCACACTCTTAAAAAGCAGTTCAAAATAGAAGGTGGTTAACATCCACCTAAAATTTCAGAGCTGAGTGAAACTGACTTTGAATTGACAGATGGATGAGTCACAGGGAAAAGTGGCAGTAGTTTTTGACATTAAGGAAAAAGAGGAGGAGGAGGAAGAGTAAAAAGAGGAGACACAGGCATAGGCATGTCAGTCAGATAACCCAGGTCAAATCTTGTACCACACAGCAAGGGGACTCCAACAAGAGTCCTCACTGTCAGACCACAGCAAAATGGCATCAATTGTCCCAAACCAAAAATTGCTGAATGGCCCAGTCTGCATGCATGGCACAGGGTCTGGAACAGGACTTGGCCTAGCATTCAAGGTTAAACATTGCTCAGAAACTATATGTTTTGTGTAGTATTACAGGAAAAACTAGAGAGGTAAGTCAGTAACCTGTATAGGCCTAGTGGGAAGGATACCTCAAAGCTCATGCAAGCACTCCCATCAATGTTATGCCCACCACACACAGGTGGGGTAACTATACGTTTCGTAGGGAATTACAGGAAAAAGTCAGGTAGGTCAGTGACCTGTTTAGGCCTAGTGGGTCGGATAAACTCAAAGCTAATGCAAGTGCTCATATCAATGTAATACCCCACCACACACAAGTGGTACAACTATAAGTTTTGTGGAGTATTACAGGAAATAATAGAGAGGTAGTTCAGTGACCTGTTTAGGCCTAGTGCACTGGATAAACTGAAATATGATGCAAGCGCTCCCATCAATGTTATGCCCTGCAACACACAGGTGGGACAACTATATGTTTCATGGAGTATTACTGGAAAAACTACACTGTGTGCAGAATTATTAGGCAAGTTGTATTTTAAAGGATTATTTTTATTATTGATCAACAACTATGTTCTCAATCAACCCAAAAGACTCATTAATATCAAAGCTTAATATTTTTGGAAGTTGGAGTGTTTTTTTTTTTTTAGATTTGGCTATCTTATCTGTTTGTGCAGATAACTATTACTGTGCAGAATTATTAGGCAACTTAATAAAAAACAAATATATTCCCATCTCACTTGTTTATTTTCACCAGGGAAACTAATATAACTGCACAAAACTTTGAAAAAAACATTTCTGACATACAAAAACAAAACACAAAAAAATTTCTGACCAATGTAGCCGCCTTTCTTTATGATGACACTCAACAGCCTTCCATCCATAGATTCTGTCAGTTGCTTGATCTGTTTATGATCAACATTGCGTGCAGCAGCCACCACAGCCTCCCAGACACTGTTCAGAGAGGTGTACAGTTCTCCCTCCCTGTAGATCTCACATTTTAGATGGACCACAGGTTCTCTATGGGGTTCAGATCAGGTGAACAAAGGGGCCATGTCATTATTTTTTCTTCTTTTAGACCTTTACTGGCAGCCACGCTGTGGAGTAGTTATATGCATGTGATAGAGCATTGTCCTGCATGAAAATCATGTTTTTCTTGAACAATACCGACTTCTTCCTGTACCTTGTAACTTGAAGAAGTTGATATTCACTCCATCCTCAACCCGAAAAGGTCCCACAAGTTCATCTTTGATGATACCAGCCCATACCAGTACCCCACCTCCACCTTGCTGGCATCTGAGTCGGAGAGGAGCTCTCTGCCCTTTACTGATCCAGCTCTGGCCATCCATTTGGCCCAGCAAGAGTCACTCTCATTTTATCAGTCCATAAAACCTTTGAAAAATTAGTCTTAAAATATTTCTTGGCCCAGTCTTGACGTTTTATCTTATGTTTCTTGTTCAAAGGTGACCGTTTTTCAGCCTTCCTTACCTTGGCCATGTCCCTGAGTATAGCACACCTTGTGCTTTTTGATACTCCAGTAACGTTGCAGCTCTGAAATATGGCAAAACTGGTGGCAAATGGCATCTTGGTAGCTTCACGCTTGATTTTCCTCAATTCATGGACAGTAATTTTGGAACTTTTTTGCCCAACACGCTTCTTGCGACCTTGTTGGCTATTTGTTATCCCTTCTGCATACACCTTCTCCTCTACTTCCTCCCTTCCTCTTAGCCCCCAACCAGACTTTGAATACTGGTTAAAGTATGCTCCAACATGTAGATGACTGGAATAGTCATACTGATAATGGCATCGTCAGCGCTAAACATCTTAGTTGCCATTTCAAAACTCTGCAGAAAGGTGCAGAGGTCCTTGATCTGAGACCACTCCAGCAGCATGATTTGCCCCACATCTGGATCTCATTGGCCCAGGCTATACGTCATAACATACTGCACCAGGGCTCGTTGCTGTTGCCACAGTCGCTGCAACATGTGCAGGGTGGAATTCCATTGTGTCGGCACATCGTATTTCAGGCGGTGAACCGGCAGGCCGAAAGAGTTCTGTAGCGATGCAAGTCGTTAAGCTGCGGGATGCAAACGGCAGAAGTGAGCACACAGCGACCGTGCCCTCTGCAGAAGCACATCTAGGCCAGGATAGTGGGCTAGAAATTGCTGGATGACCATTTTCAAGATGTGAGCCATACAAGGCACGTGTGTCACCTTGCCCCGTTGAAGGGCCATACCCAAGTTTGCAGCATTGTCGCACACGGCCTTCCCTGGCTGCAGGTTTAGTGGAAACAACAATTGATTAAACTCAATGTCCAGAGCTGACCACAACTCATAAGCTGTGTGACTCACATTTCCCAGACATTTTAACGTGAACACCGCCTCATGGTGTTGAGCCTGGCTGCCAGCATAGTAAGGAAGTGTGCTGGATTCCTTCTGCGCAGTTTCAACGCGGGTCACATTACCAGACAGGCTTTGGGCACAGGTGGAGGACCTAAAAGAAGTGGAGGAGGCAGAAGCAAGTGGTGGAACTTCTAAATACAGAGGTTTGACCCAAAACCTGTAGGGATGGAAGAATTGTACAGCAGCCCCTTCTCTTGCTGTCACTATATTCACCCAGTGCCCGGTCAGCGACATGTAACGCCCCTGTACATGCTCACTCGTCCAGGTGTCTGTGGTGAAAGTAATTTTTCTGGAAAAAGGTTTTAAAACATATTTTAAGTCAATTTTGGCTGCTGATTACGAATATGAACTCCGTTTTTGGCTATCACATCAGGCATCAAGATATTTTCAATTTTGATGAAAATTACTTCTATCGAATGTTTTTTGATAAAAACACATGATTTTCTTTTCTTTTCAATGATCTTTTTATTAAGATGTTGCATGTATTATAAAACAGTAGGATAACAACTCATTCCAGATTCAACATCACAGTAAGTGAAAAATATCAATAATTAGAGGTAGGAGTAATTATGCGGCCAATAGAATAAGACATATAAGTCGTCTTTGTCTAAATCTGATAATCTGGAATGTGTCCAGTTATATGTTAATGTCCACTCCCAACTTGGTGGTGTAATGGGAGATAAAAAGAGAGTTTGTTGGCATGTATAAAGTCTCATTGGTGTCGGAGTGCTCTCAAAGTAATTAAAGTCTCATAGATGTCTGAGCACTATCAGAGTATATTTCTTGGCTACAGATTGACTCCTAATTTGTAACGAAATATAACTATTCAATGCGAAATTATTTTTAATCGAAAGAGTTAAAGGAGAGAGAAAGAAAGACAGAGAAGGGGTCAAGAAGTTAGAAAGAGTAGAAAGGAGAAGAATGATTGAATAGGGAGGAAAGGGAGTGGGGGGGAGGGGAACTTGTTTGAACCGGGTACTCATCAGGTCGGCTGCGTCGAGGGCTGGCCTAGTCGTCAGAGGATTTGGGTATCATCCGGAGATCTTTTCACTGTCCCTAAAGCTAATCCAAGAGGACCAAGTTTCTCTGAAAGATTTTTGGGTGTGTGATACAGTTGCCACTGTCAATCTACTCTGTATAAGGAATCCATCTTTTCAAATAGCTGCTGGAGGGTGGGTATGCCTGGTGTGCCCCAGTGTAGCGGAATCAATAATTTTGCTGCCTTCAGGCAATTAAGTGCTAGTCTCGATATATTTTTATCATTTGGCCAGAGAGGAAAATTCAGCAATGCAGTTTCCACCATGAGCCGGTAAGGTCTTTTCATTACTCGTTTTATAAATTCGCTCACTTGCCTCCAGAAGGCTTCAATCTTAGGACATGTCCACCAGATGTGTATATGGTCTCCTCCGGTGTCCCCACATCTCCAGCAGTTGGTGGAGCTCCCTCTCTGCCAACGATAGGGTCTTTGTGGCGTGTGGTACCAGCGTGTAACCACTTTGTAAGAGTTCTCCTGAGCCTTCACACACTGTGAGGGGCCATGGAAACAATTATAGATATCTTTCAGTTGAGCTGGGGACAGCCTGAACCCCAGATCTGTCTCCCAGTGTGCCATGTAGCTTCTTTTTGAGCAGCATTCGCTTGTCAATAGCGTTTGGTAAAGTGTAGAGAGAATTTTCTTAGGTCTGGTGGTGGTGGCACATAATTTCTCGAATAGAAATAGTCATCGGGCATATGAGGTCAGCTGCTCTCAAGAGGGGGGTCAATTTGTCACGGAGACAATGAAATTGTAGGAAGGTTAAAATCTGAAGTCCCGTCATCTCATGAAGTTCATTCAAGCCTGGTAGAGATCCATCTATCAAGAGTTTGTCAATGGTCATTTCTGACCAGTTGTGTGGCATCACCACTGCGCCGAATAGTGTCCCTGAGGAAGAAGCCACCAAGTCCGCTAGGGTTATCAGGGGTGAAAACGGAGGGAGTAACGTGTGTTTTAGTTTCGACCAAATATGTAGTGTAGCTTTAGTGTGTATATTGTGAATCATATGTGGTTTAAATCCGCGATCACAGGTGAGGAAGAGGGACCTGAGTGGCAGCGGGGACAATGCTTCTTCCGCTGTAATCCATTGCTTATCTTTCGATTTCCTAAGAATGTCCACCACTCTTGAAATCCTCGAGGCATAGTAATACTTCCGTATGTCAGGTGCTCTCATTCTTCCCCTGTCTTTAGGCAACGATAGAGTTCTGTACGAAATTCTAGTTTTTTTTTGGTGCCATATGTATTTGCTGAACATAGAGTTGACTTTGGTGAGATATATCGTTGGGATCACTATAGGAAGCATGTTAAACATGTATGTGAATCTAGATAGTATTAAACTCTTCAACAAGTTCTTCCTCCCCATCCAGGAGAGGCAATTGTCCCTCCAGGATTGCATAGTTTTCTTAACGTCCTCAAGCAACGGAAAATATTCCAGCGAAAAAGATCGTTGTTGTTTCTTCCCAATTTTACTCCTAGATAGTTTGTGTCGTATGGGGTACGTTAATCACTAGAGCTTCTGATTTTAAGGCATTGACCCTAAAATTTGACATAGTACCGAAGTGTGAGAGACGGAAAGGGAGTGAGGGGTCGGAGTAATGCGGACAACCTTATGTCAGTTTAAACCGTTCTTTACTTACTCAAATGCGTTGGTGAGAGTGTTATTTATCTTAATGCGTGCCGTGGGACTACGATACATCGCCAATATGGCTCCAACCAGCATAGAGGGGATGCCAAAGGAAATTAAAGTTTCCTCAAGATAGGTCCAGTCCACTCTGTCGAAAGCCTTCTCTGCGTCGGTTCCCAATAAGACTAGAGGTAGTTTACGATGTTTAGCAATTTGTAACACGTGTAATATTTTGTGTACATTACCTTCTCCTCTCGCCCCCCCACAAAACCTGTTTGGTTCAGGGAAACCAACTGGGGTAAGAAAGCCACTAGTCTCTTTGCGATCATACTAGCGAGCAGCTTCAGATCGACGTTTAATAAAGAGATCGGTCTATAACTGCTGCATTGCTTTGGATCTTTACCCTATTTGTAAATTAAAGCAATACTAGCTTCTAGCATGTGATGAGGGAGTCATTGGCTCCATAGCACCGCATTACACAGATCCAGGAGGCGTGGGAGTAGGGCGGAGGAGAAGGTTTTGTAGTAATGGGCTGTGAATCCGTCAGGTCCTGGGGACTTCCCCGCCGGGCACCGCGACAGAGTGGACTGGAGCTCGGAGAGCTGAATGGTTTTGTCAATGTAGACCTTTGGGAGTCTGTGAGGCTGGGCAGTTGTAAGCTACTTAAGAAATTCCTGATCTCACCTTTTCTTAGTTCATTTTGATCCCTGCTTTCATCTGGCCTCAGGTCGTAGAGGTGTTTATAATAATCCAAAAAAGCGTCTTCCACGTGGATGGGATTATTCGAGCATACACCCCGACAATTTTTCAACCGAGCCAATCAGGGTGCGTGCCTGTCTTTTTTGAATCAGCGAAATCATGAATTTTGAGGCTTTGTCCCCGTGAGTGTACATTTTGTTTTTCCATGAGCTATGTATTTGCTGACTGTAGGGTAATAAGATACTTAAGTTGTTGTCTCCTTGCTGACAGCAGATTCAATGTCTGCTGGTCAAGTTTTCTTTTATGGTTCAATTCTAAAACTGCGATTTCGTCATATAGGTCAACTAAGGTTTTTTGCCGTTTAGTGTTGAAATAGGAGGAAATTGAAATCAGCTCACATCTTATTACCGACTTGTGTGCCTCCCAAGCATCTGTACTGACATATACTGTGTTGCATTTAGAGTGAAATATCTCTGTATCGCCTCAGTTATGCGCTCTTTAACACCCTCCTCAGCTAGTATCGATTCGTTGAGACGCCATGATCTACATTTCGAAGGTTGTTTCTGTAGAGACATTTCCAGTATTACTGTGGAGTGGTCAGAGTAAATGGTAGGTGTTATTGTGGATTTTTTAATGCTTGGTAGGTAAGCCTTGGTGACAAAGATGTAATCTAGTCGGTGATAAGACTTATGTGGGAATGAGTATTGGTGTAATCAGCGTTCAGCGGGGTTCAGGCATCTCCACATGTCTCATAACTGTTGGGCATTAAGACTTCGCTGTATTCCAGCTAGGTCCTGTGCCGAAAGCACACTTTTTTGCTTAGATGTGTCTATCAATGGGTTTAGTGCTACATTAATGTCACCGCCCACCACCTGAACACCCTCTTTAAATCTCTCTATCTTAGCCAGAATTGTTTAAGCCATTTTGCCATCTTTTTGTTTGCGTTCCATTCAACAGGCCCTTGACCAGGGCGTAACGTCCCTGAGGGTCAATCAAAGTATCTCTCATTTGAAATGACACATCGGTGGCTATGGCCACTGAGGTGCCCCTGGATTTGGTCTGTGTCGAGGTAGCATGGCACCATTTATCATAGCCTGTGCGATCTAGGTTAGGTAATTTGTCGGCCTTGAAGTGTATTTCCTGCAGGAGGAGAACTTGTATTTTTTGTTGTTTCAAACGGTGTAGTGTGTGGCGTCTGGTATGGGGTGAGTTTAAAAACACATGATTTTCAAGACTACATTTTGTATATTTTTAATCAAGGAATAACAAAGATTACAAAGTCTATGTACAGCAAATCAAATATACTTACACAATTAAACTACAAAATATAAAAACACATATATATGGCACTATGATGAATAGCAAATGGCAGTTATTTGATCTTTCTTTTCTTGGCTGATCTGTGATGTACAGCTTCTGGGTTGTCTCTCATCAAGCTCCAGCAATAGTCAGCCATCATATGTGAGTCCCACCTGCCTTGATACCGTTCTTCCATTTTTTAATGTCCTGATGAAAATGCTCCCCTTGTTCCTCGCTCACATCCCCAAGGTTCTGTGGAAAAAAGTCCAAATGGCTGGTAAATAGTGAATCTTGATACTCATTCTACATCCAAGATTTTGCAGACTCATTAGTAGCTCTTCTACAATCTCTTCATAGCTGTCTGCTTTCTTATTCCCTAGAAAATTCTGCACCACATCACAAAATGCTTTCCAGGCTCTTTCTTCTGTCTCATTAATTGATGTGATAAAATTTGGGTCTCTCATAAGTGTTCTTATTTGAGGTCCATCAAATATTCCAGCCTTTTTCTTCTCTTCACTAAGACCTGGAAAAGTTGAACATACTGTATATAGTTAAGGCACTCTCCACTGTGATTGAGAGCTTTGATGAACTGCTTCATCAATCCAAGTTTTATGTGCAAGGGAGGAAAGACAATGTTCTTCCTATCCACTAGAGGATCATGGATGACATTCTTATCGCCAGATGCCAAACTCTGTTGCGAGGCCATTCAGTTTTCACCCAATGCTCTGCTGTAGCTCTACTGTCCCAGTAGCACAGAAAACAAGGGTGTTTTGTGTACCCTCCTTGCTGACCCAAAAGAAAGTTAACCATTTTCAAATCAGCACAAATTAACCACTCATGAACATTATATTGTAACCTCTCTAGAACAATCTTGATGTTTTTATATTCTTCTTTAAGTTTTACAGAAAGACCTATTGGTACAGAGCCATACTTATTTCCATTGTGTAACAGAACACATTTTAAACTTCTTTTGGAGCTATCAATAAAAAGCCTCCAATCCCTTGAATCATATGCTGGAAGTCCCATAAAGAGAAGTAGCCCTTCAACATCAGTACAATAGACAAGCTGGCCATCTGAATGGAAGTTCTTAAGAAGTTCTGCTTCCCTGCTACGATAAAATGAGACACTTGTACCGGGTTTCAACATTAGATTTGATTCGAGAGAAATACAAGATAAAAGTTGTTAGCTACCTGAGTTATTCATTGAATTTATGTCCCCTCCACACCTTAGGTATTGATTCACAAGCAAAAAACAGAAAAACAGCAGGAAAAAAAAAATAAATATCAAAATGCATTGAAAATTTCAATAAATAAAACAGTACCTGCACACGACTGTTGTGTACGTTGAAAACTGTTTGTTTACTTTCTTATCATAACAAATGGGAATTATGCATGTTCAAAGAAAACAAAGATATTCTCACATTTATTGGGAGACTAAATGAAAACTAAATTTACCTTAGTGAACCGTATAAACGGCACTTTTCATCGGTACTTATATTTTACATGGAATTCATGAAAATGGGCTATATACCTATAGCGCCAAAACGTGATGTGATAGAGAAATTATAAGATCAGATTTGAATTCAGCATCCTCAGATTAGTCTAAAATTGTTCTTAAAGTCCATGCCAGTAATTTTTTTTTTTTTGTAGACCAATGTAATTGGCAACTCTGGATGTAAAACTAGCAAAGCAGAGTGGCCAAACAGTGGTACTACCCCAAACAGATTTTGGTAAGTAGGTTTGGGCAGATGTAATACAAAAGATTTTGGCGGTCAATTTCAACAGAACACTGACTACAGCTGCCTATCCAAAAACCCAGATACTAGCCAAAAAGGAGTTGCTTGGCTAGATGCAGTAAAAAAAAGAATTGTAAACACAGAAGGTGTAGCTTTCTTCACAACAGTGCTACACCCCTGCCTGGCAAACACTGCTACTACCCAAAAAGGATTTGATTAGCTAGATGCAGTAAAAAAAGGCTAGTAAACACAGGAGGTGTAGCTTTCTTCACAACAGTGCTACACTCCTGCCTTAGACATACTGCTACTAGCCAAAAAGGATTTGCTTGGCTAGATGCAGTAAAAAAAGGCTAGTAAACACAGGAGGTGTAGCTTTCTTCACAACAGTGCTACACCCCTGACTGTTACACACTGCTACTAGCCAAAAAGGATTTGCTTGGCTGATAAGCTGACAGACCGGACCACCTACAGTAAGTGTGGGAAGAAAAAACAAATGGAGATCTGCATTATTTGACCACAGACCTCTCCCAAGTTCCCCTCCCCCCCATTATTACTAGACACTGAAACTCATAATAATGTTGAACAAAAGCATTACTGTGAAATGTCAGTAACACTTTTGGTCAACAAACAGTTATCAAACATGACCTTGAATTATCTAATGTTTAGCAAATCGTTCGCATTTGTCGAATGACTCGAACATAGCCCAATATATGTTGAATTTCAAATTGGTGAACATGTTCGATCGAACGTCGCTCTTCTTTTGCTGTCTTATCTTCAGAGAAACACAGTATGTAAATTTTTCCCGCTCTTACCAATTTTTCTGCCTTTTGCAGCCCCTTAGCGCTTACTATGACAATTTACAGCCACTTTTCATCTTACAAATGTATGTCTCCCTTGACTAGAATGGGTTTCAGAATCTGGGGTCAGGGTTGGGTCAAGTTCGGTTTCTGAAACAAACTTTCTTTTAAAGTCTGGCTGAAGCCAGCAAATTTGAATATCCACAGGCCCGCTCATCTCTACGTATGGCTAATTAATGTCTCCAAGAGGCCAGTGACTGAAGATGCCTGACAAGGGAAAGATATCTGTTCACATGGCACTGACTGCACTGACTCTATTTTATAGCCTCTGAGTTTTATCCAATCATCTTCCTGGTCACTGTGATTAGTAAGAGGATAATGACTCTTAGAGGTTTATATCCATACAAAAATCTGTACCCCATAATTTTATTTTTGTACCCATCAACTGTGATCAGTGTTAAAACGACACCTGTTATTCAGCAATCAGCATCAAGAAATCCCCCTTTGGGCATTCCTGCCCTTTTTAATAGCTACATGCTTTATTTCCCGTTTTCCATGTCCTTATTTCACCAAGTCCTGCATTTTAAGTCACAGATCCATATTCTGCTTTGGTCTAGGGAAATAAGTTCCCATAGCAACTGCAAAAAGTACCAATCCCAATCTTTAGTATCCTGCTCTGTAAATTCAGTTGGATCTGTGCATTCAGCACCAACAATCATGGATTCTAGTTGAACTGCTGCTCTTTTTCTGCACTGATGTTGTGACACACAAGGTGAAACAGGTAACATACATAACTAGATACAAGATAGCTCACAAAGACTATATCTTTTTCATACATATAGATCTTAGTCTCTTTCAGACTAACATCTATGCCACACTCTACACCAAAATCATTAAACCTATAGTCATACACAAGTAATCAGCCTACTGTGGCATATACCATTTATAATGTACATTATACACCCAGCTCTTTCCTATAGCATGTGGATAAGGCACATCATGACAAGGTCATGTATAGCTATGGTCAGACTTGCATCTGGCCCTAGCCTGGTTGAAATTTTAGAAATTTGCAGGCTCAGTGCATAGCGTTACCGGCGTGTAACACTATGTGCCGCCTGTCTATTGATCCCTATTGCGACCCGATGTTTACCACGGCAACCGGCTCCACACAAATCTCCAGGATATGCACTTTTGGAGAGCGCATAGGGAAATGCTGCAGATCGCGTTTTGCTGTGCGCTCATCAAAAGTGCATATCCGGGTGTGCTGTGTGGAGCCGGCGGCTGCATCATCAATTTGGTAACCATAGGGATACTATAAACAGGCAGCGCATAGCGTTACATGCTGGAAACGCTATGTGCTGAGCCTGCAAATTTCTAAGTTTTGAATGCATCCTGCAGTCTAGGGGGCAGATGCAAGTCTGACCCTAGCCCATGGCTGATTTCTTCTCATATACTGATGAGGATCTATGGATGACATTTACCATTTCAAGCTTCCACTTGGCAGTTGTTCTCTTTTTTACTAGAGTAATAGAACAATTATAGTTATCACAAATCATATAGAGCACACTTCAGTACAACAGACAACCTTTTTAATCAACAAGAGAACACTCAGAACACTAATCACGTATATTATACAAGCTAGTTATTGCTAGTAGAATAGTTGGGATCAATTACCATATGAAATAATCTACTAAAATCCGACAAAATAGCATCCTATGTCCTCTCCTTTGGATTGCTACTTTTTCCATGTATCAATCAGAAGACAACCCACATTATTCACTGGTGCCTTGAAATGACTTTTTTTTTTTGCAACAACCAAATTTAATTATACAACATATGTAGCTGTAATCCCAGTCTCTGGTTTATCCATCACAAGCAAAGTCTTCAAATATGTCCACCTACTATTCTGCTCATCCCAGTCAATTTGATGGTTGTTACTACATGTACCACAAGGCACTTAAAATGTATGCATCATTAACACACACATTGTGAATGCTGTGTAGGTTACAGAGCACAAGAGAACTACCGTATATACTCGTGTATAAGCCGACCCGTGTATAAGCCGACCCCCTACTTTTGCCCCCAAAACCTGGGAAAATCTATTGACTCGCGTATAAGCCGAGGGTGGACCCCAGCACAGGTATACAGCCCCCAGCAGTGGTATACAGGCCCCAGCAGTATGATATACAGCAGCCCCAGTGGTATATACAGCAGCCCCAGTGGTATTGCAGCCCCTATATACAGCAGCCCCAGTGGTATTGTAGCCCCAGTGGTGTAAACAGCAGCCCCTATATACAGCAGCCCCAGTGGTATTGCAGCCCCAGTGGTATTGCAGCCCCTATATACAGCAGCCCCAGTGGTATTGCAGCCCCAGTGGTATTGCAGCCCCTATATACAGCAGCCCCAGTGGTATTGCAGCCCCAGTGGTGTATACAGCAGCCCCTATATACAGCAGCCCCAGTGGTATTGCAGCCCCAGTGGTGTTGCAGCCCCTATATACAGCAGCCCCAGTGGTATTGTAGCCCCAGTGGTGTATACAGCAGCCCCTATATACAGCAGCCCCAGTGGTTGATATAGCAGCCCCTATATACAGCAGCCCCAGTGGTATTGCAGCCCCAGTGGTGTATACAGCAGCCCCTATATACAGCAGCCCCAGTGGTAGTATACAGGCAGCCCCAGTAATGCAGGGCCCCCCCCTCATGCTACCTGGTCACCTGGGAAAGCCACAATCTATTATTTCTTTCCTTGTGCCTTGACGTCATTGCCTGCGACGCGCACAGAAACAGGAAGAAGACGCATGAAGATGGAGGATCGGATGTCGGCAGCGGCGGGCCGGACAGCGGGACAATGATAAGTATAATTTGCTTTACAGGTGACCGGAGCATGAGGGGGGGGCCCTGCATTACTGGGGATGCGGGGCTGCTTTATACCGCTGTATTACAGCAGCCCCCGCACTGACTCGCGTATAAGCCGAGGGGGGTACTTTTCAGCCCAATTTTTGGGCTGAAAAACTGGCTTATACGCGAGTATATACGGTACATTAACAAAACAATTCAGAAACCATATGACATACTCTTATCAAATGTGTATCACACAATACCAAATTGTCACTTCAGTGAGGAAGTGAAAAACTCTAATGCCACCCAGAAAGGGTAGCAACCCTTGAAGTCATAATCAACATCAACCCTTTAACAAGCCTTTTAATATGAATTAGGATTTGTGCCAGATCAGAACCCAAACTGCAGACGCTGCGTTTCTGGGTGACTGCCCCTCATCAGTGTAGTGTGTGGGTATTAAGATCTGGCTGTATGAGAGGCTAAGACGAGGTCTGGGGGACTAGCTATTCTCCTTATGGACAGGTATCTTCCTGCCAGCATAAGGAGAACTGATAAGGAGACTTATAGCCGCAATGCTCATCTGGGAAGTGACAATTTGCATATCACACAATACCATGCATTTGTCAAACCAAATAGCATCACAAAACAGAAACAGCCAGAAGCAACAAAAATAAACAACTATTAGCAATAAACAATTATATTTTTAAAAACATCTACTTGAGTTTTCTCATACGTTTCATCCAAGACCAATTCAATAAGCCTTCTCTCCCAGAGACAAAACAAATGTGAGTCAAAGGCTCACTTAACCCAGAAATAATCTCTCTCGGGTCTTCACAAACTGTGGGAGATTATTTACTATCCTACCATAAAGCAGATTGGCATAGGTATACCCGCATCTTTGATCCAGAGACAAACAAATAAGTACACAACAGGCTGCCTTACGGGTAGTCATGTGTATTGTGGAAAAGACACACCTTTCTACAGGGTTTTTGGTTACATAAAAGGCTGCATAGTATATAAGTAAAAAACAATAATAACATAGAAAATATGTATTCACGGTATGAAGGAGATTTATTGATGCCTGAACTACGTAACATTTAATTGTAAAAAATCTATCCTTGACGGCTTTAGAAGTTTGGACATTATTGGCCAAAAAGGAATTTTATCCAAACATCCATGCCCCCAAGGCTAGCAAAGCAAAACAAAAATATAATGAAGAACTTAAGAAGAAAACAGCGGCACTTCGGGTTCCTTTATTCCAAGAACAGCTTTATTCCAAAAGTTTACATTGGTGGGTGCAGGGAAGGGAGGACGAAGGGACGACGGTGACTGTTTTGCGTGACCTGCACGCTTCAGTGGGTCCTGTGTACCAAGGTCCCTCCGTCCTCCCTTCCCTGCACCCACCGATGTAAACTTTTGGAATAAAGCTGTTCATGGAATAAAGGATCTCGGAGTGCCGCTGTTTTCTTCTTAAGTTCTTAATTGATCCCTGCATCTACAGCTGAGCAAACCAGATCCATGAATGCCTCTGCACACAGGACTTCAATGCAACAAGGTCAGTGCCCGGTTTCTTTTCTCAAAAATATAATGAAGATAAATGATAACCACTAAGAGAAAATTAACTATTTCTTTTACCTCCTTTTATTTTCTTTATTATAGCTTCCATTTACATTGGCGATCCAAATTAGAGAACAATGTATGATCACTTGATTTTTTTCAGACAGAATGTAGTCTACATTGACCAACGTTTGAAGGTTTTTGTGTAAGGGGTTAACCATGCCACTAGAACAGTGTTTTCAAAAATAACCAAAGTATATCAACTTAAAACCTTTATTTTACACAAAATGTGATGATCATAATTAGAGAACAGCAATGACTGTAGCACAAAGAAGGATTAAAAGTAAATTTAGTGGGATAGAAAAAAGAGAGAGCAAAATTCCATGATAATTCCATTGTTCATAGCTACCACAACTCAAAATAGTTTAATTTACACAAAAAATGAATTTTTATAGTTTTTTTTTTAATGTGTAATGCTGTGCCAAAAAAATTACTATGGGCACTCTTAAGTAATATGCAAGTAAAAAATAGGTCTTTATTTTTTAATGACAACTTGACAAAACACACAATTGTTTTTTTTTTTTTTAAATGGACAGTCAAGGGTAAGGAAGAGGTAGACAAAAGACCCCAAAGCACAAGGGGACAATAACAATTCCAAAACTACAGGTTTTTGAAATAGCAAATACAATAGCTGTTACATAGAGTGTGAGGTATTTCTCCCTAGAAAATACAAAACATTACCCATACAATTACAGACAATGCTGGTTCACTGTAATAGCTCTTTAACATTCCCCAATAACAGGAACCTCACAAAATACAGCAATGTAACTACAAATAACCATGACATAACCTCAAACCAATTGGGTTAGGTGACAGGGGAGGTATTATGAAGGACTCCAGTCTGTGGTACAGCTACAATGATATATTACAGGTCAGCAGTGACAAGAAAGTGCCTGAAGAAGTTCTTCCTGAAGAAGTGCCTTTATGGCACAAAACATGTAGGGGTGATCCCTGCACCAGGTGGACCTCTTCTTGTGACATGGGTAGGTACTATTGACTCGGGTACTGTGGGTATGTAACTAATTCAGTGATCAGCAGTGAAAGGGAATTTTTTCTGGTGGCTGCTATCAGTATGTACCAAAGCACTTAGCACTTTCTTGTTACGCTGACCTGTAATATATCATTGTAGCTGTCCCACAGACTGGAGTCCTTCATAATACCTCCCCTGTCACCTACCCAATTGGTTTGAGGTTATTTCATGGTTATTTGTAGTTACATTGCTGTACTTTGTGAGGTTCCTGTTATTGGGGAATGTTTAAGAACTATTACAGTGAACCAGCATTGTCTGTAATTGTATGGGTAATGTTTTGTATTTTCTAGGGAGAAATATCTCACACTCTATGTAACAGCTATTGTATTTACTATTTGAAAAACCTGTAGTTTTGGAATTGTTATTGTCCCCTTGTGCTTCGGGGTCTTTTGTCTACCTCTTCCTTACCCTTGACTGTCCATTTAAAAAAAAAAAAAAAAAATTTGTGTTTTGTCAAGTTGTCATTAAATAATAAAGACCTCTTTTTTACTTGCATATTACTTAAGAGTGTCCATAGTAATTTTTCTGGCACAACATTACACATTTTAAAAAAAAAGAAACACTATAAAAACTCGTTTTTTGTGTAAATTAAATTTAGTGGGATGTTACAACAACCCCAATCAGTAGGAAGTGTACAGGCCTTCGCTTTGTACAGGTCTTTGCTTTGAATGACTTCAGCACATCTGCGGCCACAGGACATTACTAGTCTCTCACATTGGTCTGGTGTGATTTTGGTCCACTCTTCTTCCAGTCTCTTCCACAGACCTGTGACTGTTATTGGTTTCTTGACTATAACTTTGTCACCAATGATTTTCCAGAGGTTTTCTATTGGGTTTAGATCAGGACTCTGGGCAGCCATTTCATTGTTTTTAGTGTTTTCTGTTTCAAGAAACTGCATGTTTTGTTGTGTGACAAGGGGCATTGTCCTGCATGAAAATTGCTGGCTGATTGAGTGCTGAACATAAGTAAGGAACCATGTATTATTGAAGAAGGTTTTGATACACACTTGCATTCACTCTACCATGTAGCTGTATGAGAGGTCCAACCCTTGGTGCAGAAAACATTCCCTAAACCATGACACTTCCTCCATCACCTTTCATTGACTTCTTTACACACTTTGGGTTCAGTCCTTCCCCAGTTTGTCGACAAACATAACGTTTCCCAAACCCAAATAAATTAAACTTGTTTTCATCACTAAAATGAACTGCAGACCACTTCTCTGTCCACACAACATGCTCCTCACCAAAGGCGAGTATAGCTTTTTGATTCTTTCTGATAATGAGAGGTTTAGTCACTGCACAGTGGGCTTTAAGTCCAAACACTCTTAAATGTTATGACACTGTATGATGAGACAGATCCTTACCCTGTTCAGTGCTGACCTGGTGAGCTATTCCAGCTTCAGTGTTGAAACAATTACCCATGGAAATTCCCGCATTATCCTTTCATCTCTTGCATATGTCTTTCGAGGGCGACCAGCCTTCTTGTGGGAATTGGAAGAGTTTGTGACGTTGTAAAGATGTAATATTTTAGAAATCACAGACTTAGAATGACCAACTTCTGTAGCTAAGGCTAATAGAGTGACCCGTTTGGCCTTCTTCTGGACAACCTGTTGTCGGAAGGTTTCAATCACTTTGGAACAACACACCATTTTTTGCAATGTGAATGCAAACTGCAAAGTTAGGCTGCCATTAAAATAAGGTTTGTCAGATAAGGAAATTAGCACCAGGTGCTAGATTAACTCCAATAACTTGCAGGAATCTGAAAGTGTTCTCTAATTTTAATCAGTGATCTTTTTCATTTATTAATTTACATTTTTATTCTGTGCTTTAGAATATATTCAATTTATGAAATAAATACTGCTATTTCACTTATGTTTGGATATTTTAACGTAGGAAAACACAATGACGTTAACATTAAGGAGATTGTGTGTTGTTCTCTAATTTTGATTGTCAGTATATTATTCAATCATGGTTTAAATTAGCTCATTATATCATTATTATATTTTTCCATTTAAAATATTTAGCCCATATATTACATGTGTTGTGTCCCTCCATCTCTTATCGTTTTATTTGGTTTTCTTATGTCCTTTTTTGTAATTCTACATTTTTCTATGTATAGCCATATTTTTGAATCACTAAAATATATATTTTGGTATTTGATATATTTTTCATCTTCACTGGGATCTTTATAGGTCATATTCAGTCTTGCAGAGACTTCAAACCTCTCCTATGTCCTCTTTTCCATCCATTAAAAGTGCATCACATTCCATTACTCTCTGTCTCCATCTCTTTTGGCTTCTAACATCTCCAGAACATCTTTATCTAGGCTGCTTCTGCTCCTCTTTTTCGGTTTCAAAAACAGGTCAATATTGTGGGGTTGAGGCTAACACTAGGGCATATGTGCAATAACCTTTTGGCAGTAAATAGAGAAGAGCAAATCTTTGTTGCCTTTTTCCAAACATTTGAGTCATGGTAATTAGATTTTTGTTGAATCTAATTGCCCTGAAAAGAAATGTATTACACGCTAAGGTTTCCTTGGACTCTATCCAATTCACTTCACATTGTATAATACAAGCACAGTCCTAGTGATATCAAAATGATCCCAACATGAAATGAGTTATTATTTTCTAAGTAAATATATTTCTTACATGAAATCCTTGCTACATGTTGGTAACAACCTATCCAATCTACACAGTCAAATAAATCAAATCATTGACGTTCATAAATTAAGTGATATGTAATACTAAGAAATAACTGGGAAAACGTATTGAAAAAATGAAGAAAGAGAGGTGCAAAGAGTAATGGAAAGTCATGACACCAGATGAAATCTATCAACAATGAGAAAGCAATCCTGCCACTTTGTGAAAAATAATATCAGCTGGTTCAACTGGTGGCCTATAAAAAATGGCTCATTACCATGGTGTCACACAAGAAACATCCCATGATGGGTAAAACAAGTAAGAGGAGTGAAAAGAATTATCAGAAGAGTTGTTCAAGAGCTAAGGACAACCTGCATGCTAGCACTGAGGAGAATTTTAGCTGCAATGCTCCTCTGGGAAATATGTCTCTTCAGGGAAAAAGTAGATGAACTCCAGTGCCACCTATTGAAGTTAGCAATCCTAACAATCAAAATTGACTCTTTAACAAGCCTTTACATTTGACTTATGCTAGCATGCAGAAATAATCTCCACAAAGAGAAAAGCTATTCCCTTGACCTCGTCATAGCCCCTCATACAGCCATCTCAGATCCCATACTTTGCACTTTTGAGGATAATCACCCCGAAATACAGCATCGGCAAGTTGGGGTTTTGATATGGCACAGATCCTCAGTCATATTGAAAAGCTTGTTAAAGAGTCAATTTTGACTTTTAATGCTGTGTAGGACGATGTGTTGCACGATCCACGCTGCTGCCAGAAAGGAACAACAGAAAACTGGAGTATCTGGAGAAATTCTAGCTTTAATCCTTCAATCCTACGCGTTTTGGAGCTAAACCAGCTCCTTCTTCAGGGACAATGCTGAGCTGGGTGTTGCTCCGAAACTCTGGTGTTCCTTTCTGGCAGCAGCACGGATCGTGCGACACATCGTCCTACAGAGCATTTCTTGCACCGCAGTGATGTGCGGATCCTGCAGCAGCTGACCCCTCGTGCTCATACTTGGCTGTGGGTATACACAACCGGATCAGGTAAGCAGATTCTGACATTCTCTGCACCATTCTTCTCATATAAAGATAAGACCCTATTGCGCATTATCTCACATTTCTAGAATTTTGACTTTTAGATTGCTAGATTTGACTTTAGATTGCTACTTTCAATAGGTGGCACTAGAGTTTGTCTACTTCATCCCTGAAGAAACAATCTGCATATGTCCTAGCGAATAATTGCTGCTAAAAGTATCCTCACTGCTAGCATGAAGGATTAATATCCAAAAGGAGAGTAGCTATTCCCTTGACCTCATCATAACCCCTTATACAGCCATACCAGATCCCATACACTGCACTAATGAGGGGAAATCACCCTGAAATGCAGCATCTGCAGGATGGGGTTCTGATATGGCATAAATCCTAAAAGTACCATTACATGGTATGATATTGTGAACGATATTGCTGAAACGTCAAGGGGTTTGGAGTCGTTCAAACGAAATCATTAGTACATTGTTGCGTGTGACACCAAGATACAACTACGATAAATCGTTTGATCGCTGATCGCAGATTTGAGAACATGTTCTCAAATCAGACGATCGTCATTCAGCCACCCTGCTGTATCGTTGTGTGTGACACCATGATAACGATGATGTTTGCGATTTATGGGATAGTGAAACCAATTCCATATTCGTGCCTTGGCATGTGTTTTTCAGCGCCCCGTGTGCGCCGATTGGTGGTCAGTAGTGCGTTCCAATTGGCTGGCGTTGGTTTTTGGAAAGGCGCCATATTTGCTGATCCGTGCTTTGATCAGTAGACTCATTGACTTGTTTATTCTTTACACTATCATTAAACATTTAAACAAGGAGACTCAATGAAGTCGACATCTTTTTCTCTAGGCATTTAGCCACCCGTGTGTGCAAGCAAATAAACAATTGGTGTAAGGATAGATTTGAGCAGTCCTACATATATATGTATGTGCTTATGTTACTTTTTTGTTTTCAAATGTAGGAGGCAACATGTGCACCATATCTAAATAAATATACACATATGGCAACCTTCAGAACTTCATTGGTCATGTATGTATGCCACATTGGTACCTAAAGAATGTCAACATATATCATTTTAATTCAGAGATGCAAAGTACATACACACATTTGTACACATAACCAATCATATACAGTTACATGTACACATACATATACACATACATACATCTATGCACAAACACATAATTACTACATGCATCCTAATATGCAGACACGTAAGTACATAGTGTTGTGTGTAGCTTGCCATCTTGAAAACAACACGTACACATAGCCATACATTGCATTGGCAACAGTGCACACACGAGCGTTCATGTGGGAC
Organism: Allobates femoralis; assembly: GCA_033576535.1. Lineage (NCBI taxonomy): Eukaryota > Metazoa > Chordata > Amphibia > Anura > Aromobatidae > Allobates > Allobates femoralis. The sequence continues at coordinate 545,583,524 of JARQOC010000003.1, forward strand.
AATTTGGGGACGCATCAGTGACTTGCACAGGCGTCACCAAATGAAAACAGCCTTAAATGGCGAGATGGTTGAGAGGGCAAGAGCGCTAATAAAGTGGCCATCCTGCCAGACAAGGCTGATCAATGGTAACGCAGTTGTGGCCACCTATCAGAGTTGTAGGGGTGTGGGAAAACACAATCTGGCACTCCTAGTTCCTAGCCTGTGTCACAAATTACGTCCACATTGAGGTTGGAGTCGTTCACGTAGTTGCCATGTGACAGTGTGATAACGACTGCCAAGATCATTGGCTGTGTCTTTCCAGTGATCTCTGGATCGCTGGATTGTTGGTGCGTTGTTCACGATATCTATACGTGTGACATCTCACCAACGATCTCAAAAAGATGTCCTAACGACTGTGCTCCCGTGAGATTGTTGGTGAGAACGTTACGACATTGTAGCATGTAACGGTACCTTAAGTCATACTGAAAGACTTGTTAAAGAGTCAATTTTGAATTTTATGATTGCTACTTTCAACAGGTGGCACTAGAATTCGTCTACTTCCTCAGTGAAGAGACAATTTGCATATTTCCCCAGAGGAGCATTGCAGCTAAAAGTCTCCTGACTGCTAGCATGCAGGATCAATCTTCATAAGGATAGTAGCTATTCCCTTTACTAGGTCTAGCAAGCAGCTATGTAGAGCAGGTCTTCAGTAGAGATGAGCGGTGTTCGATTTGAATTGTTCGCCAATCCCAAATTCGAGCTGTTTTGGGTGGTGTTTGAGTCATTCGACGAATGCAAACAATTAGCTTCAAATTTGGCAGTTCGAGGTTATGTTATGCTTCGACTGCCCCATTTTCCGCCTAATGAATGAGCTGTGCGGGGCACTTTCACTTCCGCAATGTATATACATACATTGCGGAAGTGAAATGTAGTAAAAGAAATGGTTAAAAATAAAAAAAATCTCTAGGCTCACCTGTCCGGCGATCCACCGATGCCTCCAGCACCTCCGTCCTGATGCCTGTAGGACCTGCCGTGATGTCACAAGCCGGCAGCATCATCGGGTCACATGACCGGTTACCGCGGTAACTGCGGTCATGTGACCCTATGACGCTGCCGGATTGTGACATCACAGCAAGTCCTTCAGGCATCAGGACTCCTGATGGCTGTAGGACCTGCCGTGATGTCACAAGCAGGCAGTGTCATCGGGTCACATGACCATTTACCACGGTGACCCAATCATGACCCAATGATGCTGCCGCTTGTGATATCACAGCAGGTCTTACAGGCATCAGGACGGAGGTGCTATTGGTGGATGTTTTTTATGGTAGCGCGGTCAAGAATTCCAATTTTTCTTGCTTTTCTAATTATACCTATAATGTGGGCGATGGGTGTCGCTACTGTGGGGAGGCGTGAGTCAAATGTAGCTCATGACCCTCTCTCAGAGCTGAATGTGGCCCTCAAGGTCAGAAGGTTGATGACCTCTGCTGTAGGGTCTAGACCAGTGATGGCGAACTCCGGGCCTCGAGTGCCACCATCGGTGCAGTTTTCAGGATTTCCTTACATTGCACAGGTGATAATATAATCACCTGCACTGGTGATGATTCCAACTCTGTGCAATGCTGAGGAAATCCTGAAAACATGTATGTGGTGGCACTCGAGGCCTGGAGCTCGCATCATGGTCTAGATCTAGAGTGAGCCCATGGCATAAGAAAGAACATTCAGTTCGCGGAGAACTTCGTTACGAATTTAATTTCTTTGGAAAATCCACACGATACTGAGAATAAATGAATAAATTACTAGGTAATGAATTAGAGAGAAAAAGCAAGATTGGATTGATTTATCTTATATATTTTATTTATATAAGTGGAAGCTGTAGTTTATATAATTTGTCAATACAACATATGTTATAATAGACTTTTGTAAAGAAAAGATAGTGTTGTGCAATTGTTATAGAGATATAAAATTGTAGCAAGGAAAGCTTGTTCATTTTTCAGAAAGATCAAAGATATATTCTGGATTTTATTTTGCTTGAAGGGTTAAAAGTGAAATATATGCTATTTTCTACAGTTGTTTTAAGGATCACTCGTCTAAACTGTAAGTACCCCAATAGTTTCCAACCTTTACTTTTTATATGACTCAGAAGGTCACTTGATATTGTATTTCAAAGGCAATTACAGTAAATCAAACTGAGAAAGATCCCCATGGGGTAGCTGGAGGTACCTGAGAGTGATGCTCCTTTTTTCCTCACCACTATAGAGCCTCATTCAGCAGCTGCTTTCTTTTTGACAATTCGTCACTCCTGAAAAATGTTTGCAAGCACTTTGGATAATTTCCAATTCATTCTTGCAGGAAATGAGGGTTTGCTTCCTCACTTGGGATACCTGCTGCTAGGTTTATTCACTAATAAGCATGATAAATGTTTTACCCTTTGATCAGTGCTAATTTAACAAGTAAGCTCCAATGAAAAAGAAAGTCTTTGAGACTCAGGGGCTTGGGATGGCATACGAGTTAGAAAGAAATATGATTGATTATATAGCTGAAAGAAATTTCCATAAAAACTTTTATCATGCTGCTATTTTTTCCAACAAACAATTAAATCAAAAGTGAATGATATCTTACCTCAAAAGAAAAATTGAATAAAAAAAAGTCTTAACTTCAGAGGACTATTCTTATACATACACAGACAATTTAATTAGCTGCTTCTCCTTGGTTATCATTTTCTCTTTTCAAAAATCCCCTTGCTTCTTGCTGTATTAATGCATCTCCTTTCTGCATATATAAGCAAGAATGTGTGTTTTGTGAGAAGAAAAGGTATTTGGACATGTTTAATGATGTTTTTTTCGAGTACATACGTGTTTATTTAAATTTTTTCACCACTTGTTGAGAAAAGAACTGAATTTTAGACTTGCGAATCCAATAATGTTTTCCGATGTAACCCAAATGCCCATCGACAATCCCTCACCTGTCCTTCATACTAACAATGAGACCTTTTTTGAGACTTAAAGGGACTCTGTCACCAGGTTTTTGCCATCCCATCTGACAGCAGCATAACGTAGAGATAGATACCCTAATTCAAGCGAGGTGTCACTTACTGAGCTGCTTGCTGTCATTTTGATAAAATTACTGTTTTCTCTGCTTTAGGTTTAGCAGTAAATGAATATGCTGGACTATTTGATTAGTCCTATAATGTTAATCTGCAGCTGATTAAATAGTGATTTTATGAAAACTACACTGAGCAGTCCAGTAAGTGATATATCGCTGGAATCAGGGTCTCTGTTTCTACATTTTGCTGCTGTCAGATGAGATGGCAAAAACCTGGTGACAGGTTCCCTTTAATATCAGTGTCAATGCAATGAAACTTCACTGATAAAACTTTTATTCTTCTAAAGGAAGAAATAGTTTTAAAAGAGTTTTACTTTTACTGTCATCATACTTGGATTGGATACCAAAAACCTTATTTGTCTTATGAAATATTACAGCTTCTCTCCGGAAGTGTTCTACATGAGTCAGCATGAAAAACATGTTCTGCCATGGGTACTAAACATGTGTGGCGCAATCCAATGTGATTCCACTTGTGAACTCTAATTTGTTTTCCATACTTATCTAATATAATAATTGCCTAAGTCAGCTTCCGTCCGTTTCTGCTCGAAATGACGTCAGATCCGGACTGAAGCTGACTGTACACCCACCGAGGATGTACCAAGATGGCTGACCATTAGCGAGAGCGGGGCTAATACTGCCCCACTCTCGCCATCGGCGGCCTCTTCTGCGCCCCACACCCTCCTGCCCCTCCTGTGCCCCCGCTCGTCCTGCCCCCTCGCTCCCCGCGGCCCCCCCCTGGCTTCCTGCGCCCCCCCTCCCTCTGCCCCACCGCTCCCCGCGGCCCCCACTCCCCCTGCCCCCCCGCTCCTCAATGGTGAGGAAAAAAAAAAATCCCATAAGGATACTCACCATCCGCAGCCGCGCGCTCCACCTGTCTTCTATCGCCCAGGACAGGACCTGTCGTTGCCTGGGAAACCGATCAGCTGATCGTTTCCCCAGGCAACGACAAGTCCTGTCCTGGGAGATAGAAGACAGGTGGAGTGCGCCTGCGGAGGGTGAGTATCCTTATGGGATTTTTTTATTTTTATCAGCATTGAGGAGTGGGGGGCAGGGGGTGTCGGGGCGCGGGGATCGGGGGGGGCAGAGGGAGGGGAGGCCACATGCCCACTGCGCTGCTGCACTGACCACTCTGCCCACCACGCAGCTACGCTGACCACTCTGCCTACCGTGCTGCTGAGCTGACCACTCTGCCCACCGCGCTGCTGTGCTGACCACTCTGCCCACCTCGCTTCTGCGCTGACCACTCTGCCCACCGTGCTGCTATGCTGAGCACTCTGCCCACCGCGTGACCACTCTGCCCACCGCCCTGCTGCGCTGACTACTCTGCCCACTCTGCCGTACAGTGCTCCATCCTCCTCCTCCCACCGCTCTGTGCTCCGCCCTCCCCATGCCTGTGCCGTTCCATTCTCCACCACCGCTTCCTCCTCCCTTCCTTTGTCCTCTTCCCCTCCGCCACTCCATCCTCCCGCTGCCTGTGCTGCTCCGTCCTCCCCACCCCACCGCTTTGTCCTCCGTCCTCCTCCTCCCCGTCGCTCTGTGCTCCATCCTCCCCCTGCCGCTCTGTCCTCCTCCACCCCACCACTTCCTCTTCCTTCCTTTGTCCGCCTCCCCTCCGACACTCCATCCTCCGTCCTCTCCCCCTGCCTCAGCTGCTCCGGCCTCCCCCACACCACCGCTTTGTCCTCCATCCTCCTCTCCCCTGCCGCTTTGTGCTCCATCCTCCCCCTGCCGCTCCATTCTCCCCCTGCCTGTGCTGCTCCGGCTTCCCCCACCCCACCACTTCATCCTCCATCCTCCTCTCCCCCACAGCTCTGTGCTCCGGCCTCCCCCTGCTGCTTCATCCTCCCCTTGCCTGTGCCGCTGCATCCTCCCCCACCCCACCGCTTCCTCATTTTTCCTTTGTCCTCCTCCTCTCCGCCACTCCATACTCCATTCTCCCCCTGCCTGTGCTGCTCCACCCTCCCCCACCCCGCCGCTTTGTCCCCCGTCCTCCTCCTCCAACCGCTCTGTGCTCCGTACTCCCCCTGCCTGTGCTGCTCCATCCTCCTCCACCGCTTCCTTCTCCTTCCTTTGTCCTCCTCCTCTCCGCCACTCCATCCTCTCCCTGCCTGTGCTGCTCCATTTTCCCCACCCCACCGCTTCGTCCTCTGTCCTCCTCTCCCCCGCCGCTCTGTGCTCTGTCCTCTCCCTGCTGCTCTGTCCTCCCCCTTCCTGTGCCGCTCCATCCTCCCCCACCCCACTGCTTCCTCCTCCTTCCTTTATCCTCCTCCCCCCCACCACTCCATCCTCCATCCTCCCCCTGCCTGTGCTGCTCTGGCCTCCACCAACCCGCTGCTTCGTCCCCCGTCCTCCTCCCCCCGCCACTCTGTGCTCCTTCCTCCCCCTGTCTGTGCCACTCCATCCTCCCCCACCCCACCACTTTCTCCTCCTTCCTTTGTCCTCCTCCCCTCCGCCACTCCATCCTCCGTCCTCCCCCTACCTGTGCTGCTCCATCCTCCCCCATCCGCCGCTTTGTCTTCTGTCCTCCTCCCCCCTGCCGCTCTGTGCTCCATCCTCCCCCTGTCTGTGCCACTCCATCCTCCCCCACCCCACTGCTTCCTCCTCCTTCCTTTGTCCTCATCCCCTCCACCACTCCATCCTCCGTCCTCCCCCTGCTTGTGCTGCTCCGGCCTCCCCCACCCCAGCCGCTTTGTCCTTCATCCTCCTCTCCCCCGCCGGTCTGTGCTCTGTCCTTCCTGTGCCACTCTGTCCACCCCCTGCCACTCTGTCCTCCCCCTGCCGCACTGTACTCCCCCTGCTGCTCCATCCTCCCCACCGCTTTCTCCTCCTTCCTTTGTCCTCCTCCCCTTCGCCACTCCATCCTCCGTCCTCCCCCTGCCTGTGCTGCTCCGTCCTCCCCCACCGCTTCATCCTGTCCTCCACCCCCCCGCCGCTCTGTGCTTCGTCCTTCCCCTGCCGCTCCGTCCTCCCCCTGCCTGTGCCACTTCATCCTCCCCCACCCCACCGCTTCCTCCTCCTTCCTTTGTCCTCCTCACCTCCGCCACTCTATCCTCTGTCCTCCCCCTGCCTGTGCTGATTTGTCCTCCCCCACCCCGCCGCTTCATCCTGTCCTCCACCCCCCCACCGCTCTGTGCTTCATCCTCCCCCTGCCGCTCTGTCTTCCCCCTGCCTGTGCCGCTCCATCCTCCCCCACCCCACCGCTTCCTCCTCCTTCCTTTGTCCTCCTCCCCTCTGCCACTCCATCCACCGTCCTCCCCTGCCTCAGCTGCTCCGGCCTCCCCCACACCACCGCTTTGTCCTCCATCCTCCTCTCCCCTGCCGCTTTGTGCTCCATCCTCCCCCTGCCGCTCCATTCTCCCCCTGCCTGTGCTGCTCCGGCTTCCCCCACCCCACCACTTCATCCTCCATCCTCCTCTCCCCCACAGCTCTGTGCTCCGGCCTCCCCCTGCTGCTTCATCCTCCTCTTGCCTGTGCCGCTGCATCCTCCCCCACCCCACCACTTCCTCCTTTTTCCTTTGTCCTCCTCTTCTCCGCCACTCCATACTCCATTCTCCCCCTGCCTGTGCTGCTCCACCCTCCCCCACCCCGCCTCTTTGTCCCCCGTCCTCCTCCTCCAACCGCTCTGTGCTCCGTACTCCCCCTGCCTGTGCTGCTCCATCCTCCTCCACCGCTTCCTTCTCCTTCCTTTGTCCTCCTCCTCTCCGCCACTCCATCCTCCCCCTGCCTGTGCTGCTCCATTTTCCCCCACCCCACCGCTTCGTCCTCTGTCCTCCTCTCCCCCGCCGCTCTGTGCTCTGTCCTCTCCCTGCTGCTCTGTCCTCCCCCTTCCTGTGCCGCTCCATCCTCCCCCACCCCACTGCTTCCTCCTCCTTCCTTTATCCTCCTCCCCCCACCACTCCATCCTCCGTCCTCTCCCTGCCTGTGCTGCTCTGGCCTCCACCAACCCGCTGCTTCGTCCCCCGTCCTCCTTCCCCCCGCCACTCTGTGCTCCTTCCTCCCCCTGTCTGTGCCACTCCATCCTCCCCCACCCCACCACTTTCTCCTCCTTCCTTTGTCCTCCTCCCCTCCGCCACTCCATCCTCCGTCCTCCCCCTACCTGTGCTGCTCCATCCTCCCCCATCCGCCGCTTTGTCTTCTGTCCTCCTCCCCCCTGCCGTTCTGTGCTCCATCCTCCCCCTGTCTGTGCCACTCCATCCTCCCCCACCCCACTGCTTCCTCCTCCTTCCTTTGTCCTCATCCCCTCCACCACTCCATCCTCCATCCTCCCCCTGCTTCTGCTGCTCCGGCCTCCCCCACCCCAGCCGCTTTGTCCTTCATCCTCCTCTCCCCCGCCGGTCTGTGCTCTGTCCTTCCTGTGCCACTCTGTCCGCCCCCTGCCACTCTGTCCTCCCCCTGCCGCACTGTACTCCCCCTGCTGCTCCATCCTCCCCCACCGCTTTCTCCTCCTTCCTTTGTCCTCCTCCCCTTCGCCACTCCATCCTCCGTCCTCCCCCTGCCTATGCTGCTTTGTCTTCCTCCACCCCGCCGCTTCATCCTGTCCTCCACCCCCCCGCCGCTCTGTGCTTCGTCCTTCCCCTGCCGCTCCGTCCTCCCCCTGCCTGTGCCACTTCATCCTCCCCCACCCCACCGCTTCCTCCTCCTTCCTTTGTCCTCCTCACCTCCACCACTCTATCCTCTGTCCTCCCCCTGCCTGTGCTACTTCGTCCTCCCCCACCCCGCCGCTTCATCCTGTCCTCCACACCCCCCCGCCGCTCTGTGCTTCATCCTCCCCTGCCGCTCCGTCCTCCCCCTGCCTGTGTCGCTCCATCCTCCCCCACCCCACCGCTTCCTCCTCCTTCCTTTGTCCTCCTCCCCTCTGCCACTCCATCCTCCGTCCTCCCCCTGCCTGTGCTGCTCCATCCTCCGCCACCCCACCGCTTCGTCCTCCGTCCTCCTCCCCCCTGCCGCTTTGTCCTCCATCCTCCTCCCCCCTGCTGCTCTGTCCTCCCTCCTCCCCCCTGCCACGCCATCCTTTCCCCACCGCTTCTTCTTCAAAGTTCCTCCCAATTCAGCCCTCACCGCCTTCCCCATGTAATCTCTATTTCTATATTCTAGAATACCCGAGGCGTTAGAATTGGGCTACCATCTATAGGTTATAATTATAATAGTAATTTAATTATTTTATATAGTACTATTAATTCAATAGCACTTTACATACATCAGTAATGCCGTCCCTCTTGAGGGTCACTATCTAAATATCCTATCTACATAAATACATAGGTGTGATACATTTACACATATTTCTAAATCTAAGATTAACACACATTTAGTATAAGATGGGAGATGTGTATCATCCAAATACTTTTATTTGGTGATATGAACCCAGATGTTAAGGTCCAGCAGCATAGCTGCTGAGAAATATTATTTTCTTTTACAACAGGGACGGGTTTTTGTGAACAGCTAAAGAGATGGGCGGGATGGCTGTTCACCACATCTCCATCTCAAGGTGTGCTGCTCTTACTGTCACACAAAACATCCTCAACATCACATCACCATCCTCCAGCAGCAGCAGCAATAGCATCGGGCATTAATCTAGTCATCACATAATTTTCTTATAATTAAAGTGAACCTGTCATGTGGAAAAACCGCTAATAATCTGCAGATATAGAGTTAATCTGCAGACTAATAGCTCTTTAAACCTGCCCAGCCCTTAAACATTAAACTCTACTGTCTGGAGGAAATTAATTTTAATCCTCCTGGCAGCATTCTGGTTTCAGTAATGGGGGTGGCGCTGGCACAGGTTCAGCCACTGCTCTATGTAAGGAGAGCGACAACTATAACTACGCCCCCTGCCCTTATTTAAAATCTCCTCTAATGCTGAGTGGCTGTCTGTGCAGGGGCATGGTTACAGCCGCCATTTTCTATACATAATACTAATTTTAAATTTGACTGAACATGGGCGATTTGGATCAAGGATCGGAAACTCAAACAATTTCCCCAAAAGTCATTCAACGTTGCTTTGTTTGGGAAAAGTTTGAAAATTAAAATGGCGCTAAAATTTTACTTGTTTATTTGGGGACAAAACACTCACCATAACACTCGCTAGCTGGGGACAACACCTAACTGAATAGTTAGCATTGTCCCCAGCCATCTGGTCTACCACCGTGTATCAAGGTGTAGAATTTGTTGCAGCTTTAAAAATTCTTTTTAAGCTTCCTGGAGTTTTCAGGTGTTTTTGCTACATGCAGGATGTGAATTTTGGAAATAGTGGCAGATATGACAGCAGTTGGAAGTCCAGGAAGCTTACAATGTCCTTAAAACATTCATGTAGGAGAGCTTAATATTTGTTAGGGATTTTTTTTAATAAGCATTTTTTATTTTATTTATTTATTTTTTATTATTTATTATATCAATTTTTTTTATAGAGCAAACTTTTATTATTGCAGAGGTTCAGCGGCATGTGAGGCCATCTGTTTTACATTTATGTCATAGCAATTCATATAAAAATAGCATATGGCCATTCATTTATATAGTGCTATTAATTCCAAAGTGGTTTACAAATATTTGCAACACTATCCCCATTGGGGCTTGCACTTCATGCCATAAATTTACAATACAGATCTTTGGCAAGTGCACAACAGTGTTATATGTATAATTCATATTAAAGTTGTCCTTGCATTCCTGCAGTGCCCATTAGCCTTATTCAGCATTCCAGATAAATTGGTAGTGAATAGTGACCCAAATAAATGTTTTTTTTTCATCGTTATGTCTCTTACAAATATGTCATGCTTCAAGAATGCACCTAAACGCAATTCTATTGTTATACCTTGTGGCATGTGGAATAGGATTTGTGAGAGTGACGTTAGTTCTGCAGAGCATCACATAGAGGGGTTAATTAGTAAATAAGCATTAGGTTAAAAGAGTGAGAAAACATTAAACTTCGGTATTGATTGCCCACATCTGAATTCTGTTACTCACTGGAGAGGTGTGTCCCTTAGGCAACAATAAACACACAAACCTGCTGATCTCAGTCTGCCTGCCATCTTACCTGTGCATTCCATTGCCACACAAGTACACTGTCTGCTACTACAGTTCAACTTGGAACTGTGATTGCATTACGCAGTACTTTGGAGATGGATTACCTTCAATGCATGGCTAACCTGGACTCAGAGTATGCCCCCTTCCTAACCACTCCAGGGGCAGAAGGTGGGTTGGACTCTGCAGAGCCAGACCCAAAGCGACATCATGCAGATGACATGGAGAAATACAGTATGTGAGCTGGAGCTCCACCGCACTAACCACTTTGGGCCTCACCTGCAATGGGGTGTGGATCCAATGCTGGGCTCTGATTTCAGATGTGGACCTGAGGAGCGAATCACAGCAGTCAGGTGACAAATTCCCTCTGGCATCCTGGACTGGAAGCACCACATGTCAGACTGTATATGATCCTGCAGCATTCAACAAAAACCACAGAAATACCACACTCCACATTTTATATAAGCATCAATAATTGAAGGGAATACAGCGATCGATAAAAAATATGGACCAATCGCATCATTACCACACAAAAAGGCGATCAATGGTCCTATTCAGTGCAAAATACTTTGATTCCACCTGCAGCCAGTGTCCCAGCTAATGGATCCCATTCCCCAATACCACCAGGATCATGATCATTATAAGGGGGCAGAGGAAGGGGAGGAGGTAGAGGAAGCAGAAGGGCCTGTTTCTCAACCATGTACATCACATCCCCCAGAAGCCTTTAACTGAGACAATGCCATATGGGGACCTCTACTCTACACCCTCTAAGCAACTATCCTACAAGGCATCAACCACTCCGCTCTGTCTCCTTTATTGAGGAAATTAGTCTCTCAGATGCCATCGTCCGGGACTGGTTGCATGGGCATATGGCTAGTCACTTCTTTGACCAATGTACTCAAGGCAAGGTAATGGCGTTCCTGCAGCATAAGGGGTTTGGATTCCTAGTGAAAAATGGTATGGGGCACAAATGCTATGTTACTTTCTCCACCCTGCTGCGTGACAACCTTCCCCAAAGACTACGTACCATCTTTGTCAGGGAGGAGGTCACTTTCCTGAAGTTGTGGGGCAGCAATGGGTGGTCTGTGCTTGGCGTATGTTGCCACCACTGACCAATTTGATAAGTGGCAGGAGGAGGCTGACCTGGAGAGACGTTGCCGTTGACTGTGGCCCAGGTGTCGCTTTGTTGGCCAGCCAGATTACCTAACTTCTACCCAGAGGGCCTGTGGTTGTTTCTCAAGCTGGTCATATCTGTCCTATAGGGTGTGGTTGTCCCCTAGTTTCTCCATTATCCTCTTCAACGGTGGTGGCCATAATGGAGTGTGCGGGGGGCAGATGGTGGCGGAAAATGCCCTTCAAGGAGTAGACTCTGTGATCCCCCGAATGACCATCCGGCAGCAGAGTACCAGGAAACACTTTGACAACCATCCAGGGCAAGGCTGAAAATGACACTACTACTTCTTTCTGTCTCAGCTTAGTTGTTTAAATTGATTTAACCACTTATCTCCTGATAAATTGGAGGACCCCGCCCTTCCCCTGCTGAGCAGAAATACACTTACTGCATTCCATCTGTGATCCTTCTTGGACACGGGTTAACACACGGCACCCTGCTGCTTGTGAGGTAGATACGCACAGCAGCGGGTTTTAATATGGCTAGTGTAGGGTCCGTTCCGAAAAGAGTCACCTTGTCGCAGTGGAATGGCTTATTGTACGTTTTTTGCAAAAAAGGTATGTACCAAGTACTCTTGTTTTAGTGGCATTAGCTTTTATTTTTTTACTGCAAGGTATTTGGAGACATCTTACACATACTTTTTTGTTTTCTAGTTGTTATTGCATTTGATTTGGCATAGGTACTGAACTTGCTATATGGGCTTGTTCACACTACTACTTCTTTCTGTCTCTCCTTAGTTGTTTAAATAAAAATACTGTTACTAGTGCATTTGTAGTAAAAATCAAACCCTCCGATTAGCAGTATTACATCATGTTATTGGATTGCTCCAGGGTGGACATGATCGGATTCATTAAAGGTAACCTGTCAGGTCATTTATGCCCCTCCAGCTATCACTGTCAGCAGCTTCATAGTACTATTCTAATCATCCCTGTCTGAGCTCATAGTGTAATGTTAAAGGTGAAAAAAAGCATTTATACACTTACATTTTCTGATTCAGTGACTACATCTTTCAAGATGTAGTCACTCTGGCAGGTTAATAGTTAACTCACTATTAACTTCTCTGTATAAAGGACTTTTGTGATGTAACGATCATGCGACCATAGTGGGCGGAGCTAAGCAACCAAAATCATTATGTGCTATGAAGATGACTTGGCTCCGCCTATTGTAGTCACATGATCGTGACATCACATAGGGCATACAGTATTTTCTGACATTCATCTGAAATGTTAACTTTAAACCTGCCAGAGTGACTACATCCTCTAAGGTGTAGTCACTGCCTCAGAAAATGTAAGTGTATAAATGCTTTTTTTCACCTTTAACATTACACTATGAGCTCAGACAGGGATGGTTAGAATATTACTATGAAGCTGCAGACGGTGATAACTGGAGGGGCATAAATGACCTGACAGATTCCCTTAAACGTTGAAATAAGTTTTCATCAACTTTTCTGAAATTTGTAATTGAATATGAATTTGAACATTTTCAGATTTGATTTGTGGTACAAAAAAAACAAATAAACCTTGTTCTGCACCATTTCCCACACAGCTAAAGTATCAGGAAGCAGGCAAATGTCATTTTGCTTTGCCACGTGGAAAGCACCATAATGCCCTGCACCTGTGACATCTTAAAAATTCTCAAACTTTCCACAGTGCTGAGATCATTACACATCAGCGGTTCCCAATGGAGGACAGTCATATTTTATCTCCACAGTCACTGTGCATATCTCCCTTTTCTGTAGAATGTAAGTATATATAGTCAGCAGTGTCCTTTCTCTCCTGTAGAATGTAAGCTCTTATGTCCAGCGGAATCCTCTCTCCCATGTAGGGTGTAAGCTTTTATGGTCAGTGAGGTCCTATTTATCTTGCCTGTATAGTGTAAGCTCTTATGGTCAAAAAGGTTCTTTGTCTTCTTCCCCCATTTGTATTTTAAAAGCACTTATTAGATTTCTAGTATTGAAATTTGTACAAATTTCTTCATTGCAAATCTACTTTTTTTGAAAAATAATACAAATTGGTGATTTTGAAATTCAAAGTTTTGCTCATATTTTCCTATGGGGAAGCCAACACTGCTGCACCTGACGTCCTAAGCTCACTTACTTAGTTTAGTGTGCAGTATGTGTGAATTTATGCCGGGAATTCCTAATGTTTGGTAATCAAATTGCAGATTGTTCGAATCCGCAGGAAATCGCGGATTTCTGGAGATTTAATTTAAATTCCATCCTTTTTAGATCAATTCGCTCATCTCAGTCAGGAATGCATCTGTTTGGCTATATATATTTATTGTTGGGTATAGTTGTATATGCAGTAGGACAACCCCAAACAAAAAGCAAAGACAATGTCATTAAGGACTTTCTTCAGCATAAAGAAAAACAATGAATAATGGAATTGATGATATGGCCCCCAAAGATCCATAATCTTAACATCGAGTTCGGATATAGTTGAAGAGACAGGAGAATTCTTGCAGGCCATTTCCATTGAAAATCTGTGGTTAGTTCTCCAAGAACCTTGGAACAACCTTCCTGCCGAGTTTCTTCAAAATTTATGTACTAATGAATCTAAAAGAATTGATACTTCAAAGGTGCTTTGAAGAAAAGAGGGGGCAAATAAAATATAGATTTGCTTTAGATTTCTTTTTAGTTCCCTTACTTTGTGGATTTATGAAAATAAAATATTAGCACTTCTATTTTTAAAAACATTTTAACTTTGAATATTTATTTCAACACCTGTCTAAACTTTTTGCATATTGCTGTACATTATACTGTATGTTGGGAAGAGATAATAGTTGTAGTCCAGAAACTCCTGATGAATATGCAGTGAATCCACTTTGTGTTGTGTCATATGTAGAAATGATGTGTTATATGTTGATTATGTATAGGAAGAATTTCAATAGTTAGTGCTCAAATGTTTTTTTTAATTTTTTAAATTTACCAAAGCATTGCTATTCTTTCTAGTGCTACACTGTTGTGAAATAGAGCTATTAACTGAAGGTGAGTGAATATGGCCAGGCTTGAAAGTGACTTTTTATCCTCTTGTCCTATCAGGCCTCTGGCCTATTACCGTTACATTGATGACATTTTAATGATCTGGACAGAGTCTGGGCAACAGTTGAAGACGTTTCATGAACACTTTAATCAGTTTCATCCCACCATCATCTTAACACTCAACTACTCCTACACTAAAATCAGCTTTCTGGACACCATTATAAAGCTACAGAACAATGAAGTAGAGACATCCCTATACTGGAACCCAATTGAATGTCCAACATATTTTCAATGGGACAGTTTTCCCAAAACACATAAAAAACTCTATTATGTACAGTCAGGCCATCAGATACAATCTGATATGTTCCAACCCTACAGATAGAGAAAATCACCTTTGGGGCCTCAGAAATATCTTTTTTAATCAGGGCTACCATCCAAGAGCAATAAAAAACCAAATTAAAAGAGCTATCGGAATTCAAGAAATCATCTACATTACAAAACTAGAGAAGATAGCAATTGGTTCCCTCTCGAAGTCATCTACAATCCTCCAAATCTCGTAGTTAAAGGGAATTTGTCGCCAGGTTTTTGTCATCCCATCTGAGAGAAGCATAATGTAGAAATAGAGACCCTGATTCCAGCGATGTGTCATTTACTGAGCTGCTTGCTGTCATTTTGATAAAATTACTGTTTTCTCTGTTGCAGACTTAGCAGTCTGTGAATATGCCAGACAACCTGGCAGCAGGCCAAGTAGACTGCTAATGATCATCTCCAGAAATTAAACAGTGATTTTATCAAAACTACACTGTGCAGCCCAGTAAGTGACACATTGCTAGAATCAGGAAGTCAGGTCCTATATTATGCTATTCTCAAATTAGGTTGCAAAAACCTGGCACAGGTTTCCTTTAAGAGGAGTTGAACAGAAACTACAACCACTACTATAAAAAGATGCCAGACTAAAGTCTATTCTTCCAGACCCCCCACTTCTGGGTTTTAGGCAGCCCCTGAATCTAAAAAACATCACCGTCAGAAGCACAGTGTCCTATCCAATAACAACAGGAACATTTCCATGCAACCAAAAATAGGTGCAAACCTGTCCATTTATAATGATAATGGACAAGATAAAGATTCCTGGCTGAAATCAGGACTACAAGATCCAGGTAACTTTAGCTGCACCACAACCAATGTGGTGTATTTAATTATATGTACCAAATGTATAACGGAGGTCTGTATGTAAGGGAGACGGGGTAGAAACTTAGAACAAGAATCAATTCTCATCATCACACAATAAAAGAAAAAAATACGGATTTACCTGTGGCAAAATCATTTATGTACTCCTCATCACACCATAATGGATAGTATTGAGAAGTCATTTCAAATCCCAAAGAAAAGAGAGTCTGAGAATATAAATTGATGATAACCTTTGAAACATTCAGGGCCGGAATGAATGTGTTGCGTGGATTTATGTTTTTTTTTTATATAAATTGAAGAATCTTCAAATCCAGTACCAGACCCCCAATCAAAGGACAATAAAACTATTGTACTATTTATCTCTGTATGCTGAAATGTACTACCCCAGCTGCTCTCCCCCCTCCCAACAGTGCCCACTATGTTCTGCTTCACCTCACCTGTTTTATTTACTGCATTATCCAACCCTCCATTTGTGTACATAAGTGTGTGTTCAGAATTTGTGTTGTTTTTAGCCTGATGAAGAGACCTTAGAGTCTCGAAAGCTTGCTATTTGTTACCATCTTTTCAGTTAGGCTGCCTTCACGCTGCATTATTTTAAAATCCATGTGGATCCTTGAGTTTTAAGGACCACACGGACAGACACTGATCTGTTTAAACAGATGGCAACTGATGTCCACGAACCATTTTTTTAACGGATCCATCATCAGTTACCAGAGATAAGGGTGGGAGGAGCTGTACCTTTCTTCTAAGTATGCTCAGTATAGCAAATCGGATCCATTTGATAGATCCGTTTTTTTCACGTGTTCCATAAACATCCATATTATTTGAGACAGGCAGCTATGGATCCATGTCTGTCCATTGGTGCCAGTGATTTTCAAGGCAGCCTAAAATCAGAACAGTCTCCGATTCTGGGATGCATAAAAGACTTACACAAATGGATTGTGACAAAGCTGACGAACACTGATGACCACTTAGATTCCAACCATGCCCATAGGGATACGTGAAAGGCCAAAACTAATCAGTGGCTATCAGTTTTAAAAAAGACACCATTTAAAACAATGGCAGGCAACATGAAACACATAGAAAACACCTTCAAAGTGTTCAAAAGCTGAAAAACACGCACAGACACATACAGATCATCTTACCAGTCTCCTGCTGCTTGCTTGCGGGTCTGCTCTCCCTATCACTTACCTCTGGTCCCACCCATGAAGCTTCATACATATTCACTTCACTGATGGGCAATAGCCAATCACAGATGCTCATGCTCTGTATGAGCGTCTGTGATTGGCTGTTGCCATCAGTCTGCATTTCCACAATCTGTCTGTGCTTGGTTATCATACACCAGAGGTGGGGAACTCCAGGCCTCAAGGGCCACCAACAGGTCATGTTTTCAGAATTTCCTTAGTGTTGCACAGGGGTTGGAATCATCTCCAGTGCATGCGATTCAATTATTACCTATGCAAGAATAAAGAAATCCCCAGCCCTGTCATACACATTAGCGTATGGCAACCAACCAGGCATCATAATGTGTCCCAAAAAAAAATAATGGAAGAAGAAAATAGCATAGGGCTTTGCCCTGTTTTTAATTGCCAGCCAAGATAAAAGAAGGCAGCTGAGGGCTGGTATTCTCAGCAGGGTGAGGATCCATCGTTATTGAGCCCCCCATGCTATAAAATAGCCTCCCACAGCCACCCCAGAAATTGGCGCATTCATAAGAAGCGCCCTTCCTACCGCTTTACATCGTTCTTCCACTTGCTGTGTAGTAGAGGCAAATTGGGTAATAAGGGGTTAATGTCAGCTATGTATTGCCAACTGGCGTTAAGCCTGAAATTCTTAATGTCGGGCCAATGTTACACCCAGCCATTAGGAATTTCAAGTAAATATTAAAGAGACACAACATAGAGTGAAAACATTTTATAGAAAGAAAACATACTGTAAAGGCCTAGTTCACATCTACGCACCCCTGCATTTGCCTGCTTTGCGCTAGTGCAAGTGCTAGCGCAGGTGCTGCCACAGGCCAGCGCAGGCAAGCGCATCAGCGCATAGATGCAGAGCCTTTGTGCTCGCTTGCACTCGCGCTGCCATTACCTGCAATGGGCGAGTGCAGGAGACCACATCTAGGAAGTGCAAGTGTGACAGCTCCTCTGTCACAGCGCATGCGCTAGTCCGGATGCTCTGGAAACGCGTAATGTGATGTTTCCAGGTGCATCTGGACTAGTGCATGCACTGTGACAGAGGAGTTGTCACACTTGGGCTTCCGGGATGCGGTCTCCTGTGCTCACCCATAGCAAGTAATGGAGGCACAAGTGCAAGCGAGAGCAAGGGCTCTCCATCTATGTGCCGATGCGCTTTACTACACTGGCCTGTGATAGCACCTGGGCTTACACTTGCGCTAGCGCAAAGCAGGCAAACGCAGGGGCGCATAGATGTGAACTAGGCCAAACACATATCTGGACTTCATCTTTATTACACCCGCATACCAATCCTCAATCCTCTGTGACACCTGCTTGATTGCAGGCTGCGGTAAGGAGCACAGCGTCCTGTCACAGCAGCCTCCAAACATTGAATAAATAAGCCATGAACTCTGTTCCAGTAAGCAGTGACTCCTGAGTTCACCATTCAGGTAACCATGGTGGTCACTAACCATAGCGATATTATGGGGTTTCATTAGTGTGAACAGATCTATAAGATTAGGGGTACGAAGCATATAATGGCCATTTATTTTTTTTAAACATTACATTTTTATTGAGATTTTTGCAAAAAGTGAGAAACAAACTTAACAATGTCGGATCCTTGCCGGAAACAGATCCGGGGGATCTAATAGACACTAGGCAACTAAAGCACCTAAAGCGCTAATAATAATAAGATTAAAAGTCATGGGGGGGGGAAATAAAGATAGAAGAAAAAGAGAGAGAAGAGAAAGAGAAAAAAAAAAGGAAAAGGAGAGGGGGGGGGGGTAAAGGCGGGTTGTATTAGGAATCCGGAGATGGGGAGGGGGGGAGAAACCGCACGGACTACAGCCTGGACCGAATAACACTATGCCCTCTATTTAAAACGAGTGCGAGTTGAGCCGCTTAAACGGAAGCCACCATTCATATTAATGAGCTCCCAACAGACAGACAACTCACGGGGAAGACCTTCCAGAGCCGGCGGGTCTGCAGGGCAAGAGGGCAGAATGAGGCCCCGGGGGATCGGTGCAGCCTCGGTGTGAGGCCCAAACACTCCATCTATCATGGACCGACCGTCTGGTTAACTTATTTAGTGCTAGATAGTATTCCTGATGGAAGATTCAGTTGATCTTATGGGTCTCACTCGCGGCAATAGGCCTCAGGTAGGCCGGGGCAGCGATAAGGATGTATGTTACTGTCCCCGCAACGGCCAGGGGAAGTCTCGAATGCCAATATTCAGAACCGTCTACTGGGATGTCAGGTCTTGCCTAATTCCATGACTGATTGAATCAGGTTTTGGACTAATGTCCAAAAGGGGCGTATTTTTGGGCAGGTCCACACATGTGCGCTATGTTGCCTCTCTCTCCACATAGTCTCCAACACTGCGGGAAACTGCTCCCCAGTGGTGTGAGCAAGGCGAACAGGAGAGAGGTACCATCTGAGATGAATTTTCTTTATGTTTTCAAGATGGTTCACACATCTGGTGGCCCTCCCCACCTCTTTAGTTGCTGCGTGCCAGTCTTCAATGTCTGATGTAAAGCCAAGGTCTCCCTCCCATCTCCTCAAATAAGGCAGTTTCACCTCATGGTCCACAGACACCAACCCTCCATAAATCTTGGACAGTGTCGGCGGTTTGGAGGGATCCGCTTGAACAGCCTTAAGGAGAAACGATGTACGGGGGGGGGGGGGGGCGCAGGTAGCGGGACGTAGGTGGCCTTACGTAGAAGATGGTCTATTGAAAAAATTGCAAGAATGCCGCGCGGCACTCAGGAAACCATCTACAAAAGGTCTCAAATGTAGGCCACGTCCCTTCCTGACAAAAATCTCCCAAGGAGAGCAAACCTAGCATCCTTCCATGCCCTCGTCTGAATCGACGGGACATGGAGGCGCAGTGCTGTACAGGTACTTCCTCTGGCGGAACACGGGTCCAGGCCCGTGGCAGTGTCCTCCAGTAGTGTAGGAGGGTTTGGGAAGTCTCAAGCTGTCGAGTCTGGGTAACTGGTTGAATCGACTCAGCTGCCAGGAGGTCCCCCAGAGTGCCGCCCCCAAATAGGAGGTCTCAATAGAGATCCATCTGAGGTGCTCAGGGCTGCGCCAGCAGGACCCGGCCTCCTCCAAGACGACAGCCTTATGGTATTCCAGAATGTTTGCCATTCCCATTCCACCCGCCCCATCGGAGCGTACATCGTCTGTCTGGCCACACGTGGGGTCTTGTTAGTCCAAATTAATGTGTTTACTGCGCTCTGTAATTTAGCCAAAAGGGCTTTAGGGATCCTAAGAGGAACACATCTAAACATATACATTATCTTTGGTAAAGTCATCATTTTGAAGGCGTGCAAGCGACGATCCAAGAAAGAGACTTAGCACCAAAGGTGGCTACGTCCGAAAGGACCTTTGATAGTAGTGACTCATAGTTAAGTCTCATGAGTTGATGGAGGTGCCAGTGTGATCCTGAGGTAAGGGATACCGACCCTGGATCAGCAAAATGGTAAAAACTTAGAGAGAGCAGCTACTCTGAGTCCGGGAGTCCTAGTGGGAGATGGCCATTTTTTAATATATATATATATATATATATTATATTATATAATATAGCTTATACATAAGTGTTCAACAGAGGGTCTCGCATGCTGGTGACCATCTGCAATAATAAAGGTTTGCTCTCCAATAAAAAAAAATATATAATAAAATAATAATACTATTCACAAAAATATCTCTTAAAAATATAAAACTCTCTTTGAAACTGATGTTTTAAGGCATTGTAAGCTTCCTAGACATCTCAGCTGCTGCCACATTTAGCACTGTTTCCAAAATTCAGAACCTGCTGGTGTCAAAACACTTGCAAACTCCAGGAAACTTTAAAAATTCCAAAAAAATTCTCTAAAATTCTACAGCTTAAAGGGATCCTGTCAGGTGTTTTGTGCCTCCCCAGCTATCACTGTCTGTAGCTGCAGCTTTATAATAACAGTCTAATCATCCCTGTCTGAGCTCATAGTGTAATGTGAAAGGTGAAAAAAAAGCATTTATAACTTACATTTCCTCGTGTAATGAGGCAGTCAGCCCCAGCTTGGAGGACGGGGACGTTTGGCAGGTTAATAGTTAACATTTCAGCCTTATGTTAGAACATGTTGGGAGACCTGAAAATGAACAAAAAAAACTAACAGAGAAGTGATATATGTGTTTGCAATGCTGACAATGAAAGGCTAAGTTGCTGATTGATGTCTGTTTACTGTACTTCTATTGAAAATGGTATTAAGATGATGCATCTCATTATTTTAAACTATATATCTGACTACCAGTCCAGTTTCACTTTTTGCAGTGGGCAAACTTGAAAATGGCTGATTTTATTAGCTCAATTTCCCTACTGATTTTGATTCTGAAAAAACTTTTGGCTATTTTCATAAAGCACCTACCAAACTATGTTCTAGTGAGAGGCATAGGCTAGGGTCACACATAAGCCCTGGATCCGTTATTGGCATCAGTTTTTTAACTTTATTTTTCTAAGTCCTAAAACTATGCTAAAAATGGATCCTGGAGTCAAGTGTCACTGCATTGATTAAAAACACTATTTGTTTTTTTACTGGCCCCAAAAAACACTGCAAACAACGTTTTTGGGTGCAGTTAAAAAACTGATCTATTTTTTAATATGGGGCCCTGTGGGAAAACGGATCCTTTTTTTGGTGCAGTAAAAAAAAGGATTTGCTAGCATTTTTTGGGAAAAAATGGCAAAGTCCAAAAATATAGCTGCACAGGAGGCTCAAAAAACTGCCAAAAAAAACGGATTTGTTATTGAAACAGTGGAAAAAAACTGGCATGTGTGACCCTAGGTTGTTGGTATGTGTTGTATTGTAATTGTCCCTATTTAGCTATGTGCTATACAGTCATAACAGACAAAACAAAAGTACAGGTTTCATTCACATTCTTACTTGACTGATATACCGGAGAATTAAAGGAAAAAAAGTTCATTTTTGCTTAACCCCTCTTTATACTGTATAATGAAAATGAAGTTTGATACTCTAAATTTTGTAAAGATTTGTGGTGATCTTACAAATGTAATAATAACTTGAAATGTAAGTAATTGTCTAAAAGCACGAATCCTCACTTGACATTACGTAAATTTGATATATTTTCTTTTCATTTTTTTATATTATGTGAATGAAGCTCATTAGTACATTACTGTGAAGTCTTTTAAGTTGGCTGCATGAAACTTCAAAAACAAATATTGAAAAGATTAAAAAAACAACAGCATTAGATCTGACATTAACTTTTACTTATTAATTGGCTTTACTTTGCAAGTAGGGAAATTACATGTAATGCAAGGTTTAAAATGTAGAAATATTAAAAAGATGAAAGCTCTTGTTAATGGGGATTACAAGGCTCTCTTTCTGTAGTTAATTAATTAGTGTCGATATTTACCTTTTGATTCTGTTAAAGATGCATTACTTTCCTCTAGAAATTACTTTTTAATAATAGGAATTGTAGAATATTCTGTGAATACAAGTTTAAACACATTGTAGGATTCACAATTCTTCATGCAGTATTTGAGCACGGTATGTCCATGTTTCGCTATTCAATCTGAACTTTGTGAACGTTCTATAAAACAGTTTCAAATTTAATGTCACAGAAATAAATATGATTGCGATCCATGGTCATACACACTGGTGTTTCCTCTGTACAATATGTACAGATGTATTATTTTTTTTTTATTAATGCACCCCTATACGCCACTGAATTCACTGGGAACAATTCAAGGTTATTTTTGGATGTTATGTAAAAATAATGTGCTATGTTCCTACAGATGAACTCTTCACTTCTGTCTTTTGTTCTACAGTCATTATTTCTACTAGAGAATATCTTCATAATACAGTGTCAGACGACAGAATATTGAACGTTTATGTTTCTTATCACAGGGACGCAAAGTGCCTTTATGTAAGTCACCTCTAAACCTTTATATTACTCGATTACACTTTAAAACGAGCAGATTGCCTGTTTATGTCTTTTTTATACCAGCAGAAAGGAAATATTGGTAGAAGCAATTCTCTAATTGCAACAGCTACATTTAACTCTTAAGGACACTTTACACATCGCAATATCGTTCCGATATTGCATACGATTTCACGGGAACGGCATGTTTTTGGCATTTGTCCAAGATCGCATAGGAGATGTTACACAGGGAGATATCGGCAGGCAACGCAACTACGATGTTGTACGCCCCTTTTTCACACTGTGTCTGAGCAACTCAGGCAACGACCAAATAACATTGGAGTGAATAGGGGAAGTTGGCTCCAAATCGTAGTTGCGCTGTCACACAGCACTTTCATGCCAGATATCAAGCCAATATTGCACTGTTGAACAGCATGCACAATTCAAAAACGATATCGTGGTTGCATCGTTTTTGAGTTGCGTTGCCCGTTTACACGACACAACGCACAACGATATCAACTGCAACACCCCTACCACGTGACTTTTTATCGTAGTTGCGTTGCGATATCGTGACGTGTAAAGCGGCCTTTAGGGTACCTTTACACGTCGCAACATTGCATGCAATTTCACTTGCAACTTACTGGTTGCAGTGAAATCATGGACACATTGTTCCATTTTTACACAGCAACAAAATGGAACAATGTGTCCATGATTTCACTGCAACCAGTAAGTTGCAAGTGAAATTGCATGCAATGTTGCGACGTGTAAAGGTACCCTTACCCATTCTCCTGATATCCAAGAAAATAATAGTACATGGAAATATTTTCCAAGTTAGGATAAAGCATTGACAAATCTTTGACTAATTCACTAATTGTATTTTTTTTTTAATTTAAGTTTAGGACATTTAGACTATGTTAACAATAAGTATTTTTGATCTGGTTATTTTTATCCGTTTTTACAGTGAAAATGCAGAGAACGCATCACTTTAATGGAATCCCAGCAAAGTCAATACATTTTCAAGTGTTGCTGTTCAATCTGTGCTTTCATGACCTGGTGTGTTTTTAAATGAGATAGCATATAAAACCCTTATAAATTATATTTATGTCTGCAAACTCACAAAAGTGTTAAAAACTATGGTGCACAGTCAGTGAGGAAGGAAGGCAGGGGAAGACCCTGTCAACTAGCCTTCCTTCTTACTGCTACCTTACAGTGGGGGTTGACACACTAACAGTCGATATGGCGCCACCACTCAGTGGTGGCTGTCCCTAAACTCACCTTTCAATAAAGGTTATTCTATAGCGAGCGCAGGGCACAGATAAGGCAGGTAGTTATGGATCAGAATCCTCTTTATTCACACAACATGTTTCCACGAAGGCTTATCGTCTTCTAGGTGGAATCCACCTGAGGAAGACGATAAGCCTTCGTGGAAACATGTTGTGGTGAATAAAGAGGATTCTTGATCCATAACTACTGCCTTATCTGTGCCCCTGCGCTCGCTATAGAATAACCTTTATTGAACTGTTGGATCTCACCTTTGTGTGAGTTATTCAGAAGCTGCGGGGCACATTGCTGAAAATCCTTCACTGCCTGTAGAGCATAGGACATGTGGAACGTCCACACTGTGATTGGTGATAAATCGTGACTGCAGATACCACGTGACTGACAGGCGGCTGGCCCTGGACGGCTCCTCCGGCCCAGGTGCCTTAAGAGTACACTGGGGTTGTGCGGAGGCGCACAACCGAAAGGTGAGAGCCCCCTGTCACAACCTTTCCTTCCCTTCAAGTGCATGTGGGTTCTCCCTATGGGAGCGCTTTTCTCTCTCTTTTGTACTAAACTCACCTTATCTGTCTCTGTAAGCCAGAGACAGTACTCACTAATCAGATGGGCTCAGGGCAATTTGTCTATGATATAGTGCAACCACCTCAAGGTCAGACGGTGCAACTAGTGTCTAAAACACTGGGCAGTCAGTCCTGTTGTATATACCCAGCCTATCAGCTGGGATTGGCACCCTAAAGCAACAGTATGGCCCCCCCAACCCGTCGGCTTATGCTTAAACTGCCATAATATAGAACCTCACATCAGATAACACATGGGGGTTCAAAGAAATGTATGTACAATACTGTGCCATGGGACAGTATGGCACTTATCTAGACCAATGATCAAAGACATATGTCTCTTTTGCGCCTCAATGCCTTTTACTTGCGATCACCAGGAGGCTGATGCTATATGCTTCACCCTGGTGCTTGCTGATGCAGATAATGAATAACAAAAATAATGTGCATGTCCATTATTGGTGTGCTTTTCTGATCCATTTTCCCTTTGATACAATTCTGTATGGGCTTAAAAAACACACTAGTAAAAGCGTAGCCAAAACAGAACAAAAACAGGTCAGAAACAGATGATTAATTTTTGATGCATTTTTTGGAAAAGCTGATCCAGATTTCCAACTGAAAAAGAGAGAAAAACTTCCAAAATCAAGTGGATCAAAAATGCACCATGTGAACATAGCCTTACACTGTCACATCCCTTTCTAAAAAGTTCAAAGCACTCCATGGACCCAGATTTTATTGTAATGGGACCCAGTTAGTGATATCATAAATGATAGATGTTTTAAAAATTAGGCCTTGTGCACTTGACCCCATCCCTTCCCACTTCCTCCACAACCTCACTGACACGCTTATCCCAGCCCCAACCCACCAATTCAATCTATTGCTAATTTCTGGTATCTTCCCCTCTGCCTTCAAACATGCCGCCAACACACCCATCCTCAAAAAAACAAACCTTGACCCTACTGTTATGCCGAGATATCGCCCCATATCACTGATCCCATTTGCTTCCAAACTCCTTGAGTAGCATGTCCATGCTCAACATTCCTTCCACCTCTCGTCTAACTCTCTCCTTGACAATCTCCAATTTGGCTTCCGCCCCCACCACTCCACCGAAAATGCCCTGACCAAAATTACTAATGACTTACTCACAGCCAAAGCTAACAGACATTTCTACATCCTCCTCCTTCTAGACCTGTCCTCTGCCTTCAACACAGTCGACCACTGTCTACTGCTACAGATCTTCTCTTCCCTTGGAATCAAAGACCTTGCCCTGTCCTGGATTGCCTCATACTTTTCCGACCGCACTTTTAGCATTTTCCACTCCTACATGACCTCCTCATCCTGCCCTCTCTCTGTTGGAGTCACACAAGGCTCTGTCCTGGGGCCCCTACTTTTCTCCATCTATACCCTTGGCCCAGGACCACTCATAAAGTCTCATGGCTTCCAGTATCACCTGTACACTGACAAACTCAGATCTACCTCTCTGGCCCAGATGTCAACTCTCTGCTGTCCAGAATCCCGGAGTGTCTGTCAGCCACTTCCTCCTTCTTCACCTCTTGTTTCCTAAAACTTAATATAGACAAAACCGAATTCATCATCTCTCCTCCAACCCAACTTTCATCTTTACTATCTAATCTATCTTTTATGGAAAATGGCACCATGCTCTCTCTCACACCTGAACTTTGCTGCACAGGATAACTCTTGACTTTGCCCTGTCCTTCAAACCACACATCCAAACTCTCGCCACCTGCTGTCACCTCCAGCTCAAAAATATTTCCAGAATACGTCTTTCCCTCAGCCCTCAATCTACTAAAAATCTTGTACATGCCCTCATCATCTCCCGCCTCGACTACTGCAGCATTCTCCTCTATGGCCTCTATGCTGACAACTGCACCTCTCCAGTCTGCTACCCAACAAATCTACCTCTCTTCTTGCCAACAATAGCCGGCAATTCTATAATTACACATATTAACCCCTCACATGCTGACCTGTGTGGACAGCATGTTTCTAGGGAGAGTGAGCACTCCCTGGAGACATGTTGCCCACATCTATTAATAACATTTAACCCTTTGTTCATCCCTGTGGCAGCAGGGATGAACAAAGCATCCGGCTACCGCAGGCATTCACATGTGCCTTGCGATAGCCGGATGGGCTCCCATAGGTGCCCATTATAGCAATCCTGCTGTGTATTGCAAACCGCTCTGAAAACTGCAGCCTGCATGATTTTTACCGCAGGCCGCAAATCCGGATGCGGTAACCGGATTGCATGTAGTGCAATCCGGTTACTATAATGGGCTCCTATGGGCTGCGGTTCCTGATCCGGTTTTGAGATTTTTAACAGCTCAAAACCGGATCAGGATCTGAATTTTGGAGTGAAAATGTGACCACAGCCATATTTTCACCCTTGAGGTGAGCATCTGTACTGAATATTAGCATCCACATTATGTTCTCTCCCACATGACTTGATATCTGTTGCACTGATTGCATTTTGCCTCCAAAGAGGTCACGTACATTTTCAGATTAATTTTAAAATTTGGTGATTACGAATCAAAAAGAAAAAAATGTTGCCCATCCTGAAAGGTTTTTTTTAGAAATTGTGCACTTTGTTGTAAAATTTGCACAATCTCCTGTATTATGTTAAAGAACATTTTAAAATATAAGCATGACCTTATATTTTCAACTAAATATACAATAAGTATTTAAATATAAGAGAGTATATCCCTTATGATTTCCTCTTTTAATGGACACATGAATCATAAAATAATACTGAACCACACAAACCTCCAAGCTATTGTGAAAACCCGCTAAGTTATAAATATTTCTTATTTATTATTCAGATACGCCTTTACTTAAGAATCGGTAGTCTGATTTGCTTTTCTTCGCCGAGTAACTAGGAGACTGACAACAGATAATAAATCATGGCTAGCAGCATCTAGCAGCTTCAAGAGAGGGCTTGTACAGTGACAAATACAGCTGACAACATGTGTACATATCTGTTAAAAGGATTTATGTGAAAGGAATACAAAGAAGAAGAAATGCCTTATATTATATAATGCACAGCTAAGGCAGTATTGGAATTAAATTAGCACTTTACATAAGGCTTATAATATTTCAGCTATACAATTGACTTTAAATAGTACAAACTTTTCAACTTGTGAAAACTTACATATTGATGGTAGACTTTGCAATCAACTCATACTAATCAGAAAGTTAAAACATAGCTTATTGAAATGTGAAGGGAATAATCCTTTAAGACAAGCCCAATTTACTTGTTTGAGTAGTCTGCTACTGCTGTATATTTGTCATGGCATTTGACTTATTCTGAAGAGTGACCTCATTGCTTGAAAGAAGAGAGTCTCCTTTTGACATACAGTGGGGAATATAAGTATTTAATACATTACCAATTTTGCACATTTCTCCACCTGCAAAATATGAAGAAGTCTGTAATTTTTTTACATATAGGTACACTACAAAGGTAAGGCTAGGTCCACACTTGGGAGCCTGCATCCGTTTACTAGATGCATAACTGGATCCAGTTTTGTTAAGTTAGCATCTTCATGTCATTTTTGCCTCAGTTAACATTTGCGTTAGCACTAGGTACATTTATGTACCTAACGTTAACGCTACCATTAACGCATGCGTTAACACATGGTACATAGGATCCCACGTTAAAAAACGCATGCGTTTTTGAAAATACACCAAAAAAATTGCAGTCCCTATTTAAAATGGATTTCTCAAAAACGCAATGCGTTAAACGGATTGCACTTTTGCACACTTTTGCAATTTGTTTTTTTGCATTGAAGTCTATGGGTGTGTTAACGCATGTGTTTTTCAACATCTCAACATGAAAAAACTGGATCCAGACGCAAGTGTGACCTGGCCTATGAGACAGAATTAAAAAAAAATTGTGAAAATCACATTTTATTATCTTTAAATTATTTATTTGCATATTATAGCATTAAATAAGTATTTGATGCAATATAAAAACAGCCTAATATTTGGTACAGAAACCTTTTTTTCTAGTTACAGTGGCCAGACATTTCCTGCAGTTCTTGACAAACTTTGCAAACACTGTTAGCAGAGATTTCAGCCCACTTCTACCTACAGATTTTTTTCCAGCTCATTCAGGTTTTGGGGCTGTCACTGGGTAATATTGAGTTTCAGCTCCCTCCAAAGATTTTTGATTGGGTTGAGGTCTGAAGATTAGCTTACTAGCCACTCCTGGACCTTACAATGCTTCTAAAGAGCTACACATTAAAGGGAACCAACCACCCCACATGACCCCCCCGGACTGTTAATATGTGTCCCTACACCCAGCACACACATTTGGGGCAATCGTTTTTGCTAAAAAAAACTGTTTAGTAGAAGCTAAGATATAGCTTTATAAAGTTTAAAAAATGTTGCCGACTGGGTGTTACCTAGCTTGTCCTCCTGCAGTGTTCATGTGCCTGTCAGCCTCCTCTCCCCCACTCCCTTCAGTAAAGCCCTGCCCTTTCAGCCTCGTCACAGGCTTCTGCACGGAGTCTCATTGTTTATGATAACAGAAGGCAAACCTGAAAGGCTGAAACCAGCTGTTTCCCAATGATTCCAGCCCAAACACATGACTCTTCCACATCCTTGCTGACGTCGCAGCCTTGTTGGGACATGGTGGCATCCACCAACCATCCACTACTCCATCTATCTGGACCATCCAGGATTGCTCGGCACTCATCAGTAAACATAACTGTTTGAAAATTAGACTACATGTATATCTGGACCCACTGCAACTGTTTCTGCTTGTGAGCACTGTTTAGGGGTGGTCGAATAGTAGGTTTATGCACCACAGCAAGCCTTTGAAGGATCCTATACCTTGAGGTTCGAGGGACTCCAGAGGCACCAGCAGCTTCAAATATCTGTTTGTTGGTTTGTAAGACCTTTTTAGCAGCTGGCAGAAACCTTCCTCATTCTGCCTTTATCTGCACCAACACATCTGTGCTCAGAATGAGCCACAAATCTCTTCACAATACGATGATCACGCTTAGGTTTTCGTGCAATATCAAATGTTTTCATCCCTTGTCCAAGGCATTGCACTATTGGTTGCTTTTCGGCAGCAGAGAGATCCTTTTTCTTTTCCATGTTACTTGAAAACTGTGGCCTGCGTAATATGGTGCAACACCCAGTTTTCCTTTTATTGGGCTCACCTGCCAAACTAATTATCACAGATATCTGAGATTGATTTCAATGATCCAAAGAACCCTGAGACACAATACCATCAATGGGTTTCATTGAATAAAAATAAAACCCTATGACACTTAAAACCAATTTGCATAATAATTTGGAACACAGTGTATTGTACTTGTTCTCGTCTGCACTTTCCATATGTAACGCACCATGATATCTAATGGTGCTATATAAATAAATAATAATAATAATAATTCTGCATGCCAGAATATGGTCCCTCTGTATTGTAATAAGCAAAGACACTGAATGGACCACTAGTAAGCTATAATGGGCAATATGATAAAGCTGCCTTACACAAAGGACTAATGGTAGAAGTAATGTGTGTTACAAGAGAATTTGACGTCACTTTTCAAGCTGCAATCATTGCACCAACAGGACTGTCAGGAATAGAATATTACTAATCCTGTCAATTACAAATGAAGCAGAGTTATTCTCCAGTTACAATGAGGGAAATCGTCCTTTGATAGATTTTCAGGCTGTATGTCAATAATGCCTTAGGAGGACTTCTTATGTTGTACTTTAGAATAAAATTAGAATAAGTATACATCCAAAAATCACCATGACCTTGTGCCCAAAATTCCATAAACTCTGCTCATAGCAGTCACAACATTTTCTTAAGGTGATGTCTACTGAAAATTAAAGTCCAGTACAGAGGTTTCATTATGTGGCCTGGTAGAAGTGACCTCAATTTTCTGTTATTGAGAACTTTCAGTACCAAAAGCAGATAAGCAGAGATATAACTGCTCTGTCTTTCTTCATTTCTAAAATTGAGTAACTATAGGCTATTCCTATTATCTTTAGATAAGTCAAGAATCACAAGAGATATGAAGCAAAAGAGTCAATTTCTTTAAAAAGCAATGAAGTTTAAAGGAGATTTCC
Source organism: Allobates femoralis (assembly GCA_033576535.1). NCBI lineage: Eukaryota > Metazoa > Chordata > Amphibia > Anura > Aromobatidae > Allobates > Allobates femoralis. The sequence goes on from JARQOC010000003.1 coordinate 545,613,974, forward strand.
TACCTTTGCTCTAAAATTAACCACATTTCCCAACAACAGCATCTTTATGACTTCTACTCAGATTCACTCTATTTCCAAAATGTTCCCTTTATTCACAACCTTCTGTACTTTTAATCCTATTATATTGCGCATCAGTGAAATCAAATCTTATCTGCTGCACAGATAAATGTCAACTAATGTCATTCTTTACAACTTAGTGGAAAAAATATTCTACAATTAAGACTGACCCTTAAAAATTGCAGGAGGAACATTTTTTTATTTTCACTTGAAGTAGTAAATGTTATTTAATATGCTGTAGTAACACTCAGCTCCCAACTATCTCAGATTTAGCGGGATAGTCCCGATTAGAGTGCCTAATCCCACTGTCCCAGCAGTCAGAGTTTTTTTCTTGGCTTCCTCTCGCCCCTCTGTATCGGCATCCGTAGCCCCTCTTTCTCCTATGGGCTAGGGCCAAAATGTCTCTGCAGTACATACATTAACAATTACTTTCTGGTACCCCCAGAACTCGAAATTGTGAGCTCCTTGTCCACAGGCATCAGCTCTACCATTGAGCCAAGACTAAGGAAGATAAGAGGATTTGGTGATCTTAACCTGTTCTGCAGGCAGGAAACCCAGAAGAAAATTATCCAGCTGCAGCTACTTAGAGATACATATGTACACCACAGTGTATTTGTATGTCCCTGCATTCTAGAGGTGAAGAAAAAGTCAGCTTTCTTTGGTTCTTTAAACTACTATAAAATAATGAGAAATAATTACAATAAAAAAATATTTTTTATCATTGCTATGACTATGAATGAAAAGTCCTGGGAATCTGCTGAATGTCCCTCACTACCAAAGGGGTGTTGCTTGTGGTGTAGTTAGGGCTTGTGGTCAAATTTGCCATATCGTAATGCATTGTTAGACCCTCTTTCTGTTCTTCAGCAGTTGCCAGATATGGTAACTTCCCTTCTTCCTTACTCAGTTATTGCCCCACATGCTATAAAAGACATATACACATCAACTTTTTATTGCATCCTAAAGTTTTTCATTATTATTGTGTTATTTGCTTAAAAAGGACATATCATTTATATATTTTAATGATTTACTTCTAAATTAACTATATGAAAATTGTAGCTAGAAACAAATAAATAACTCCAAATAAGTTAGATAGGCTATTCTTCTACTTGTACAACTTTAAAACCAATTATTATTGTTGTTAGCTCCCTGACTCAATTGAGGATCCTATGACCTGTTGTGGGCCAGGTCAACGTTGAAAAACGTTTTCCCATAATAAAACCAGATACTGAATTGTTTAGTTTTCCAATCTTTTTTGATTTGTAGTTTTTTTTTTTATATTGTATCAAAGAGATGATTTACAGCAGCCAAATGGACCTTGTAAATCTGGTCTCTAGATAAAACTCATTTACGTCTTCTGAAATGCTTTTTAATCATGCAGGACAACCAAAGGGACAGAACCTTTTTTGGTACAAGTGACAATCTAAAGAGTCACATAAAATTTGAAGAGGTGTTCAGATATGAGATCTATATCAAAAGAATATACAGAAGCACCCTAAAAGAATAAAATACGTAAACACTGAATTGGGGAACTCTTGCACTGCTATAGGAGGTATAGTCATGGTGTTGTCATTTTCTTTTTAACTGCCCAGAATTTGCATATTTTTTAATCCAGGTAGAGACATTTTAAGTTAGGGTCCCAAAAAAGAGAAAAACCTTGTCAGTGGCTTTCGATCTCAAATGGATTGGCCAATATATAAGCTAAGTATCATATCTCATTTTTAAAATATAGTTCCTACAGCAGTAATGCTGTACCAGAGTTCCCCCCATTTAGTGTTTGCATATTTTAGCTTTTTAGAGTGCTGCTGTATATATTTTTATAATGATATTGTGTTTTCAGTTTGCACCTGTTTACACCTATTAGAGGGGCTGGTCAATCGTTTGTATATATTTGTATTAGATTCCTCTCCGACAGAGCACTCCACTTTGTAGCTAAGGTCTTGCCATTTTCTTTTCAGCTGGGTCATACTTGCCCATACTTTGTAGATTTTTTAAACTACTGTAGATAGAAGTATTTCAAGTTAAAGAGATATGCCTTGTTGATGGCTATTGAACCCACATGGATTGACCAATATATAAGCTAAGTATTGCAGTACCAGAGTTCCCTTATTTAGCATTTGCTTTTTCAAATGCTGCTTTATATATATTATTTAATTATATTATGATTTCCTCTTGAACCTGTTACATTTATTGGAGGTACTATGATATATGCCATCATATAAGAATTGTGGGTCAATTTCTGGAATTTCCATTATTCCATTATTGTAGACAAAAAGCAACTTCTCCTCTATTTAGCACTCCAAAAAATGTAGTCAAGATGACCATAAAATGAACTCAGATATTCGCATGGTTTATGACAACTATTCAACATAGAGGAGTTATAGATAGAAAGGTATTGTTGGTCACATGTGACCATGGGATGTGCACCCTTGCTGTATCTCCTATACAGACAACTGTGCATGAAGGGAGTTGATGTGATCTTTGACTATCACCTACTCTACTATTTTGAAAATGCTGGATCTTGAGTTTGTTGACTCAAGCTGTATTATAAATATAACAAACAAGGAAATTATCCAGCGACAGTTCCTATAAAGTTCATGAAAATCCATAGGCTTTAGTAATCCATCAGTTAAAATACAAATTCAATTTTATCCGTTTGCAAATATAATGCTTCATAACTGCATGACAGTGGGGTGGGTCGAAGATGTTCGCCCACTGACCACAGTGACTATTTCATCTGGATGTGTATACGATCTGTGGAAGTACCAATACAAATTAATGGGTTCATGAAAATCACAAACACAACACAAATACTATCAATGTACAATCCAGGTTCTATCCGTGATCAACATTGTAAAGTATAAAAGAACCTTTGTATTTTACTTTTATCCATATGTTAAAAATTATTATGAAACACTGACATGTAAATTAGGGATGAGCAAGTACCAAAAAATTTGTAATCGTTACATTTGTAACAAGTGCTTTGTAATACTCGCATATTCGTTCCCAATAGTGAGTACAATGTAAGTCAATGGGAAATGCGAGTAATTTTGTGCTAGACCTGACATTGGGGTCTGGGAGGGCTGTAAAAAGGCAGCGATAGCTGATAACATGCTCAAACTGCATGGGAACAGTATTAGGGATGAGCGAGCATGCTTGCCGGTACTCGGTGCTCGCCCGAGCATCACAGTACTCGCAATGCTCAGTGAGCACCGAGCTCCTGCGAGATGCTCGGGCTCATGCTGAGCTCCCCCTCCCCCTCTTTACAGAGCCAGCCCACATGCAGGGATTGGCTGCCCCACACTGTAACGCCACAGACATGTTGGTTATGGCATTACAGTATTGGCTGGCCGCACAGCATCATCAGGTCTATGTGACGGTGCTGTACTTTTCACTGTTCCAGTGTAGGGAGATATGCTGCTGATCTAGGGACAGATTTTGTGTCTTTTATGTAGTGTAGGTAGGGTACACAATCCATTAAAACCAATAGTCCTTTTGAGGACTACTCTAGCTGTTTACAGGCAGACATGGTATATAGCAGACTGCTTGGTCCATGTGCTCAACTTCGTAATTCAGCGGCTTTTAAATCCTACCCGGATCTGTTGGATCTGCTTGTCAAAGTATGCCACCTGTGTGCCCATTTGAGACGGTCACTTACTGCTTCGGCCGCCTTTGCCAGGTTTCAGTAGTGTTTGCAGCTTCCGGCTCACAGGCTGTGATGTCCCATGCATTGGAATTCGAGACTGCTGATGTTGGTCAGGCTTTGTGGGCAAAAGAGGGCAGTTTTTAACTACCAGCATCAACAAGGCAATCGGTATCTGCTTTAGACTCCACACATAAGACCTCAGGAGTAGATATGGATGTCAGACATATGTACCATCCTCCAAACGTTTGAGGACTCCACCAAGATAGTGAGTGGTGATGAATGATGCCATCATTAGTGTTACCATCCCACTTTTCTGTCTTCTGAAATGCTCTCTGCTCAAAATCAAAGAGGATGCATTGCAGGTGGAGTACAATGAGATGGAGCAAGGAACCATACAGGGTGATTACACACAGCCCAACCTCATCTCATCCCAACATGGATTTGGGGAAAATAAGGAGGAGGAGGAGGAAGAAGAACAGGAGCTAATTTCTTGCGCTATAAATGGTACTAACTGCACAACTGTCATACCATTTGTTCTGTGTGGATGGCCAGAGGACAGGGAGGAGAAGAAGGAGGAGGAGAGCATGGTCAGTCTTCCTCTTGATGAGGACACGGAAGTCTTGCCTATTGTAAGTCTGGCGCGCATGGCTGAGTTTATGTTATGCTGCCTGTCCCATGACCCTCGCGTTATCAAAATTTGGGTGACACTCATTACTTGTTGGTGACAGTTTTACACCCATTCTACAAGGAGAACTTTATATCTCTTATTCCCAAATCAGAGAGGTCTACGAAAATGGGGCAGTACCAGAAGGTCCTAGTTGCAGAATTATTTAAAAAATTCCCACCTGAAAGAGGTCACAGTTCGGTGGACAACCAAGGAGTGCAGGCGAGAAAGACACAACTCCAATCCAGCAGAGACAGGGAACACTGTCAAAGTTCTGGGAGAGTTTTCTCAGCCCCTCCCATGGCACAGGCCCTGAGGCGTGGGGTACTCTCACAAGGAGTGCAAAGTTTGGGAAGATGCTGAAAGAGTAACTTGCCGACCATACCAAAGTCCTCCATGATTCCTCTGTGCCTTATAATTATTGTGTATCCAAGCTGCGCATATAGCATGAACTAGCTCTCTACGCCTTGGAAGTTCTGGTCTGCCCTGCCGCTAGTGTTTTGTCAGAGCGGGTTTTTAGTGCCACAGGCTCACTCTTATCAAAATGAACAAGGGCTGGATTGGGCCAGACTTCTCAACAACACCAAATGATAGCAGCGTAATATAAACAGCAAGCCAGTGTCTTTGTTAGGGAGGTACAGTGCCTACAAGTAGTATTGAACCCCCTGCAGATTTAGCTGGTTGACACATGCGAAATTAACTTGGCATTGTGATATTTGGACTGTAGATCATCCTGGAAGTGGGAAATGCAGTGCCACAAAAATTTATTTATTTATTTATTTATTTTTTTTAAAGCGTTAAAAGTTAATTCAGAGGGTCATTTATTATTCAACCCCTCAAACCACCAGGATTCTGTTTGGTCCCCCTAAAGTATTAAGAAGTAGTTCAGGCACAAATAACAATGAGCTTCACATGTGTGGATTAATTATCTCTTTTGCCAGCCTTTTCTGACTATTTAAGACCCTCCCCAAACTTGTGAACAGCACTCATACTTGGTCAACATGGGAAAGACAAAAGAGCATTCCAAGGCCATCAGAGACAAGATCGTGGAGGGTCACAAGGCTGGCAAGGAGTACAAAACCCTTTCCAAGGAGTTGGACCTACCTGTCTCCACTGTTGGGAGCATCATCCGGAAGTGGAAGGCTTATGGAACTACTGTTAGCCTTCCACGGCCTGGACAGCCTTTGAAAGTTTTCTCCCGTGCCGAGGCCAGGCTTGTCCGAAGAGTCAAGGCTAACCCAAGGACAACAAGGAAGGAGCTCCGGGAAGATCTCATGGCAGTGGGGACATTGGTTTCAGTCAATACCATAAGTAACGTACTCCACCGCAATGGTCTCCGTTCCAGACGAGCCCGTAAGGTTCCTTTACTTTCAAAGCGTCATGTCAAGGCTCGTCTACAGTTTGCTCATGATCACTTGGAGGACTCTGAGACAGACTGGTTCAAGGTTCTATGGTCTGATGAGACCAAGAGCGAGATCTTTGGTGCCAACCACACACGTGACGTTTTGAGACTGGATGGCACTGCATACGACCCCAAGAATACCATCCCTACAGTCAAGCATGGTGGTGGCAGCATCATGCTGTGGGGCTGTTTCTCAGCCAAGGGGCCTGGCCATCTGGTCCGCATCCATGGGAAGATGGATAGCACGGCCTACCTGGAGATTTTGGCCAAGAACCTCCGCTCCTCCATCAAGGATCTTAAGATGGGTCGTAATTTCATCTTCCAACAAGACAACGACCCAAAGCACACAGCCAAGAAAACCAAGGCCTGGTTCAAGAGGGAAAAAATCAAGGTGTTGGAGTGGCCTAGTCAGTCTCCTGACCTTAACCCTATTGAAAACTTGTGGAAGGAGCTCAAGATTAAAGTCCACATGAGACACCCAAAGAATCTAGATAACTTGGAGAAGATCTGCATGGAGGAGTGGGCCAAGATAACTCCAGAGACATGTGCCGGCCTGATCAGGTCTTATAAAAGACTATTATTAGCTGTAATTGCAAACAAGGGTTATTCCACAAAATATTAAACATAGGGGTTGAATAATAATTGACCCACACTTTTATGTTTAAAATTTATAAAAATTCAACTGAGCAACATAACTTTTTGGTTTGTAAGATTTATGCTTCTGTTAATAAATCCTACTCTCGTTTGCAGTTTGAAGGCTCTAACTTATTGGCATCTTATCAAACCAGCTAAATCTGCAGGGGGTTAAATACTACTTGTAGGCACTGTATATTCCCATGCTCCTCTTCACCCTCTCACATGGGTATACGTTTCCTGAATTTGACTATTTTCTCTAGTCCTCCTCCTTCTTCTCATCCTCCACCAACATATCACCAGGGTGACCGTGGTCCATGATGCAACACCCACAAAATATTTTTAAAGGGTGTTTATGATGCCCGTAAAAAAAAAAGTTATAGCGTATATTCATATATACCCCCCAGCGGAAAATGTTTGTCAGTCCATACTTAGTGCATGGGCATTACAAGTATAGGAGACTTGCTTCTTTTTAATGGGAACATTGTTTTTATGAGGCCTTTCTCCATGTCTCTTCCTAGGGGCATTGGAGTTCCTCCCAATTTTTGGCAGCCCTGCATAGGGAAAAACTATGGGAGACCCTCTTCCTAACAATGGGAGCATTATTTAAAGAGGCCCTCCTCCACATCTTTTCAAAGGAGCATCAGAGTGCCTCCCCAGTAAAAATCCATTTTGGTTTTGTTTTTAGAGGTTTTATTGTGAGTCCGTAAAAGTGTGGTAATACTCAGACAACATTGTTCACAGTAGTGACCTGGGAGTGAAAAATAGAGATAAGCGATGTTCGATTTGAAATGTTCGCCAATCTCAAATTTGAGCTGTTTTGAGCGGTGTTCGAGTCATTCGACGAATGCGAACAATTAGCTTCAAATTTGGAAGTTCGAAGTTATGTTCGATAACAGTTCGTTCAGCAAAAGGACCGTATAAAGTGGTCTGGGGGCAGAGGAAAAGGCTGATATGGGAGCATGAATTTTTCCAAAAAAATTTGATGCGGGCTTTGCCGTATTTTTGTGTCCATCCAGGTACAGCAGGCAGGAACGGGCTGCCTCCAACCCCCAGGTGCCTATTTGTACCTGCCTGGAAACAAAAATAGAAGGAAGCCCTTTTTTTTATTATTATTTAAAAAAAAAAAACACAACACACAGAATTTTTTTTTATTAGAAATAAAACAAAAAATACACTTAGAGACTCCATCTTTATTAAAAAATTCCTCTTCCGTCCGATGTAGTACAAAAACACAATGTCAGCCCTGCTACATCACTCTGCATAGACACACATGTGTATGCAGAGCGTGAGCAGGCTGACAACTAACTGTGCAGTCAGGGTTCACCTCAGGTCATAGCCCGGGCTATGACCGTGGGTGAACCCTGCCGGGACAGCCCGAACACTGATGACGTTGGCGGAGATTGTCATGACCCCATGAATTTCGGGCTTAGGGCCAGCTGATAACACAAAGGTGGCCCTAACCCCTTTATTACCCAGTGAGCCATGGCACCAGGGCACTGGATGAGCTGGGTTCAGCGCCAGAAGATGGCGCTTCTCTGAACGTGCCATTTTCTGGGTGGCTGCGGGCTGCAATTTGCAGCGGGGGGTGCCCAGAATGCTTGGGCCTCCCTGCACTGTGGATTCCAGCCCCCAGCTGCCTAGTTGCACCTGGCTGGACATAGAAATAGAGCGGAGCCACACGCATTTTGTTTTATTATTTCATGAAATTCATGAAAAAGTAAAAAAAAGGGCTTCCTTCTATCTCTGTTTCCAGGCAGGCATAAATAGGCACCTGAGGGTTGGAGGCAGCCCGTTCCTGCCCGCTGTACCTGGCTGGACACATAAATACGGCAAAGCCCACGCCAATTTTTTTGTGGCATGACCTGAGCTATCCTCAGGTGACCTAAGTTATCCCCCCTTATAATGCCGCAGCACTCCGGCCTCGAGGGGTCAATAAAGATGCAGTCCCTAAATGTATTTTTTTAATGAATTTTTTACTAAAAAATTTGATGTGGGCTTCTTCTTCTATTTTTTTGGTCCAGCCAGGTACAGCAGGCAGGAACGAGCTGCCTCCAACCCCCATGTGCCTGTTTGTACCTGCCTGGAAACAGAAACAGAAGGAAGCCCTTTTTTTATTGTTTCATGAATTTCATGAAATAATAAAAATAATGCGTTAGGATACACCCTATTTCCATGTCCAGCCAGGTACAACTAGGGCAGCTGGGGGCTGGAATCCGCAGCGCAGGGAGGCCCAAGCTTTCTGGGCACCCCCCGCTGCGAATAGCAGCCACCCCAGAAAATGGTGTGTTCAGAGAAACGCCATCTTCTGGCGCTGAACCCAGCCTATCCAGGGCCCTGGTGCCATGGCTCACTGGGTAATAAAGGGGTTAGGGCCAGCTTTGTGTTATCAGTTGGCCCTAAGCCTGAAATTCACGGGGTCACGCCAATATTAGACATGACCCCCATGAATTTCTAATGATTTAAAAAAAAAAAAAACACAACACATAGAATAAAATATTTTATTGGAAATAAAACAAAAAATACACTTAGAGACTCAATCATTATTAAAAAATTCCTTTTCTGTCCGACGTAGTCCAGTGGAGTCTTCTTCTGTAGCTCAGTTACATCTCTGGTAGAGAACCTCTACCAGAGATGTAGCTGAGCTGTGCAGCCATGGGAAAGTTCATGTGAGTTCATGCTGCATGAACTCACATGAACCTTTCCCTGACATCACCGCGGCTACTTCAAACGAACAGCTGATCTGCATTAGCTGATCATTTGAAATAACTGGCGGGAAAGCCAGCCGTGAGATTTCACCGCCGGCTTTTCTGCTCTGTTCTGTTCTCCCTGATGCCCCCTCATCGCTCCCCCCGCCACCTCCCCGCCTGATACTAAGTTAGGACCAGGTAGGGGGAGCAGATCCAGGGAGCGGGGAGGGGGCATCAGGGAGTGAGGAGCGCAGAACAGAGCAGGAAAGCCGGCGGTGAAGTCCTCTTCTCACCGCCAGCATTCCCGCCTGTGTCTTTCGCTCCCTGCTCCCGGTACTGCGCTCCCCCCCTCCCTAAAGTTGCCCCCCCCTGCCCGGTACTAACATTATAACACATTTTACATTGTTTTTCAATGGTGTACGACGGTATTCGATGAACATTTGATGAACATTCGACGAACACACAGCAAATTTGACAAATCAAATCTAATTCGAACACTGGGGTGGTGGCTCATCTCTAGTCAGAAATGCTTAAAGGGGTCTTCCCCATGTTGTTCCCATGTTATTTGAGCACTGTTCTTATACATTTGTGACATTTTTATAATTTATGTAGATTGCCAGGGGTGCCACCGGAGAGATTCTTGAGCTTACTATAGGTTAACATTGGGCTCGGTGCTCGGGTCGAGCACCCGAGCATCTCGACATGTTCGACCAGAGCATGGAGCACCCAAGCATTTTACTGCTTGCTCATCACTAAACAGTATACAGACATAATGTAGAGTGTCTGTATACTGTTCTGCCATACAGCTGTCTGCTCTGACTGACAGGACCTAGTGAAGATATATAGATAGATGTTAGAATAGGTAGATCAGGCTTACCAGATTCCTGCTGCTGCTCCTGGGTCAGCTTAATCTCCCGTGCTACCGCTGAATCACTTGAGACTACCAAATAAGCTACTTGCATATTCACTGCACTGACTGGCAAACAGCCAATCACAGACACTCACACTGTGTGAGCACCTCTGTGATTGGCTGTTGCAGTCAGAGTGCATTTCCACAATCAGGACCATGATTGTGCTTGGTTGCCAATCTGCAATCATAGGGTGTTAAATAAATAAATAATTAAGCATATTTAAGTCTAGCCCAGTGAAAGCAGACAACTGTGAGATCCCACCTTCAGCTGTCTAATTTTATCTTGGCTGACAAAAGTAAATGTGTGGGCTCCGCCCAATTTTTAATTGCCAGCCAATGTAAAACCAGGCATCTGAGGGCTGGTATTCTCAGCAAGGTGAGGGCCCATTGTTTTAGGGCCCCCACAGGCTAAAGAATAGCAGCTCACTGCTACCCCTGAAAATGGTGCATTCATCGCAGATCCATTTTCAGGTGCTTTATCAGGCTCTATCAGTGGCTCTAGTGGAGGTGGCATGATGGGTAATAAGGGGTTAACAGAAATCACCGAATGGGTACATAATATATGAGAAAAAGAAAAAAAATGGCCGCTTACAAATACCTTTGCATTTTGCAGGACGCCATAAGTTACCCCAGAGGCACCCCAAATGCCTGAGAGATTTGGGGTGCCTCTGGGGTAACTTATGGCGTCCTGCAAAATGCAAAGGTATTTGTAAGCGGCCATTTTTTTTCTTTTTCTAATAAGGGGTTAACACCAGCTTTCTATTGCCAGCTGGTATTACTCCCTGAGATTCTTAATGTCAGGCCAAGTTAGACCTGGCCATTAAGAATCTCAAATAAATAGTAAAAAAGACACAACACAGAGAGAAATTATTTTATTAAAAAAAAAACACAGAGTCACTTAGTGACTCCATTTGATTACCCCCTCCCCAAAATCATACCTCTCCACGATCCTCATCTCTCTTCCTGGACAGACTCAGCTCTGCTACATCATAGACCATGGGGAGGAAAAACACATCCGCTACTCATGGTCTCTGAATACTAAATAACAGTGCTGCGACCTGCAGAATAGTAAGCAATGAAGTCACAGTTGCCATAGCAACAGTGATTACTATGGCAATGGTGACCTCATTGCTTACTACATGACAGCGCTCAGTTCTGCGCTATAGTAAAGCGGTAATTCGCAGGTTTAAGCGCTGTCATATTTTAAGTGGTGAGGACAACGTTGCCATAGCAAGAGCAGTTACTTTGGTAACAGTGACCTCATCGCTTACTGTATGGCTACATTCACACACAGTGTTTGGGCTGCGTTTTGTGAGGATGCTGTCATTTAGTAGGCAGTGAGGCCACCGATGCCATAGTAACTGCTGTTGCTATGGCAATGGTGAACTTACCGCTTACTATATGACAGCACTGAGACCTGTGCTATAGTAAAGCAGTAAAGCTCAGCACTGTCATATAGTAAGCTGTGAGGTCACCATTGCCATAGTGCCCGCTGTTGCTATGGCAATAGGGACCTCACCGTTTACTAAATGACAACGCTAAGACCTGTGCTTTAATGCTTTACTATAGTGCAAGTCTCAGCGCTTACTATTTGACACTGCTGAGACCTGTGCTATAGCAAAGTGGTAAAGTGCAGGTCTCAGTACTGTCATATAGTAAGTGGTGAGACCAGCATTGCCATAATACCTGCTGTTGCTATGGCAATGGTGACCTCACCTCTTACTATACCGCAGGTCTCAGCACTGTTATTCAGTGATTGGAGACTACGTCTTCCTCCATATTGACTCTGATGTAGCAGAGCTGAGTTTGTCTAGGAAGAGAGAAGGACAAGGATGGTGGAGGGGTACAAGAGTGGGGAGGGGGTATTAAAGATGGAGTCACTAAGTGTCTCTGTTTTTTTTTAAATTAAAATAATTGTTCTCTGTTGTGTCTTTTTTACTATTTATTTGAGATTCTAAATGGCCAGGTGTAACTTGGCCGGACATTAAAAATCTCAGGGTTTAATACCTGCTGGCAATACAAAGCTGGTGTTAACCCCTTATTATCAGTGTGCCACTGTGGCGCCCTGCCCACGCAGGTAGCTAGCTACAGCCTTCCCTACTGCACAGCTGGATTTCCACAGCAGGTACCTACTACATGCAACACCTTCCACCCCGACACAGTAGGGGGAGCTAGACTCACTGACTTTAGGTGAGATACCCTATAAATACTGCTGCTGGGGGAGGAGTTAGTCAGAGTGTGCAGATGCTAGGAGAGCTGCGAAGACGTCCTGTTGATCGGTGCCACAGTTATGCCCAAACCAGTGACCCAGAGTGCCCTTTCCACTTTGAGCCAAGCCTAGGAGTGGGGACAGAAGGCAAGGAGCAGAGCCAAGGGAGCGAGGAACCGGTGGAGGTTCACCCAAGACGTACTGGACTTCGGGGATTCGCACCTGCAGGAACACTTTAGGACACACCGTGGAGACTTCAGTCACCCGGTCCCTCTGCGTACCCAGAAAGAGGGAGCCAGACACCGTAGTGTGGAGTAGCACCGCAGTGATCAGGGTAACCCGTGGACCGCGCAGGAGGAGAGAGTAAAGACCAGAGAAAGTGAGGAGGTCAGTCGTGTTGCATACAGACAGGGCTTCAGCGACAGTAGGGAACCTGAGGAGGCCTTATACCCACTTGCTGTGGAGACTCACTGTGCACCTGGTCAACCGACAGTGCACTGGACATCTTTACCATCAGTAAAAGGTAAAAGAGACTTCTTCAGAGTGTGTGCATTATTCCTCTCTGTCCCCAGCCTCCCTATAGACTGCCTTACTGCTTCTTACCCTGGCCACAAGTCCCATTCCAAGCAGCCCTTTAATCTACGCTGCCCTGGAGGACTAGCTCCACCTGTAGGGAGCTTCACTACCCTTCGCGCAACACCATAGCCCGCGGGAGGACTGTGGCGGCGCTGGTGACCCATCACCAGGTGCTACAGGTGGCGTCATTTGACAACAACAAACTCTTATCCCCTGTACATAACCCCTTATTGAAGTGTCACCCAGGCCACGGGCTCAGGCGCTTCCACCCGTGACATCCCTGTGAAACAACCACCGAGCCTGATACCCGAGTAACCCAAGGCCTGGGGCTCGACATATATTTCTGGCATCATGAACAGGCTCTCGTGCTCGGTATTACCGGGTACTGTGTGCCGTGATTTCAACTGTATTGAGTGACTCTTAAAACTACCCCGCCATTACTGCACCGAAGAGCGGGAAGAAAGTAGGCGTGTTGGCCGGTAGAACGCTAAACTGAAGCCCACCCCTCGCTCAGCCAAGCATTTTCGAGCGCCGCGGCCTAGTCCGGAAATTCCCGAAATGTTTAACTATTTGAACACTGGCTGTAATTCACTAGGGGGGCCTGCAGCATGTCGGCCTCCTCCAGCGACGATGACAGTACATTTGCTGACTCTAGGAATTACCCCGAAGCACCTATGTCTGCCTCCAGTAGCACTGCTAGTGCCACTGGCGCGCCGGGCGCAGTCGTCCCGATCATACCGATCTCACTCCCATACATTACGGGGGCTAAGTGGTTGCCCCAGTATGATGGTCGCCCTGATACGTTGCATGCTTTTAGGAGAAAAATCACTAGTGTCCTGGACATGTATGCGATGACCGGTCAGCAGCGTACTGCTGTGGTACTCGGACAGTTAACTGGCGCAGCAGAGAAAGAGAGTGAGTCCTGGTCTGCTGCTGAACTGCTGGAGATCAGCGGCCACAATATTTGACAAATTGAGAGCTACTTTTGAGGAGTACAATGAGGCTGATATACGCATGCACTTTCATCACTGCTACCAAAGGCCAGGAGATGATATCAGAGCTTACGCCTGGCGCCTAGAGGAAGCATTGCAAGCCCTTAAGCATGTCAGCACTGCCAGTGTACCCAATGAAAATAAGCTCTTGATTGCATAATTCACCCGGGGGCTGCTATCCCCGAGGACAATAAGACTGTGCGTTGGTGGTCACTGAGCAACCTAGAAGCTGACTTTAACATCCTGAAGGAAATGGCTGTAAAAGAGTTGTGGCCAACTCTTGACTCTCAACGCATGAAGCTGCCATCAAAGGTGGTGCAGTGGTGAGGCGCAGGCTACCCCGAAACCATTACCCGTTTTGCAGCCAATCTGCTCAACCTGACAAGTATGACTCCCTGCGTACTGAGATGCGTGCTGAAATGCGCCAGATGAGCAAAAACATAACCAAGGTGATGGAAGCTCTACAGCTGCAGCAGAACCACCAGTCAGCGCCAAGACCCAGCCCCGACCTCAACCGCTGATTCAACTTGCCGACAGTCCGGAGAATGTACCCTGGATGAGAGCGAAGCAAGCCACAGCGTACCGAGGGAGAACCACCGACTGCTACAGCTCCACTGGGAAGCCCATCTGCCGCCGCTGTAACCGAACCGATCACATCGCCAGGAGCTGTCCTTTAAACAGGCCGACCCTGGGGGCCGGGGCCAAACCTCAGGAGTAACTCAATAGGGCCCAGCCACCTGGTACAAGACCTTGATCGGACAGAGGCCATTCCTGTCAATTGTACTAGATGGCATCCCGACACCTGCGCTGCTGGACACCGGGTCACAGGTGACCACCATCCCCTATATCTTTTATAAGAAGTACTGGGCTGATGCGGAACTGAAACAGCCTGCCATAGACTTCACCCTCAACGCATCTAATGGTGAACCGATTACTGTAATGGGGGTTAGGGAAGTACCAATAAAGGTGGGGAGGGTGGAATTGCAAAACCAAGGGGTCCTAGTAGTAGCAGAAGCAAATAATGCAAATGACCCATATATAACACTTGGTACAAATGTTGTTAGCAATTGCATGGGAGAAGTTTTGTCTTTGCTTCAACAGATTGCACATACTGCCAAACCTGGTCAGAGGAAAGTCCTTCAGCGTGAAATAAGAGCCCTCCTGCACCATCAACAGATAACAATTACAGGTGGTGAAATTGATACTGCACGGGTGACAGACCCGTTTCCTATTGTGATTCCCCCAATGAGTGAAATGATGATTTGGTGTCGAACAGCTATAGGTCTGAAAGGGCAGGACTACCAGGCATTAGTGGAGCCCATCAGCACAGAGCACAGACCTACACTCTTGACAGCCGGGGGGGTGGTTGATGTACACAATAGGAGTGTACCAGTTTGCATTTTAAACTGTGGCAGTGAAGAGGTTAAGTTACCCAGGTATGCAACCGTTGATAAATTCTACACAGTAACCAATAACGAGATCCAAGCAATGGGACCCTTACCCCATACCAAAGGGGCAAAACCTGATAATACAACGGGGCTACTGGAGGACTGGTGCCAGCAACTCTATGTCGGAACTGACACCACTCCTATGTATGAAGACAGCCTTCACAACACCTATGGGCCTGTGTGAATTTAACAGCATGCCATTCGGACTATGTAATGCACCCGGAACCTTCCAGAGGTTGAGGGAGAGTTGCCTGGGGCATAAGAACGGTACTGCTCTACCTGGATGACGTGATCGTGTACTCTAAGACCTATGAGGAACACGTAGTCCATGTAGCAGAGGTGTTTGAAGCTCTGGCCAAATGCGGGATGAAGCTGAAACCATCCAAATGCCACCTGTTAAAGCCAAGGGTGCAGTACCTGAGACACATAGTCAGTGCCGAAGGTCTGGCCCCTGATCCAGACAAGGTGACAGCTATCAAGGAGTGGCCAGAACCCAAGACCCTGAGGGAAGTACGTAAATTCCTGGACTGGTGGGCTGCTATAGGAAGTTCATAAAGGAGTACACCAAGAAGGCTGCTCCCCTGCAAAACCTCTTAGCCGCCCAGCCCAAGTCTAAGGATTCTCTGTGGGAGTGCGGCAAGGAACAAGAGGAATCGATCCATATGATGAAGGAAGCCCTGACAGGAGAAGAAATACTTGCTTACCCGGACTACAACCTTCCATTCCTGCTGTATACAGATGCCAGCAATGTGGAACCAGGCGCCGTCCTTTCTCAGAGGCAAGAGGGCAAAGAAAGAGTGATCGCCTATGCCAGTAGGAAGCTGCGCCCCACAGAGAAGAACCCAAAGAACTACAGTTTTTTCAAGCTGGAATTCCTGGCCTTGGTCTGGGCAATCACAGAAAGGTTTAAACACTACCTGGCATCTAGCAAGTTTACAGCCTACACGGATAACAATCCGCTGACCCACCTGAAGACTGCAAAGTTGGGAGCCATGGAGCAGAAATGAATGGCCAGATTGTCCAACTACTAGTTCACCATCAAGTACCGGGCTGGGCACCAGAATGGAAACGCGGATTCTTTATCCAGGATGCCTCACCTGTCAGATGAGGGCGTGGATGAAGACGAGCTAGAAGAAGTGGAGTTATTAAATCTCCAAAGGAGTGCACAATTAAGATAGCTTTTTTTATTTAATTATTATTAAAATCGGTCAGTAGTGTGTGTGTGCCCTACACCTGTAATCCAGTGAATACTGAGCAGTAGGGGAAGAGGGAACCTATAATCCCACACTCACCCTATCCTCTGCCCCTGCCTGTCTACGGAGTTTTATACACATAACGTGTCAGGTGTCCCCGTTCCACGGTGGCTTGCCCTAGTGTCCCTGTTACTGCACTATTATTATTATTATTATTTATTCATTTATATAGCGCTATTAATTCCATAGCACTTTACATACATCAGTAATGCTGTCTCTCTCTTGGAGCTCACAATCTAAACATCCTATCAGTATGTCTTTACAATGTGGGAGGAAACCGGAGTGCCCGGAGAAAACCCACGCAAACACGGGAGAACATACAAACTCCTTGCAGATGTTGTCCTTAGTGTCCTTGGGGGAATTGAACCCAGGACCTCAAGACCCCAGCGCTGCAAAGGCTACAGTGCTAACCACTTGAGCCACCGTGCTGCCCGGACTATGGCAATTACCACCCCTGGGAATCTATCCTGGTCTTAGGTGTATCTCAAACATAGATGTGGGTCAACCCCCATCATCTTCCCTGTGTGTGTATGATTTGATTTTACATCAAAGGGTGTTTTATTTGTAATTATTGGTGCATAGGAATGCTGTGTAGCATAACCTCCATTGGCGGATTGATATCTATTATATGCAGAATAGACCTCAGATAGATATGCTTAAACTGATGTGTCTCAAACCCCACTCTGTACAACCCACAGGGGTCCGGTCTCAAGTCTGCTGTGTCCTATAGACCACCCCCAATAGATATATGGTTACCGTCAGTGTCCAGGTCACTATATACACCTTCCCTTGATCCTTATACATATATCATACATATCCCCTAATCAAGGGTACACAAGGTACAGAGATAACACTCAATCCAAACCAGATCGATAGTTCCCACAGGCAGGTGTATAGAATCATTACTTATCTGATGCACATGATCGTTTAGTCAGTCCCAGTCATACATCTCGACGCGTTTCTGCCCGCCATCATCGCTGGGCGTCCTCAGGAGAGACTGTGCTGTCAGATACCGGTCCAGCCTTATCCAGGTCACCGGGGGCGCTGTACAAGGTGGTGTGATAACCTCCCCTCCTTCCTCATTGGTGTCAGCGTCACAGAGTGCCCTTCAAGGCTCCCTTATATCTCCCATGTACTCAGGGGAGTTGGAAACATGTGTGTCGGCTCCCACCATGTATTTAGGACACTACTTCCGGTTTCGCGGGTCCCGGACCGGAAGTGCGTCATCCGACACGCTGGGCGGAGCTATCCGCGCTTGCGTTCCACCTGCCGCACATGTGACTTCCGGTTTGCGTTCCAAATACCGGAAGTCCATCAAAATCGTCATTTATACGCCCCCATCTCCTCCGGGAATCACACAGGACGTGCAGGGACATTACAAATCCCCAATGCACATCCTGTGCACCCGGAATAGGGAAGGGGGGGAACACATACCAGGGAAAGTAGTTCCATGAAGGTCCCATATTGATTTATAGATAGAGGTAACCTGACAAATAGTGTTGTATATACTTTCAAGGAACAAACAATGTCGTAACCTATCCTAATGGGATGAAGCATCATATAATCCCATCATTCCTGGATTAGGAGGGACTACCATTCAGGGCCCCGGTACATGTTCACCCGCCCCCAGTATGTATGGTGTGGAGGTATTTTTGTATATATATATATAATAGTGCTGAAGAGGTCTGCTCAGGATCTCAGCACAACGTACTCATGTCGTATACTTCTGTAAAGGTGATATTTCACCCAGTACCTCTTCATCCCTATCTCCACATAGTTTACAATACCGTGAGAAATTACCAATGTCTTAGTTCAAATCTCTCATACTGTATATTGATTTTTATCATACATCTCTTTCCATCTCATAAGATAGTTTAGAAGGAACGTTCTCTCAATATTCTACCAGAAATACCCTGATGATATCATGTCCATTATATATGGATCCGATATTATCTCACCCTCATGTCCCTTTTTGGGCTAATAGGTTATACAGGGAGATTATACAGATATATGGGAACAAAAGTATAATACGTGAAATAGAACCGGGGGACCAAAGGTCCAGGCACTTTCGTCTGAGGGGAGGGACAGCCTACAGGAATGGGGTATAGGTTAGCTGTTCATTGAGACCTTCTTTCCCAGTGGATTCCATCCTATATATCCACTTTGTTTCTCTTCTGAGGATCTCCCCATCCCAATTGCCACCACGTTTCGGTTTCTCCACTACCTCCAGGACCTGAAATGAAATGTCCCTTATGTCCCCACCATGGGTCTCATGCATGTGTCTGGAAATGGGAGTGTCCCTTTCATTCCTAATATCTCCTATATGGTCCCCAATTCTTCTTCTCAGTTCCCTCTTCGTTTTTCCCACATAGTCTTTAGGACAGCTACATTGGAATAAATAGATGACCCCTTCGGTTTTACAGTTGCCGAATTGTCTATTCTGGTATATGGCTCCTGTAGTGCTACTTTGGGCCATCTTAGTTACCCTTATGTAGTTGCAGAAAGAGCACTTCCCGCACCTGAAGGTGCCAGATTGTCTCTTATCCAGCCACGTGCCTTTCCTCTTGGGAGGGCAGTAGTGGCTATGGACCAGTTGGTCTCTTAGGGATCTCCCCCTCCTATACGTGATGGCCGGTTTACTCGGTAACAAGGGTGCAACCTCCTTATCTGCCATTAGTATGTCCCAGTGCTTACAGATGATATCTCTCACCTCTGTGGCCCTGTCATCGAATGTCCCTGTAATGCGGGTAATATTTTCCTTTGAGGACCTATTATTAGTTCTCAACAAGGTCTCCCTGTCACTCTCCTTGGCATGTTTATAGGCCTTACTCAGTATATGAGGTGGATATCCCTTCTGTGTAAAGCGCTCTTGCATCCGCCTAGCTTCACCATAGAATTTGGCGGTATCGGAACAATTCCTCCTGGCTCGCAGGTATTGCCCCCTCGGTATACCCTCTCGTAAACCCCTGGGGTGGTGGCTGTCCCACCTCAGTAGATCATTTGTCGCGGTGGGTTTTCTATATATGGTGGTTTGAAGACCCCCCCCTACCATCCTTGTATATACTGACATCAAGGAAATTTATGGATTGTTCTTGTATTTCAGATGTAAACCGTAACCCAAAGGTGTTCACATTTAACTGCCCGATAAAGGTCTCAAAGGATACACCATCGCCCTTCCACAGCACCATCACATCATCGATGTAACGACCCCAGAACAATATATGGGGTCCCCACCATGATGCTTCATCCTCCGGGAAGACGACGGTGTCCTCCCACCAGCCCAGGAGCAAATTAGCATAGCTTGGGGCACAAGAACTCCCCATAGCTGTGCCCCTGAGCTGGTGGTAGAACCTCCCATCAAACTCAAAGCAGTTATGTGTCAGCACATACTTCAGCAAGTCCAGGACAAATTTGTTGTGTCTCACGTATTGATTCCCCCGGCTGGATAGATAATACTCAGTTGCACGCAGTCCCATCTCATGCGGGATACTGCTGTACAGGGCCTCCACGTCAATGGAGGCCAACTGTACACCTGAGTCCACAGATACACCATCAAGCTTACCGATTAAGTCCAGAGTGTCACGAATATAAGATGGAAGGCTTGTGACAAAATTGCGGAGTATCTTGTCCAGATATACCCCACATCTCTGGGTGCTTGAATTGATGCCTGCCACTATAGGTCGCCCTCTCAGGGGGACCAGGCCTTTGTGTATCTTCGGGAGTGAATAAAATACTGCTGTTACCGGGTGAACATTATACATGAAGTCCATCTCGTTCTTGCTCAGGACACCATCTTCAAATGCCTCCGTCAGTATGACGTTCAGTTCGTCTTGATATTCTTCTATTGGATTTTTATCCAGTTTCCTATATGTGGTCCGATCATCTAGTATATTGGTGCACATGGTTTTATAGATGGTATGATCCATCAATACCAGGTTGCCCCCTTTATCTGCTGGTTTCAGTACTAGGTGATCGTTCCTAATGAGACCATCAAGGGCTGTCTTTTCTTCTTTCGAGAGGTTCTGATGAAAACTGCCCCTATGCTCTCTTAATTGTCTTAGATCTTTGGTCACTAGATTCAAGAATATATCAATACTCGTAACGTCACTGGCAGGTGGCATTTTTTTGCTAGGTGGTTTACAATCTGTAAATGGTCCTTTCCCCTCCACTCTAAGGGTATCTCTGTGTAAATCCAGAAGATCTCGAAAGGTAGAGATATCCTCTCCCTCTATGTCAATATTCTGGTACCTTTCTTCGTTAGTGAGTCTGAAATGCCTTTTCCATTTTAGCTTCCTTCCAAACAGGTTTAGGTCTTTGACCCAATCGAAGTCGCTAAAATGGTTGGTGGGGACAAACGATAGGCCTTTAGATAGTACGCGTTTCTCGATGTTCGAGAGGTCATAGTCCGTTAGGTTGATGATGCGATTCTCATCTATTGGTTCGATCCTGTGGGTGTTTCCAGGTTTCTGCCTCTTAGAGGGTATGGATCTCTCCCTAAAAAAGGACCTGTGACCACTGTTCCCAACAAAGTGGGTCTGGATTGAAATGACCCATAAGAATAAGAACCACCATAGTTTGAATCTCGACCTACAGGACTCGGATCTCGGTCCCCAGGTCCTTGACCTCCTTGGTAACCACTGCCTTGACCACCAACACCCTTTCCTCCCTTCTTCCTCCATTTTCTCTTCCCTTTCTTTGGTTTATAGCCTAGTGGGTTACCCCCTCTGTTCTCTCCTCGTCCTTCTCTATCGGAGGGCTCTGGTTCTGACGCAGAGGTATCTGTATTCCCTATATTACGGTCACCTCTATGTATAAATAGGTATGCTCGTTTATCCTTGAATTCAGCCAGATCTCTTGTAAACTGTTTATGTTTCCTTTCTTTAATGAAGGATTGTAGGCGTCCTATATTATGTTCGAGTGAGGCCTCACGTTTGCTGAAATCAGGGTCCTCTTTGTGTTTCTTCGCCTCTTCCGTCAATTCACCCAGTTTTTTTGAGGTGATTTCGAAGGACTTTTTTTCTTCTTCAAGAAGTAACCTCATAAACCTAAGCGAGCTGTTTATTGATTCTTCTTCCCACCTTTCCAGTAAAACCGGTGTCCTGGATCGGTGGGCAGGGATGATGTTTAGTCGGAGGCCTTTCGGGACTATTTTGTTGGTTATATATTTCTCAAGGCACTCTATCTCCCACCATGATTTTACATTCTCTTTATACGTAATGTTGATTTCATGAAAAAGGTCTCTCAGAGCATCAGATGTTTTGGCACCAGTGCTGTCCCCTCCCTCTCCAGAGAATGCCTCCCTCGCCTCCAGGGCCCATCTACTCCTATCATTTGGTCCCGACAAAAACCCTGCCATAAATAATATTCAATAAATCTCTAATTATGATAAATGTGACTCAAAACAAATTATTAAATCTCCAAAGGAGTGCACAATTAAGATAGCTTTTTTTATTTAATTATTATTAAAATCGGTCAGTAGTGTGTGTGTGCCCTACACCTGTAATCCAGTGAATACTGAGCAGTAGGGGAAGAGGGAACCTATAATCCCACACTCACCCTATCCTCTGCCCCTGCCTGTCTACGGAGTTTTATACACATAACGTGTCAGGTGTCCCCGTTCCACGGTGGCTTGCCCTAGTGTCCCTGTTACTGCACTATGGCAATTACCACCCCTGGGAATCTATCCTGGTCTTAGGTGTATCTCAAACATAGATGTGGGTCAACCCCCATCATCTTCCCTGTGTGTGTATGATTTGATTTTACATCAAAGGGTGTTTTAATTGTAATTATTGGTGCATAGGAATGCTGTGTAGCATAACCTCCATTGGCGGATTGATATCTATTATATGCAGAATAGACCTCAGATAGATATGCTTAAACTGATGTGTCTCAAACCCCACTCTGTACAACCCACAGGGGTCCGGTCTCAAGTCTGCTGTGTCCTATAGACCACCCCCAATAGATATATGGTTACCGTCAGTGTCCAGGTCACTATATACACCTTCCCTTGATCCTTATACATATATCATACATATCCCCTAATCAAGGGTACACAAGGTACAGAGATAACACTCAATTCAAACCAGATCGATAGTTCCCACAGGCAGGTGTATAGAATCATTACTTATCTGATGCACATGATCGTTTAGTCAGTCCCAGTCATACATCTCGACGCGTTTCTGCCCGCTATCATCGCTGGGCGTCCTCAGGAGAGACTGTGCTGTCAGATACCGGTCCAGCCTTATCCAGGTCACCGGGGGCGCTGTACAAGGTGGTGTGATAACCTCCCCTCCTTCCTCATTGGTGTCAGCGTCACAGAGTGCCCTTCAAGGCTCCCTTATATCTCCCATGTACTCAGGGGAGTTGGAAACAAGTGTGTCGGCTCCCACCATGTATTTAGGACACTACTTCCGGTTTCGCGGGTCCCGGACCGGAAGTGCGTCATCCGACACGCTGGGCGGAGCTATCCGCGCTTGCGTTCCACCTGCCGCACATGTGACTTCCGGTTTGCGTTCCAAATACCGGAAGTCACACCTGACACGTTATGTGTATAAAACTCCGTAGACATGCAGTGGCAGAGGATAGGGTGAGTGTGGGATTATAGGTTCCCTCTTCCCCTACTGCTCAGTATTCACTGGATTACAGGTGTAGGGCACACACACACTACTGACCGATTTTAATAATAATTAAATAAAAAAAGCTATCTTAATTGTGCACTCCTTTGGAGATTTAATAATTTGTTTTGAGTCACATTTATCATAATTAGAGATTTATTGAATATTATTTATGGCAGGGTTTTTGTCGGGACCAATTGATAGGAGTAGATGGGCCCTGGAGGCGAGGGAGGCATTCTCTGGAGAGGGAGGGGACAGCACTGGTGCCAAAACATCTGATGCTCTGAGAGACCTTTTTCATGAAATCAACATTACATATAAAGAGAATGTAAAATCATGGTGGGAGATAGAGTGCCTTGAGAAATATATAACCAACAAAATAGTCCTGAAAGGCCTCCGACTAAACATCATCCCTGCCCACCGATCCAGGACACCGGTTTTACTGGAAAGGTGGGAAGAAGAATCAATAAACAGCTCGCTTAGGTTTATGAGGTTACTTCTTGAAGAAGAAAAAAAGTCCTTCGAAATCACCTCAAAAAAACTGGGTGAATTGACGGAAGAGGCGAAGAAACACAAAGAGGACCCTGATTTCAGCAAACGTGAGGCCTCACTCGAACATAATATAGGACGCCTACAATCCTTCATTAAAGAAAGGAAACATAAACAGTTTACAAGAGATCTGGCTGAATTCAAGGATAAACGAGCATACCTATTTATACATTGAGGTGACCGTAATATAGGGAATACAGATACCTCTGCGTCAGAACCAGAGCCCTCCGATAGAGAAGGACGAGGAGAGAACAGAGGGGGTAACCCACTAGGCTATAAACCAAAGAAAGGGAAGAGAAAATGGAGGAAGAAGGGAGGAAAGGGTGTTGGTGGTCAAGGCAGTGGTTACCAAGGAGGTCAAGGACCTGGGGACCGAGATCCGAGTCCTGTAGGTCGAGATTCAAACTATGGTGGTTCTTATTCTTATGGGTCATTTCAATCCAGACCCACTTTGTTGGGAACAGTGGTCACAGGTCCTTTTTTAGGGAGAGATCCATACCCTCTAAGAGGCAGAAACCTGGAAACACCCACAGGATCGAACCAATAGATGAGAATCGCATCATCAACCTAACGGACTATGACCTCTCGAACATCGAGAAACGCGTACTATCTAAAGGCCTATCGTTTGTCCCCACCAACCATTTTAGCGACTTCGATTGGGTCAAAGACCTAAACCTGTTTGGAATGAAGCTAAAATGGAAAACGCATTTCAGACTCACTAACGAAGAAAGGTACCAGAATATTGACATAGAGGGAGAGGATATCTCTACCTTTGGAGATCTTCTGGATTTACACAGAGATACCCTTAGAGTGGAGGGGAAAGGACCATTTACAGATTGTAAACCACCTAGCAAAAAAATGCCACCTGCCAGTGACGTTACGAGTATTGATATATTCTTGAATCTAGTGACCAAAGATCTAAGACAACTAAGAGAGCATAGGGGCAGTTTTCATCAGAACCTCTCGAAAGAAGAAAAGACAGCCCTTGATGGTCTCATTAGGAACGATCACCTAGTACTGAAACCAGCAGATAAAGGGGGCAACCTGGTATTGATGGATCATACCATCTATAAAACCATGTCCACCAATATACTAGATGATCGGACCACATATAGGAAACTGGATAAAAATCCAATAGAAGAATATCAAGACGAACTGAACGTCATACTGACGGAGGCATTTGAAGATGGTGTCCTGAGCAAGAACGAGATGGACTTCATGTATAATGTTCACCCGGTAACAGCAGTATTTTATTCACTCCCGAAGATACACAAAGGCCTGGTCCCCCTGAGAGGGCGACCTATAGTGGCAGGCATCAATTCAAGCACCCAGAGATGTGGGGTATATCTGGACAAGATACTCCGCAATTTTGTCACAAGCCTTCCATCTTATATTCGTGACACTCTGGACTTAATCGGTAAGCTTGATGGTGTATCTGTGGACTCAGGTGTACAGTTGGCCTCCATTGACGTGGAGGCCCTGTACAGCAGTATCCCGCATGAGATGGGACTGCGTGCAACTGAGTATTATCTATCCAGCCGGGGGAATCAATACGTGAGACACAACAAATTTGTCCTGGACTTGCTGAAGTATGTGCTGACACATAACTGCTTTGAGTTTGATGGGAGGTTCTACCACCAGCTCAGGGGCACAGCTATGGGGAGTTCTTGTGCCCCAAGCTATGCTAATTTGCTCCTGGGCTGGTGGGAGGACACCGTCGTCTTCCCGGAGGATGAAGCATCATGGTGGGGACCCCATATATTGTTCTGGGGTCGTTACATCGATGATGTGATGGTGCTGTGGAAGGGCGATGGTGTATCCTTTGAGACCTTTATCGGGCAGTTAAATGTGAACACCTTTGGGTTACGGTTTACATCTGAAATACAAGAACAATCCATAAATTTCCTTGATGTCAGTATATACAAGGATGGTAGGGGGGGTCTTCAAACCACCATATATAGAAAACCCACCGCGACAAATGATCTACTGAGGTGGGACAGCCACCACCCCAGGGGTTTACGAGAGGGTATACCGAGGGGGCAATACCTGCGAACCAGGAGGAATTGTTCCGATACCGCCAAATTCTATGGTGAAGCTAGGCGGATGCAAGAGCGCTTTACACAGAAGGGATATCCACCTCATATACTGAGTAAGGCCTATAAACATGCCAAGGAGAGTGACAGGGAGACCTTGTTGAGAACTAATAATAGGTCCTCAAAGGAAAATAATACCCGCATTATAGGGACATTCAATGACAGGGCCACAGAGGTGAGAGATATCATCTGTAAGCACTGGGACATACTAATGGCAGATAAGGAGGTTGCACCCTTGTTACCGAGTAAACCGGCCATCACGTATAGGAGGGGGAGATCCCTAAGAGACCAACTGGTCCATAGCCACTACTGCCCTCCCAAGAGGAAAGGCACGTGGCTGGATAAGAGACAATCTGGCACCTTCAGGTGCGGGAAGTGCTCTTTCTGCAACTACATAAGGGTAACTAAGATGGCCCAAAGTAGCACTACAGGAGCCATATACCAGAATAGACAATTCGGCAACTGTAAAACCGAAGGGGTCATCTATTTATTCCAATGTAGCTGTCCTAAAGACTATGTGGGAAAAACGAAGAGGGAACTGAGAAGAAGAATTGGGGACCATATAGGAGATATTAGGAATGAAAGGGACACTCCCATTTCCAGACACATGCATGAGACCCATGGTGGGGACATAAGGGACATTTCATTTCAGGTCCTGGAGGTAGTGGAGAAACCGAAACGTGGTGGCAATTGGGATGGGGAGATCCTCAGAAGAGAAACAAAGTGGATATATAGGATGGAATCCACTGGGAAAGAAGGTCTCAATGAACAGCTAACCTATACCCCATTCCTGTAGGCTGTCCCTCCCCTCAGACGAAAGTGCCTGGACCTTTGGTCCCCCGGTTCTATTTCACGTATTATACTTTTGTTCCCATATATCTGTATAATCTCCCTGTATAACCTATTAGCCCAAAAAGGGACATGAGGGTGAGGTAATATCGGATCCATATATAATGGACATGATATCATCAGGGTATTTCTGGTAGAATATTGAGAGAACGTTCCTTCTAAACTATCTTATGAGATGGAAAGAGATGTATGATAAAAATCAATATACAGTATGAGAGATTTGAACTAAGACATTGGTAATTTCTCACGGTATTGTAAACTATGTGGAGATAGGGATGAAGAGGTACTGGGTGAAATATCACCTTTACAGAAGTATACGACATGAGTACGTTGTGCTGAGATCCTGAGCAGACCTCTTCAGCACTATTATATATATATATATACAAAAATACCTCCACACCATACATACTGGGGGCGGGTGAACATGTACCGGGGCCCTGAATGGTAGTCCCTCCTAATCCAGGAATGATGGGATTATATGATGCTTCATCCCATTAGGATAGGTTACGACATTGTTTGTTCCTTGAAAGTATATACAACACTATTTGTCAGGTTACCTCTATCTATAAATCAATATGGGACCTTCATGGAACTACTTTCCCTGGTATGTGTTCCCCCCCTTCCCTATTCCGGGTGCACAGGATGTGCATTGGGGATTTGTAATGTCCCTGCACGTCCTGTGTGATTCCCGGAGGAGATGGGGGCGTATAAATGACGATTTTGATGGACTTCCGGTATTTGGAACGCAAACCGGAAGTCACATGTGCGGCAGGTGGAACGCAAGCGCGGATAGCTCCGCCCAGCGTGTCGGATGACGCACTTCCGGTCCGGGACCCGCGAAACCGGAAGTAGTGTCCTAAATACATGGTGGGAGCCGACACACATGTTTCCAACTCCCCTGAGTACATGGGAGATATAAGGGAGCCTTGAAGGGCACTCTGTGACGCTGACACCAATGAGGAAGGAGGGGAGGTTATCACACCACCTTGTACAGCGCCCCCGGTGACCTGGATAAGGCTGGACCGGTATCTGACAGCACAGTCTCTCCTGAGGACGCCCAGCGATGATAGCGGGCAGAAACGCGTCGAGATGTATGACTGGGACTGACTAAACGATCATGTGCATCAGATAAGTAATGATTCTATACACCTGCCTGTGGGAACTATCGATCTGGTTTGGATTGAGTGTTATCTCTGTACCTTGTGTACCCTTGATTAGGGGATATGTATGATATATGTATAAGGATCAAGGGAAGGTGTATATAGTGACCTGGACACTGACGGTAACCATATATCTATTGGGGGTGGTCTATAGGACACAGCAGACTTGAGACCGGACCCCTGTGGGTTGTACAGAGTGGGGTTTGAGACACATCAGTTTAAGCATATCTATCTGAGGTCTATTCTGCATATAATAGATATCAATCCGCCAATGGAGGTTATGCTACACAGCATTCCTATGCACCAATAATTACAAATAAAACACCCTTTGATGTAAAATCAAATCATACACACACAGGGAAGATGATGTAGACCCACATCTATGTTTGAGATACACCTAAGACCAGGATAGATTCCCAGGGGTGGTAATTGCCATAGTGCAGTAACAGGGACACTAGGGCAAGCCACCGTGGAACGGGGACACCTGACACGTTATGTGTATAAAACTCCGTAGACAGGCAGGGGCAGAGGATAGGGTGAGTGTGGGATTATAGGTTCCCTCTTCCCCTACTGCTCAGTATTCACTGGATTACAGGTGTAGGGCACACACACACTGCTGACCGATTTTAATAATAATTAAATAAAAAAAGCTATCTTAATTGTGCACTCCTTTGGAGATTTAATAATTTGTTTTGAGTCACATTTATCATAATTAGAGATTTAAAGAAGTGGAGTTACCTGCATTCCATCAATTAAGAGTAACTCAATGCCAGCAAACCCATAAAGACTCTCCTGCAAAGATGGTGAACCCATTGCCCCACTTCGGTTGGAAGGAAGTGCAAAACAATGACCCGGCTGTCAGTTTGGTAAAGCAGCTGAAAACCCAGGAGTCAGAAAAGCTACCAGAAAACCCCCAATCAAACATCTGTGGAGTGAGCAGAGTAATCAATTCATTTACCAGGAGAAGCTCTGCAGAAGACACATCAACCCAAGGACCCATGAAATGGTCTGGCAAATCATCGTGCCAAAGTCAGAAGTGCAGATGGTGTTGAATGCCTACCACAATCAGACTGGTCATTTTGGGTGGAAGAAGTTAAGGTTCTACTGAAAGATAGCTTCTTTTGAGTCGGCATGTGTGGATCCATTGAGAGGTGGTGTAAGAACTGTGGACCCTGCGGCATTAGGGGACTTACAGAGCCAGAAATCACCGCTCCAGCCCATAGTGACAAAACAGCCTCTGGAAATTGTAGCCCTGGACCACGTAAAACTGACTCCACGTAGATCTGGCTACACATACGCATTGACCATGGTAGACCATTACTCGAGGTTCCTGATGGTTGCCCCGTTAAAGACTTGACAGCTGCCACCGCTGCCAGAACATTCCAAAATGTATTCTGCAGACCATTATGTTATCCAGAGCAGGTCCAGACCAAGGTTCAGTTTCGAAGCGGAGATCTTCCAAGAGTTCTGCTACATGTATGGGTGTAAGAAGATTAGGACGACCCCATATCATCCTCAAACCAATGGATTATGTGAGAAAATGAAAAATATCATCATTGACATGTTAAAAATCCTACCCTTGGAAGAAAGGAACCAATGGCCGGAGAAACTACCAGACTTGGTTGACATGTACTACCACATTCCAGTAAGTTCTACAAACTGTACCCCAGCTTACCAGTTGAGAGCCCATACAGGAAAGTTATCTGTAGACTTGGAACTCGGAGTAGTCGATCCCAAAGCAGATGACTCAATACCCAACTGGAATGAAAACCGCCTCAAACAATACAAAATGGTTCAAGCCTGTATTGAAGACAGCCTGGAGAAAGCCCATGAAAAGCAAGAAAGGGACTATAACAAATATGCTCCAGCTGAACCTATTGTACCAGGAAGTATTGTTTTAAAGAGGAAAAGAACCCAACATAAATTGGACTACCCTATGTCCTATTAGATTCTGGATATGACAAGGACAAAGTGTGTCTCATCAGCAAGAATGGTGGAAAAACCACTCACACAGTGTCAAGAAACCACATAAAAAGTGTCCAACTGAATGGGAAAACCAGAATCCTCCAACATCGCCAAAAGAACAAGAAGAACCTGAAAAAGTCCAGAACGAGTCCATGTGAAGACTTAAAGGAAAAGGTAGTCTCAACAATCCTAGGAGATTTCCCAGAAGATTGGCCTCAGCAAGATGGAGCCATCTTAGTGCCTTTACTGAATTTCTATCAGCCCCAAGAAGTGGTACAGAGGAATAAGGAAGAAATACCCGTTGCTAGAGAATCTGAGGATGCTGCAATTGGTACACCTGCTAGCCCTGTAGTGAGACTAAGGCCATGCAGATGCTTACCTGACATACCTGCACCATGCCCTTCACTAGAAATCTCACCTGAGACAGAGATACCTGTAGTGCACACAAGGTCAATCCCCATCTAGGTATGGAGAGTGGGCACAGTAAAAAGGTCAGAGGTAGAATCAATGGCAGCAGTAACATGTAAATAGTAGTGTACATAGTAGTGTACAGAAGTGTGGAGGAACTGGGCCCAGCCCCATGCACATTATGTTAGGAACAGAAAGTGCCTGGGGTGGGGAGGTACCAGGTCTCCTAAGCAGAGACACCCATAGGGAAATGTGTTTATTGAAAATGTGTTTATTGACTTTTGAAAGACTTTTTTCCCTTTTCTTACCCGGAGCGTACAGAGACCTTACTGTATAGACTCTTTTGAACTGAACTTTTCCCCGGATTACAATTAAAAAGGACCATGGTCACAGGACTGGTGTGAAAACAAACTTCTTTTTCAAAGCCTGCGGTGAATGGACTGACACCGTATGGATTTACCTGTTTTCATTTATCCCATCCTTTTCAGAGGTTTTTGTAAATTTTTATATTTTGAGACTTTGTAAATATGTTACCTGTTATTATTGTTGATTATTGTAATTATTTTTGTTTAACCTTCCTAGCGTTATTCCCGAGCCTGACTCGGGGTTAACATTCACTACCAGAAGCGTTAACCCCGAGTCAGGCTCGGGCTTACCCGCGTTCGCGGCAGATGCGGTGAGAAAACCGCATCTGCCGCATCTACCGCATCTGCCGCACTTGTGCCGCACTTGTGCCGCACTTGTGCCGCACTTGCGGCGCGGTTGCGGTAATCTGCATAGGAACCAACCACCTCTGATGACCCTCATACATTGTTAATATGTGCCCCTGCACCCTAGTAAACCATTAGCAGCACTGTTGTTGTGTGCTAAGTGGCTGCAGTACAAGTGCGATAATGATTTGAGAAACTTACATGCCAGCGTACATGAGGCCGTCTCCCTGTGTGTGCTGGGACTGTGGGCTGTGCTCATCATGTCTGCTCTCCCCCTCCCTTATGCACGCCCCCTCTCAGCCTGCTATAGTGATGTGAGGCTGATCTCGTCATAAAGGGGCGGGGCTAAATCGCAGCATAACGGTAGCCCCGCCCCTTTATGACGCAATCAGCCTCACAGCACTATAGCAGGCTGAGAGGGGGCGTGCATAAGGGAGGGGGCGAGCAGACATGATGAGCAAAGCACAACAAGTCCCAGCAACACACAGGGAGACGGCCTCATGTACGCTGGCATGTAAGTTTCTCAAATCATTATCGCACTTGTACTGCAGCCACTTAGCACACAACAACAGTGCTGCTAATGGTTTACTAGGGTGCAGGGGCACATATTAACAATGTATGAGGGTCATCAGAGGTGGTTGGTTCCTATGCAGATTACCGCAACCGCGCCGCAACAGCGCCGCAAGTGCGGCACAAGTGCGGCAGCTATGCGGCAAGTGCGGCAGATGCGGTTTTTTAACCGCATCTACTGCGAACGCGGGTAGCCCGCTTTTGGCAACAATTTCCAGAACTAAACAGACCGCCAGGGAGGCTACAAACAAAAATGCTCAGTCCAGGAGTACTGATGTTAACTAGGGAGCTATGTGGCACCCTGCTCAAGCAAGTAGCCACAGCCTTCCCTACTGCACAGCTGGGTTTCCACAGCAGGTACCTACTACATGCAACACCTTCCACCCCGACACAGCAGGGGGAGCTAGACTCACTGACTTTAGGTGAGATCCCCTATAAATACTGCTGCTGGGGGAGGAGTTAGTCAGAGTGTACAGATGCTAGGAGAGCTGCGAAGACGTCCTGGTGATAGGTGCCATGATTAGGCCCGAACCAGTGACACGGAGTGGCCCTTCTAAGTTGAGCCAAGCCAAGGAGTGGGGACAGAAGGCAAGGAGCAGAGCCAAGGGAGCAAGGAATCGGTGGAGGTTCACCCAAGACATACTGGACTTCAGGGATCCGCACCTGCAGGAACACTTTAGGACTGCAGAAAATCCTGGCACACCATGTAGACTTTAGTCACCCGGTCCCCCTGCGTACCCAGAAAGAGGGAGCCAGACACTGTAGTGTGGAGTAGCACAACAGTGATCAGAGAGGGTAACCCGTGGACCACGCAGGAGGACAGAGTAAAGACCAGAGAAAGTGAGGAGGCTATTCGTGTTGCAGATAGGGCTTCAGCAACAGTAGGGAACCTAAAGAGGCCTTATACCCACTTGCTGTGGAGATTCCCTGTGCTCCTGGTCACCCGTCAGTGCCCTGGACATCTTTACCTGTGCATACCATCGGTAAAAGGTAAAATAGACTTCTTCAGAGTGCGTGCGTTATTCCTCTCTGTCCCCAGCCTCCCTATAGACTGCCTTACTGCTTCTTACCCTGGCCACAAGTCCCATTCCAAGCTGCCCCTTTACTTTATGCTGCCCCAGAGGACCAGCTCCACCGGTAGGGAGCTTCACTACCCTTGCTGCAATACCATCGCCCCCGGAGGACTGTGGTGGTGCTGGTGACCCATCACCTGATACTACAGGTGGCGTCACCGGACAACAACAAACTCTTATCCCCTGTACATAACCCTTTATTGAAGTGTCACCCAGGCCACGGGCTCAGGCGCTGCCACCCATGACATCCCCTTGAAACATCCACCGAGCCTGATACCCGAGTATTCCAGGGCCTGGGGCTCGACACCACCTCCATCAGGGCGGCTGGAAGAGCCTGGTAAAGAACCTGGAAATGGTGCTACAATCAATGCACCATTTTCAGGGGCAGCTGCAGGCTGCTAATCTTTAGCGTGGGGGGGCCCTAAACAATGGACCCTCACCCCACTGAGAATACCAGCTCAGCCTTGTTTTACCTTGGCTGACAATTAAAAATAGGGCAGAGTCTTATGTAATTTTTTCACAGCCAAGGTAAAATTACACAGCTCAGGGTGGCAGTTCGCAGCCATCCACTTCCACTGGGCTAGACTTAAAAATACTGCGAAGCCCCATGTGGGTTTTTTCAATTATTTATTTAACACCCTATGAATGCAGGTTGGTTTCCATACACTAATGTGTATACCAACCAAGTACAATCACTGTCCAGATTATGGAAATGCACTCTGACTGCAACAGCCAATCACACAGGTGCTCTCAGAGTGTCCGACTAGTGGGAGTGGCCATCTAGTTGGTGTGGACTTGCTCCATACACTTGTAGTAAGTAAGACCGCGCCCACTAGTCCGGGGCTCTGGCTGGGAAAATACATACTGTATAATTTTAGAAATTGCAATTCCTCGCAGGGCACAGTGTTTTCGCTGGTTGTTTAAAATACATTTTTGAGCACACTTCATTGCGCCAATAGACTAATATTAGATGCATATATATACCATGTGAATACAGCGACCAGTAACGTGTGCTTGCTTTTGGGATGTGATTCTACATAGATTTCTTAGTATTTGGTAAAGGTATATGGACTTTTCAGTCTTGAAATTCAAACATAAGTGTTTGCATGTTGGTTTTGTTTGAAATAATTTGTTGAGCACTCTTCATTGCTCCTATTAGTCTAATATTAGAAATGTCCACACCACTACTTGAATTCGATTTTTGAAAAAGCAAGTAGAAGTTTATTTTCTTCAGCTTTAATATAAACAGTCTCTTCATTTTTTAAATAACTGTTTTAAATGTCTACTCTAGATGATGTAGACCCCACAGCCATACAGCAATTGTTGTCACATATATGTTGCTGGTTATAAACTTACGCATAGCAATTTCACAGCCTAGCATCTTAGGATTCATTTACTTTTCATTTTGTTTGAATTCATAAAAATGAATTTGGTTAAATGAAAATTAAAACAAATAGTAAAAGGTTAAAGCAGTTATCTGGCTTTATTTTTTTTACCTATTAGGATTGACAGGTTCATCATGTAGGTAGATAGTAACTATCTACCTGATTTGCCGTAAGCCCTTCTTTGCTGTCATCAACTGGCTCAGAATGGTCCCATGACATATTTGGAGGAGAAATAATGAAAACAATTACGTTTATTCAGCTCACCTCCAATTTATCTGGAATATTGGAATATTGAATAAGGCTGGGGTCACACTTTCAAAGGCAATTGTGGTTGCCGCCTCTAGATCCGGACGGGGTAACCGCAATTGCCTTCACACACATTTTTAAGGAAAAATATGTGCAGAAAACCGCAATCCAGTAACCGGATTGCTCTGGATGTGTAATTCGGAGCAATGTGGTTACCGTCTACTTTGTTCATCCCTGCTGCCGCAGGATGAACAAAGTGTTAACTGTTTAATAAAACATGAAATATTAAAATTAGTTGGTGCAACATGTCTCTAGTGGGTGCCCACCCCCCCTAGAGACATGCTGCCCACTCCTGTGGGCATGTCAGGGGTTAATAACCATTTAGAGTAAGTCGGCTATTGTCGGCTCTCTACAATTTTATCAATGAAGCCGCGGCTCCCCTGACAGTTGCTCAGATGCTGTACATAATGTACGTATAGTGTCTGCCGCTGTCCAGGGTCCTGTAGGCATTTAGATTAGATCTATGGGCTGCGCAATGACATAGATCTAATGTAAATGCCTACAGGACCTCGGACAGAGGCAGATACTATACGTACATTACGTACAGTATCTGCTCTACTGTCAGGGGAGCCGCGGCTTCATTCATAAATTAGTACAAAGCGGACAATAGCCGACTTAATATAAATGGGTTATTAACCCCTGACATGCTGAGAGGAGTGGGCAGCATGTCTCTAGTGGGGTGGGGACCCCCTAGAGACATGTTGAGCGCAGCTAATATTAATATTTCATGTTTTATTAAACAGTCAGCACTTTGTTCATTCCTGCGGCAGCAGGGATGAACAAGGTAGACGTTAACCGCATTGCTCAGGATTACACATCCTGAGCAATGCGGTTATCACATTGCGGATAACAGAAGCGCTCCAAAAACTGCAAAATGATTTTTCGCGCAGGCTGCAGATCCGCAGCCGGTAACTGGTTGCATGTAGTGCAATCGGTTACCATAATGGGCTCCTATGAGGAGCGTTTCCTGATCCGGTTTTGAGGTTTTTGAAAGCTCAAAACCAGATCAGGATTTAAAAATACAGTTGTGGCCAAAAGTATTGACACCCCTGCAATTCTGTCAGATAATACCAGTTTATTCCTGAAAATGATTGCAGTCGCAAATTCTTTGGTATTATTATCTTCATTTAATTTGTCTTCAATGAAAAAACACAAAAAGAATTGTCCTAAAGCCAAATTGGATCTAATTCCACACCAAACATAAAAAAGGGGGTGGACAAAAGTATTAGCACTGTTAGAAAAATCATGTGAAGCTTCTCTAATTTGTACAATTAACAGCGCCTGTAACTTACCTGTGGCACCTAACAGGTGTTGGCAATAACTAAATCCACTTGCAGCCAGTTGACATGGATTAAAGTTGACTCAACCTCTGTCCTGTGTCCTTGTGTGTACCACATTGAGCATGGAGAAAAGAAAGAAACCAAAGAACTGTCTAAAGACTTGAGAAGCCAAATTGTGAGGAAGCATGAGCAATCTCAAGGCTACAAGTCCATCTCCAAAGACCTGAATGTTCTGGTTACCGTGCGCAGTGTCATCAACAAGTTTAAAGCCCATGGCACTGTGGCTAACCTCCCTAGATGTGGACGGAAAAGAAAGATTTACGAGATTTCAAGCAAGATTGTGTGGATGGTGGATAAAGAACCTCGACTAACATTCAAACAAGTTCAAGCTGCCCTGCAGTCCGAGGGTACAACAGTGTCAACCCGTACTATCCGTCAGCGTCTGAATGAAAAGGGGCTGTATGGTAGGATACCCAGGAAGACCCCGCTTCTTACCCTGAGACATAAAAAAGCCAGGCTGGAGTTTGCCAAAACTTATCTGAGAAAGCCTACAACGTTTTGGAAGAATGTTCTCTGGTCAGATGAGACAAAAGAGAGCTTTTTGGGCAAAGGCATCAACATAGAGTTTACAAGAGAAAAAAAGAGGCATTCAAAGAAAAGAACACGGTCCCTACAGTCAAACATGGCGGAGGTTCCCTGATGGTTTGGGGTTGCTTTGCTGCCTCTGGCACTGGACTGCTTGACCAGTGTGCATGGCATTATGAAGTCTGAAGACAACCAACAAAGTTTGCAGCATAATGTAGGGGCCCAGTGTGAGAAAGCTGGGTCTCCCTCAGAGGTCATGGGTCTTCCAGCAGGACAATGACCCAAAACACACTTCAAAAAGCACTAGAAAAAGGTTTGAGCAAAAGCACTGGAGACTTCTAACGGAGGCCAGCAATGAGTCCAGACCTGAATCCCATAGAACACCTGTGGAAAGATCTAAAAATGGCAGTTTGGAGAAGGCAGCCTTCAAATATCAGGGACCTGGAGCAGTTTGCCAAGAAGAATGGTCTAAAATTCCAGCAGAGCATTGTAAGAAACTCACTGACGGTTACCGGAAGCGGTTGATCGCAGTTATTTTGGCTAAAGGTTGTGCAACCAAGTATTAGGCTGAGGGTGCCAATACTTTTGTCTGGCCCATTTTTGGAGTTTTGTGTGAAATGATCAATGTTTTGCTTTTTGCTTCATTCTCTTTTGTGTTATTTCATTTAAGACAAATTAAAATACCAAAGAATTTGTGATTGCAATCATTTTCAGGAAGAAACTGAGTATTATCTGACAGAATTGCAGGGGTGTCAATACTTTTGGCCACAACTTTAGAAATACATATGTGACCCTAGCCTAAGGCTAGTGGGCAGCAGTTCAATATTAATGACACACGTAACTTATGAATGTTATAGAGCATTTCAGAATACAGCATAGATTTTTAGAATGTGGTAGTTGACGGTTTGGATTGATGCAATTTGCTCAGAGGTTCCCTATAAAAAAATATGACTTTTAAAAAAAAAATATTTAACATAATTTTTTTTTAATATAATTGTTTATTTTCTGCATACTTTTCATACCGTAGTTCCAATTTTTACTAATGATTTTTAAAAAGTTAATGTTTTCATTTTCTTAACACAAACAATATTCTGGTATATAGAAATATACTTTTTTGTTTTCCATTATAAATGCAATTGGCAAGAAGAGAACAGTTTTGTACCCAGGTGGCACTACTGTGAAAACAAAGCGTATGGATCGTACAGATGCCAGCTCCCTCCAATGGTCACCAACAAGGCTTAATGGCACCAAAATAACCCAGGTGTCACTTCTGGAACAAAAATATAATGGGAACTTTCAAGCTTCCAGGCTTATCCAATGATGAATAACTACAATACAAAGCACTACATGGCATAGCACAGAACAGAGCAAAGCCATGTGCCACACTGCTAACAGCAATAAGACCTAGGGCCAAGTGGAAATGTTGCAGCTGTGTGCAATTGTAACTTAAACAATCTGCATATTGTTGTTAGTGCATACCGTATATGTGTTGGTTGTACGTATAAAATGGTAAATTATTGTTTTCAATACTACATATTTCGACAGCATCATTTGTGTTTTATAAAAATAATACCTTGTATGAACATATGAATGAACCTAATGATCAATTTATTATAGCTATAATTAAACAGAAGCTAGTAAATATGCTCTATGTGTAAACCAAGAGAAAAAAATAAAAATGACACAAGGAGGGAGTGCTGGGATACTGCAGACTGTTTTGCATTAACCACACTTCTACCAGTCCAGCCTCTCCCATTGACACACTGCAAAATATATATAATATATATATATATATTTGCAGCGTGTCAATGGAGGGCGGAACAACTCTCAATGGGGAAGGTTGGGAGGAATAGTCCATCTCTCCACTAAATTTGTGTATAAAAGAATAAAATTGCGACTATTCCATCTGGGTACATCACCAACAGACCTAACAAAGTCTCAAATGACATCAGGAATTACCCTTCAAAAACGTGGTAGTAGTGTGGCTCATCTCACCTATTCCAATTTTACTAGCGTCTCACTCCGACACTAGGGGGAAATCTGAATTGTCAAACAGGGTGAAATAGGCCCCCTGTCTCAAGATATAACCCCTTCCTGGTCTTTTGATCCCAACCCATAGGGCCTTTCGAACTGGGCTAAGTTGTCTTCTGTCGGTAGATTTTATCCAGGGCAAATTGTGTAGGGGAACCTCCGAACAGCTCTGCTCCAGACTGAGCCATTGTTTAGATGTTTAGTTGTAGTGCCAATCAAATAGTTGAGTCAAGATGGCGATTTATAGCACAGTTTGAGATTAGGAAATTACCACCTCTATTCTTTTGTTGTTTATACAGAGTAGCTATTGCCACCTTGGGTCTATGGGTACCCCAAATGAATTTCGTCATGGCTGATTGAAGTTTCATAAAAAGGATGCCGGTAATCAAAGGAAATGAAGAAGAGAGTAGTAAGCGCTAGGGAATAATAACCCACGCCAGTATAAATTACCTTTAGCTTTAATCAAATGTGTACAACACGCGGGTCATTAACCACGATGCATTTCACAGTATGCGTCTTTCTATCAAAAGGATACCGTTTGAAGAGGTATAAAAAAACGTGTGTATATCCATTTTAACCACATGGATTCTCCCAAAGCCGTTTATCATATCTGTTTAGATCTCTAATAGTTTTTTCCAAGAGGGATGCGTAATTTAAGCAGTGTATCTGAGAGGAGTCCCTAGGAATCCATACTCCAAGGTATTTAAAGCTGAAGTCTGCCATTTAAACTGAAAATCATCTTTAATATAGGCTACTTCGCTTGTCAGGTGGGTTATATTTAGTGCCTTGAATTTGCTGAAGTTCACCTTAAAGTTGGTAAGGCAACCGAACCTCTCAAATTCTTCCAGCAGTGAAGGGAATGAGACTCATGGATTAGAGGCAAAGAGAAGGAGATAATCAGCAAATAACGCAACCTTATGGGTGTTGTTGGGGCCCGAGACACCATGAATATTCGATTTCTCCTAATGGCTTCTGCCAAATGTTCCATAGTAATGACATATAATAGAGGTGACAAAGGGCACCCCTGACTAGTGCTGTTGTGAATGGCAAATGATGAGGATAATAGATCATTAACCTTAATTTTTGCTGACGGTCAACCATATAGGGAGGCAATTTTCCCCAGGAACCTATTTCCCACACCTATTTGGCCGAAAGAAGCGATCATAAACCTTCAATCTACCCGAATGAAGGCCTTCTCAGCGTCCACTGAGATTAGACACATTGGGACAGAGTTGTCCCTCGCTCGGTCTAACAGGATGAACAGTTTATTTGTATTGTCCCTGGCTTCTCTGCCTCTTAAAAGCCAACCTGGTCTGTATAGATTTAATATGGAAGCAAAGGACCAAGCCTGTTGGCCAAGGTCTTGGAAAAAAGTTTTATGTCCACATTAATTAGGGATATTGGTCTAAAATGAGCAACAAATGTGTGGTCTTTGCCAGGCTTGGGGATGACACTTATATGGGCCTCCAACAATTGGGGGACCCTTGGGGATTGGGGCAAAATGGCATTAAATACTCTCATTAAGAATGTTGTCAGTTTGGAGGAAAACATTTTATAGAACTTAGGGGTCAAACCATCCAGGGTAGGGCTCTTATCCGATGGGGAGTTTTTCATTATGGCAGCAACCTCTTCCTCCACAAAATCTTCATCTAAAAACGCAGATGTGTCCTCTGAAAGAGCAGGTAGAGCAGTATCCCTGACGTATCTATCAATAACCAAGAGTTATAGATACGGTCGCTTGATATTATAGAGATCTTTGTAGTACTCTATGAAGGTCTCAGAGATCAGGGATGGGTTCTGTTTATGACCCCCTCCCCGCCCGGGAAATTAAAGGGACATGTCCAGGATCTCTTCTAGGGTGTAGGACTCTTGCTAATGGTCTGCCACAATTGTCAGAGTGCTCATACATGAATCTCTGCATTCTAGTTCTAAAGCAGAGGTATTTCTGAATAAGTAATGCCCTGAGCTCTTCCCTACTTTTACTCAAGTCAGCGAGAATGGCGGGGGATGGTGACTATTTATGTAAGCTGTCCAAGTCTGATATTTTTAAGATCAATTTCGCAATCTCTTCTGCCCTTTACTTTTTAAGTCTTGCCCCATCTTTGATCATTATTCCCCGTAGTATGCATTTGAGAGTTTCCCAATGTGTGGGCAGGGCTGTGGAGTCAGTGGAGTGGACCTGGAGAAATTCGTCAATAGTGTCCCGTATCCCAGAAGTACAACCAGCATCCCTTAGGAGATTGTCGTTAAGGGCCATGTGTAAGGTCTCCTAGAACTATCTGGAATATTAAATGATAGAAAGACTGGCGCATGATCAGACAACGCACAGAGTCCAATCGAGACCCATACCTGCCACGACAGAGCCCCCTCGGAGACCAAGATCATATGTATACTGCTGTAGGTGGAGTGAGCAGGAGAAAAATAAGTATAATCCCTCTCTGAGGGATGTAGCGCTCGCCACGTGTCTACCAAGCGTTGTCCCTGGATGGCTCTCTTGAATGCTTTTATCTTCCTATAGGATAGGAAGCTATGGCCTGAGGATGTGTCGATTCTAGGGTCTAGCGTGAGATTGAAGTCCTCTCCCAACACCACAGTCCCCTCCACAAATTCTGTTAAGGTACCTTTACACGCGGCAACTTTTCTAGGAATTTCACTGGCAACTTACTGGTTGCAGTGAAATCATGGCGACTTTGTTCCATTTGTACACAGCAACAAGATAGAACAATGTGTCCATGATTTCACTGCAACCAGTAAGTTGCCAGTGAAATTCCTAGAAAAGTTGCTGCGTGTAAAGGTACCCTTAGGGATGACAGAATGTTCGCAGAGTATACAGTTGGATCTCTATTAAGGTACCGTCACACAGGGAGATATCGCCGGCGATGTTGCCGGCAACTGAGGGGCGTGGCCAAGTTGCGGCGACATCGCCAGAGAGTTGCCTCGTGTGACAGGGCGAT
Organism: Allobates femoralis; assembly: GCA_033576535.1. Classification (NCBI taxonomy): domain Eukaryota; kingdom Metazoa; phylum Chordata; class Amphibia; order Anura; family Aromobatidae; genus Allobates; species Allobates femoralis. The sequence goes on from JARQOC010000003.1 coordinate 545,654,983, forward strand.
AATCAGGAGAAAAATCGCCTGAGCAACATCGCCAGGTTTCCCAACGTTGTTGGGAAACCTGGCGATGTTGCTCAGGCGATCATGCCTGATCGCCCTGTGTAACGCGGCAACCTGCAATGTTGTGGGCGATTCCGCCTATCTACAACATTGCGGGTTACTAGCCGGTAAGTTGCTCAGTCTGACATCTCCCCGGCGATGTTGCCAGGGATGCGCGCTCCCGCGATCGCCGGCAACATCGCCGGCGATATCTCCCTGTGTGACGGTACCTTTAGGGAGATACCAGTTGACAATAGTAAATACATGGGAATCAACACTCAATTTCAGAAATATGTATCTTCCTTCCTCGTCTATAACAGAGTCAAAAACCGTGTGGTTCAATGACTTGTGGATGGCTATTGAGACTCCCTTGGATTTTGATTCAGGGGTTGAACTGTGTCCAGGTGGTGTAATATCTGTTTCTCAGTGTGGGGACATGGCCTGTTTTGAAATGTGTCTCCTGTACAAGGAGTATATGAATTCCTTTTTTATGCATGCTGTACAAGATCTGGGATCTCTTCTGGGGGACATTAATCCCTGACATTGAGGACGTAACATTAAACTGCTCCATCCTGACAGGGGAACACACAGTAAGGGGAAGGAAAGAGGGAGGGTGGGAAAGCTGAAGGGGCTAGTTTGAGAGAGGAAAGGAGACAATAGAAGAGTTTGGGAAGGATTTAGGTAAGGGAGAAGGAACTCTGTAATCAGTGGAGAGGTTAAAGGAGGACTTCAGATATGAATATGAGTTACAAGTGTAATGAGATTAAGAAAAAACTACTCAATCCCGTAGAAGTTGAGAAATTCATTTCTTTAGTGTCTCTATACAAGGCGGCTATGCCTTGAGGGGGAAGGCTATTCGGTGGTGGTCATCTCACCCCACCTTGGCACATTAAAATAAACCACAGCTGTCATAATAAAACAGGCAAAAAAACCTTCATAGGAAAGGAGGCCGGAACCATGTCACCTAAAGTGACCACATCACCCACCAATAGTCTCCTCCTCCCCCTGCCCATCCCCAAAAATAAAAAGGAGGAGAAAAGATAAAAAAAGGAAAAGGGGGCAGGGTGAAAATGCGTGAAGACATTGCAAAGGGGGGGCTCACGGTCTCCTATACGTCCACATAAATAACAGGAAATGTGCTATATTTTTAAGTCAATCTTCCTATGTGATTTTGTCACTCACCGCACCATCCCTCCTCTATCACCACTCATCCACATCAGTCGCCCTATCCTGCCTCTCCCAAAACTTTTATTGTGGACTAAAAATCACATAGTCAGGGAGGTGAGGCCAGTTGAAGCGCCGTGAGGTGCAAAACAGTTTGTTGCTGCCTACACCTAGGCTTCTGTGGCGCCCTGCTCACGCAGTAACCACAGATCTCTCTAATGCACAGCTTGGTTTCCACAGCAGGTACCTACTACATACAACACCTTCCACCCCGGCACAGTAGAGGGAGCTTCACTTGCTGTCCTTTGGGAAGATCCCCTATAAATACTGCTGCTGGGGGAGGAATTAGTCAGAGAGTGTGCAGACACTAGATGATCTGCAAGGACATCCTGGTGTTCGGTGCTGCATTCAGGCCCGAGCCAGTGACCCGGAGTGGCCCTTCAGCGTTCCACAAGCCTGAGTGGGACTGAAGGCTGGGAGCACAGAACAGAGAAGGGAGCTAGGAACTTGGAGAAGAGTTGCACCAAGAGAATCACCGGATATTGGGGATCCGCACCTGTGGGATAATATAGGACCACAGAGAACCCCATCGCACCGTGGAGGCTTCAGCTACCCGGTTTGTTCCCCCTGTGAGTCAAGAGAGGGAGCCAGACACAGCAGACAGCACCGCAGTGTTCAGAGAGGGTCAAACCTGGAGACCGCACAGGAGGGAGAGAGACACTACAGTCAGGAAGAGAGAGGAGGCAAGTCTGGCTGCAAGCAGGCTGTGCTTCAACCATCACTACCGAGTAGAAGAGGCATTATACCCACTCGCTGTTGGGACCCACTGAGCAACCCTGTCACCCGTCGGTGCCCTGGACATATTTACCTGCAAAACACCAGTAAAAGGTAAAAGAGACTCCTTCTGTGTGCGTGCATCCTTCTTCTTCACTCACCATGCCCTTATGAAACTGTATTCACTAACAACCTCTCCCCCTCATCACACTGCCCCGGAGGTCCCAGTCCTGCCTGCGGAGGACTACATCATCTCAGCCGCAAAACCACGACCTCCGGAGGACTATGGTGGTGCTGGTGATATCTCACCAGGTACTGCAGGTGGCGTCACGATAAACTTGTACATAATCCCTTGTAAATACCCCTTTTCAAGAGAACCGATCTGCCGGGACACGGGATCTGGTGCGGCCGCCATTCCCCGTGACACAGTTAAACCCTTCTGCTGCCTGATACCTTAGTACCCCATACCCTGGGGCGACACATCCTCTTTCTGGCATCAGAATTACAGGGTACTGTGTGCCGTTTTATTGACTGTATTGTGTGACTGTTTAAACTATGCCGCCATTACTGCGCCGAAGAGCGGGAAGAAAGGGGGTGTGCCAGCCTGTTGAGTGCAAAAGTGAGACCTGCCCCTCACTCAGCCGAGCTTTCCCGAGCACTGCGGGCTAGTCCGGAAACTCCCGAACTGTTTAACCCTTCAACGACCGACTGTAATTCTACTAGGGGGGCTTCCAACATGTCGGCCTCCTCCAGCAACGACGATGCTGCATACGCTGATCCCCGGAATTACACGGAAGGACTCATGGCTGCCTCCGGTAGCACTGCCAGGACCTCCGGCGCTCCGGGTACAGTCACCCCGATAATGCCCGTGTCATTCCCATACATCCAGGGGGCCAAGTGGTTGCCCAGTATGACGGCCGCCCAGATACGCTGGACGAGTTCAAGATCAAATGTCGTCCTGGATATGTATGCAATGACCAGCCAACAACGCACTGCTGTGGTACTCGGACAGTTAACTGGTGCAGCAGAGAAAGAAAGTATGTCCTGGTCTGCTGCTGAACGCAGATCAGCCCCTGCCATATTCAATAAACTGAGAAGCTACCTTTGAGGAGTGTAATGAGGCTGATATACGCATGCGCTTCCATAACTGCTACCAGATGCCGGGAGATGACATAAGAGCTTACACCAGGCGCCTGGAAGAAGCACTGCGCGCCCTTATACATGTCAGCCCTGCCAGTGCACAAGATGAGAACAAGCTCCTCATTGCAACAGTTCACGCGGGGACTGTTATCCCCTGAGGACAGTAAAAATGTACGCTGGTGGTCATTGAGCAACCCAGATGCTGACTTTAACACCCTGAAAGAGATGGCCATCAAAGGGTTAAAGCCGGTAGAGGCCCATGAAGCTGCAATTAAACGGTGGAGCAATGGTGAGGAACAGGCTACTCAAAACCAGTACCTGTGTCTACAGCCAGCACAACTTCAATCTGCGCAGCCTGACAAATATGATTCTGTGCGGGCTGAGATGCTCTGAGATGCATGAGATAAACAAAAACACATGGACGCTCTGCAGTTACAGCAAAGCAAACAACAACCAGCACCAAGACCAAGCCCAAGCCTCAGCCTCTGATTCAACTTGCCGACAGCCCGGAAGATGTCCCCTGGATGCGAGGCAAGCAAGCTACAGGTACAGAGGAAGACCCGCCGACCGTTACAGCTCCACTGGGGAGCCCATCTGCCGCCGCTGTAACCACACCGGACACCTCGCAGGAGCTGTCCTTTAAACGGGCAATCCCTGGGGGCCGTGGCCAAACCTCAGGACTAGATCAACAGGGCCCAGCCACCTGGTACAAGACCTTCATCGGACAGAGGCCGTTTCTGTCAATTGTACTGGATGGCATCCCACACTTGCTCTGCTGGACACCGGGTCCACAGGTGACCACCATCCCCTATATCCTTTATAAAAAGTATTGTGCTGATGCGAACTGAAACAGCCTGAAATAGACCTTGTCCTTCATGTCTCTAATGGTGAACCAATCACTGTGATGGGGGTTAGAGAAGTGCCCATTAAGGTGAGGAGGGTGGAATTACAGAACCAAGGGGTCCCTGTTAGTAGCAGAAGCCAGGAATGCAAATGATCCTTATATCATACTGAGTACAAATGTTGTTAGCAATTGCATGGAGGAAGTTTTGTCTTTGCTTCAACAGATCGCAGACACTGCCAAACCTGGTCAGAGGAAGGTTCTCCAGCGAGAGATCAGAGCCATCCTGCACCAACAACAGGTAACAATTACAGATGGCGAGATTGGTAACAGCACGGGTGACAGACCCTTTGCCTATTGTGATTCCCCCAATGAGTGAAATGATGATTTGGTGTCAAGCAGCTATAGGTCTGAGAGGGCAGGACTATCAAGCATTAGTGGAGGCCGTCAGCACAGAGCCAGACCTACACTGTGGACAGCCAGGGGGGTGGTTGATGTACACAATGGGAGAGTACCTGTTCGCATCTTAAATTGTGGCAGCGAAGAGGTTAAATTACCCAGGTATACCACCGTTGCTAAATTATACACAGTCAGCAACAAGGAGATCCAAACAGTGCGACCCGAACCCCACAAAAAAGGGGCAAAACCTGATCAAACAACCAGGCCACTGGAGGACTGGTGCCAGCAGCTCCATGTCGGAACTGACACCACTCCTGTGTATGAAAAGCAAGGTGTGTACGGGTAGTTCAGGAATTCGAACAAGTCTTTAGTAAGCATCCACTTGATTTTGTTAGGATAAAATGGTACAACATCACATCCCCACAGGTGCACATCCACCAATCAAGGAGCGGTATAGGCCTATTCCACCTGCACATTATCAAAAAGCCAAGGAGATGTTACAGGACATGAAGGACGCACGGGTTATACGAGATAGCTGTAGTCCCTGGGCAGCTCTATTAGTCCTAGTGAGGAAAAAGGATGACAGTATGAGGATGTGTGTAGACTATAGGCAAATAAACCGCATAACACACAAAGATGCTTACCCGTTGCCTCGTATAGAGGAATCCTTAGCTGTGTTGAAGTCTGCAACTACTTCTCTACATTGGATCTCACTAGTGGGTATTGGCAGGTGTCCGTAGCCAAAGAAGGCCTAGAAAAAGACGGCATTCGCAACACCTATGGGCCTATGTGAATTCAACAGCATGCCCTTCGGACTATGTAATGCACCCGGAACCTTCCAGCGGTTGATGGAGAGTTGTCTGGGGCATAAGAACTTCGAGACGGTACTGCTCTACTCGGATGACGTAATGTGTACTCCAAGACTTACGCAGAACATTCACTCATCTAGGAGAAGTGTTCAAAGCTCTGGCCAAATACAGAATGCAGCTAAAACCATCAAAATGCCACCTGTTAAAGCCAAGAGTACAGTACTTGGGACACATAGTCAGTGCCGAAGGCGTGACCCCTGATCCAGACAAGGTGACAGCAATCAGAGAATGGCCAGAACCCAAAACCATCAAGGAGGTACATCAATTCCTGGGTTTGGTGGGCTACTACTGAAGGTTCGTCAAGGAGTTACACCAAGAAGGCTGCTCCACTGCAAGACCTCCTAGTAGGCCAACCCACGAAGGGCAAGTCAAAGGATTCTCCATGGAAATGGGGCAAGGAACAAGAGAAGGTTCCAGACGATGGAAGAAGCCCTGACAGGAGAAGAAGTCCTAGCTTACCCGGACTACAACCTGCCATTATTGCTGTATACAGACGACAGCAATGTGGGACTCGGAGCCGTTCTTTCTCAAAAGCAAGACGGCAAGGAGAGGGTAATCGCCTACTGCCAGCAGGAAGCTGCGCCCCACAGAGAGGAACCCAGAAAACTACAGTTGCTTCAAGCTGGAATTTCTGGTCTTCGTCTGGGCATCACAGAGAGGTTTTAACACTATCTAGCCTCTAGCAAATTCACCGCCTACACGGATAACAATCCGATAAGCCACCTGGAAACTGCGAAGTTGGGAGCCATGGAGCAGAGATGGATGGCCAGACTCTCCATCTACCAATTAACCATCAAGTACCGGGCTGGGCACCAGAATGGTAACGCGGACGCATTATTATGATGCCTCATTTATCTGAAGAAGGTGTAGTTGAAGATGAGTTGGAGGAAATAGAGTTGCCCCCTTTCATCAACTAAAGGTCAGAATAACCCAATGTCAGCAAACCCGTCAAGACCCCTCGGTAAGGACAGTGAACCGTTACCCCACTTCGGCTGGAGGGAAGCGCAAGACCATGACCCGGCTGTCAGTCTAATCAAACAACTGATAACTCAAGAGTCAGCGAAGCTGCCTGAAAATCACCAGTCTGAAGCCAAACATCTGTGGAATGAGCGGAGTAAACTGTTTCAATACCAGGATAAGCTATGTCAACGGTACATCAACCCAAGAACTCACGAGATGGCCTGGCAGATCGTCATGTCAAAATCAGAAATTCCCGTGGTCCTGAACACCTATCACAACTAGACTGGTCACTTTGGATGGAAGAAGCTATAGATGCTACTGAAGGATAGGTTCTTTTGGGTCGGAATGCGGTCATCCATTGAAAGATGGTGTAAGAATTGCAAATCCTGCAGCCTGAGAAGAAAGGATGTCCAGAGCCAGAAAGCCCAGCTTCATCCCATTGTAACCAAACAGCCCCTGGAATTAGTCGCCTTGGACAATGTACAATTGACTCCAAGTAGATCCGGCTATACCTACACTTTGACCATGGTAGACCATTACTCGAGATTCTTAATGGTTGCCCCTGTAAAGGACTTGACAGCTGCAACAGCTGCTAGAACTTTCCAAAACATCTTCTGCAGACTGTTGGAATACCCTGAACATGTCTTAACGGATTAAGTATCAGCCTTCGAAGCAGAGATCTTCCAAGAGTTTTGTCAGATGTATGGGTGCAAGAAAATCAGAACGACCCCGTATCATCCCCAAACTAACAGACTCTGTGAAAAGATGAACCACATCATCATCGACATGCTGAAGATCCTACCAGTAGAAGAGAGAAATCAATGGCCAGAGAAAATACCTGATTTGGTTGACATGTACAATCACATTCCAGTAAGCTCTTCTAACTGTACACCAGCATACCTGATGAGAGCTCGTACAGGAAAATTACCCGTAGACCTGGAACTCGGAGTAGTAGATCCTGAAGCAGATCATGCCATTTCAAACTGGAAAACCCACCGCCTACAACAATACAAAAAGGTTCAAAACTGTGTAGATGATCACCTGGAGAAATACGGTGAAAAACAAGCAAGGGGCTATAACAAGCATGCTCCAGCAGAACCCATAACACCTGGAAGTATTGTCCTCAAGAGGAAAAGAACCAAGCATAAGTTAGATGATCATTGGGAACAAGAACCCTATGTCCTATTAGACTCTGGAAATGACAACAACAAAGTCTGTATCATCAGCAAAGACGGTGGAAGAACCACACAGACCGTATCCAGAGATCACATAAAAAAAATGTCCAACAGATTGGAAAGACCAAAGTCCCTTCCTCCAATCAATTCCAGAAATTGAATCAATTCCAGAACTAAGTCAAAGCCCAAAACCAAAGGAAAAAGTTTTCAAACAATCCTAGGAGAATTCCCAGAAGATTGGCCTCAACAAAATGGAGCCATCATTGAGCCGATATTAAACGTCTACCAACCCCGTGAAGAGATACCCAGGAATCAGGAAGAAATACCCGTTGCTAGAGAATCTGAGGATGCTGCAATCGGTACACCTGCTGGCCCAGTAGTGAGACTAAGGCCACGCACAAACTTACCTGAACCCCCTACACCAAGCTCAACACTAGACACCTCACCTGAGACAGTGACACCTGTAGTGCGGAGGTCACATAGGAGTACACACGGTCAACCCCTGTCTAGGTTTGGAGAGTGAGTATAAAGTAAGGTAGAGCACATTGGGAAACCATGTAAATTGTGAACTGTACAATAAACATGTAAATAGTAGTGTACAGAAGGGTGGAGGAACTGGGCCCAGTCTGAAGCACATTAAGTTAGGAACAGAAAGTGCCTGGGGCGGGGAGGTACCAAGTCTCCTAAGCCAAGACACCCATAGGGACCTCCGTTTATTGTTGAAAATGTGGACTTTTCTAAAAAGACTTTTCCCCTTTCTTACGCGGAGCGTACAGAGACTTTACTGTATGGACTCTTATGGAACTGAACTTTTTCCCCCTTTTGAACTTCTAAACATTTCAAATGGACTACGGTTGATGGACTAACGTAGCCACAAACTTTAAAAAGCCTACGGTGGATGGACTAGCACCGTATGGACTTACCCGTTTTCTAATTTTCAATATTTTTCAGTGTCTTTTTGTAAATTTTTCTATTTTCAGACTCTGTACATATGTTATCTGTTTATTGTTATTCTTGTTAACACAAAAATTGCTCAGTCCAGGAGTACTGAAGTTACCTAGGGGGGAAGTGTGGCGCCCTGCTCACGCAAGTAAGCACAGATCTCTCTAATGCACAGCTGGGTTTCCACAGCAGGTACCTACTACATACAACACCTTCCACCCGGCACAGTAGGGGGAGCTTCACTTGCTGTCCTTAGGCAAGATCCCCTATAAATACTGCTGCTGGGGGAGGAGTTAGTCAGAGAGTGTGCAGACGCTAAGAGAGCTGCAAAGACGTCCTGGTGTTCGGTGCTGCATTCACCCCCGAGCCAGTGACCCGGAGTGGCCCTTCAGCGTCCCACAAGCCTGAGTGGGACTGAAGGCAGGGTGTCCAAACATTTCCTACTGGGCGCTACAAAGCATGCACCAGGATATTTTCCCCACTATTTTGGCTGTGACAGCCTAGCTTTTGCCATCCACACCTGAAAATCTGTCAACAAAACCCAAAATGCCAAAAAAGTCTGTTAAGGGACAAGGATGTGAACATGGTGTTGTCAGTGGTGTGCGAGAAGGCACTGAGTCTGTGTCAGGTCAGAAGAAAAAGCATGCATCCACTATGTTCCTGAAAAAATGTTCTAGTCTGGAACGTAAATGTGTGTGTAAGCCAGAAGAGTGAGAGCAAATTTCTTCTTGTATTGCAGCAACATATCTTCCACGACCACACAGTCTAATGTCGATTCACAAAAGGCTGTCCCATCATTTGTAACCTGTCCACGTGGTGGAACTCTACCTATCATATGTTGGCAAGGCTTAGTGAGTAGCAGAGTGCAGTAGCTGAATACCAGCTTCAACATGCCTGTCAGATTGAGAGTCAGCCACCACACATAACAACTGTTGAGAGGGTGTGGTGACATTTCTGAGGTTCTTGAGAACTTTGAGTACTGCACCAACCTCTTGAGTGGTGATCAGGTTATTATCAGTGTAAACATCCTGTTGCTCTGTTTCTTGAAACAATCACTGCATAATCTTTAAGATAAAGCTTTGAGTGGCGAGCATGTTGGTATGGAGCCAGACTTCCCAATGGGTAATACTACCCAGCCCAGCCAACATTCTGAGGCAAAATTGGGTGATGCAGAGGAAGATGAGGAGGGAGAGGACTTGTTTTTCTGTGCTACCAAAGGGACTTCTAATGCTACAGAGGGGACACCCAACCCAAGATTCATGTCTGTCCAGGCTGGAGAGGAGAAGGTGGAGGAGGAGGCAATTCAGCGAAAGGAGAGGGTGGGTCCTACTGTTGAGGACAAAGAAGATTTGCCTTTTGGCAGCTTGGCCCACATGGCACAGTTCATGTGTAACTGTCTGTGGCAAGACCCTCACATGATACACATTTTATCCAACAAGCTATACTGGCTACCTTTCTTGATCCCTGGTATAAGGAGAAATTTACTTCTCTCCTTTTGGAGTCTCCAAACAGTTTTACAATGGAATCCTTCAAGAGGGACAATGTAGATCAGTTGCTCAAAATATCACCCTCAGAAAGTGCTGGCGGCAGAGGTACTGGCTCTTTTCAACACTAAAGGTACCTTTAGACGCCGCGACGGCAGGCTGGATACACCCGCTACAGGTTACAAATGTAGCTTGTAGCGCCAATGTAGCCCGTCGTAGCGGCGTCTGAAGACGTGACGATACAGCCGGCAACAGATACATCTGTTTCCTAGCTCTGCTCGAAAACTGAAGGCTACAACGCCGATGGTAGCGAGCTGTATCGGCGTCTAAAGAAGCAACGGAAGGGAACTCGGGACAGCCTGCGATGTAGCTAAGGCGTGACCCTGGCTCCGTGTTACCGCGCCCCATGTGCGATCATTGGTGGAAGATGGTGCGTTGCGATTGGTTGTCGCCGCACAGGGCGGCATATTTAAGGAGCTGACGAGTCACACTACACAATTGCTCGAGCGTCATGTATTACTCAGCCTCCTGCGATGCCTGCCCAATCAGGATGTTATGGCTTTGTCCTATCAGCGTACGGACGGCTCGTAATCCACAATTGGAGCACGCCTATGTGCTGTCCCTGCTGCACCAGGTACGCCCATAGTAGCTGGTTGTAGCGGTTTGTAAATGAGCTACAGCTGACTACTTGAGACACCCGGCGATGTAGCTAGCTATAGATGTAGCGTGGCGTAGCGCACCTTGTCGCGGCGTGTAAAAGTGATGCGTTGACCGTTTGTAACCGTTTGAGCGTGCTCGTGCACGTGAAGTAGCGGGATGTATCCAGCCTGCCGTCGCGGCGTGTAAAGGTACCTTTAGGGATAATGGGGAGAGACATGAACACCAGCTCCAACAAAGGTGGGGTGAAAATGTGCAGAAATAGGTAAATTTTCAATAAACCAGCACAACACAAGGGCTATCTGTGCCTGTAACAATGCCAAGGAGGGAGAAGTTGCAGAATACGGTCAAGGGGTACTTAAGTGACCATACATGCATTCTTTCTGACTCTTCAGTTCCCTTTAATTATTGGGTGTCCAAGCTGAACACTTGGCCCAACCTCTCCCTATACGCCTTGGAGGTGCTGGTCTGCCCGGCTGCTAATGTGATATCAAAGCATTTTTTCAGATCCGCTGTGTCATTCATCACTGATAGGCGCTCATGACTCAACGGAAATTGCAGACAGACTTACTCTGTTTAAATTCAACAAGGACTGGATGTCTCCACAGTTTATAATCCCTCCAGATGACAGCAATCCAACCTAGATTCACCAATAATGCTGATTCTTCATACTACTGCTGGTAATGTCAACCCCTTCCCATAAAAACTTGTTTCCTTCCTTTGTCAACCATGACTCAGCCCATGGGGCTTGCAGGGATATTCTCCAGGCTCTTCCGATTCTGTTTTTCACTTTCACACCTATTTTAGCCTTTTCCTCAGCCCCCCAGACACCTTTGAAGGGTCCAGCAGAAAATTACTCGCATTTCCCATTGACTTACATTGTACTTGCTATTCCGAATGAATACATGATTATGAGAAAGTACTCGTAACGAGTATAGCGATTACGAATATAACGGTACTCGCTCATCACTAACCATAAACAATCAATTGAATCAATTCTCATAAGAAGAAAATTTTTCTTTTATTGTGTAAAAAATTGTATACATAAAAAATATATATCTGTGTAGAAACAAACGTGCTTGGAAAAAACTCACCTATACAGAAACCTAAGTCATATCAATAAACCTTAATGAATGATAAAATGTGCTTCTAAAAAAGGCCAAAAATCTGTGCCAAGAGTGGAGAGAAAGGGGCTTATGTGTAGTGCAAAGAAAAAAGAAAAAAGAATGTAACCTATGTGTAAAAAGCAATAGCAGTGCTATACTATGTGTATCTCAATCTCCAGGATGCTATAAAAAAAACCCTGAACACAGTACAAATATATGTACTGCAAAAACATAAACAACCTTTGTGTGCAGATGAAAAGTGCTACTGAGATGCATTACCCAACGTAAATATAGTAGTGCTAATATGCCCACCCTGCTGCAATTACTATTAATTTATTCATTTAGACTTTCCCCTCTCCAGTCCATCTTTAATGCTGCAGCGAGGGTCACCTCCCTGGTTAATCATTATTTGGATACTTTTGCTCTATGTAAGACATTCACTGTTTTCGCATACATTGTAGAATCCAATATAAACTGCTTGTTCTCACCCACAAAGCCCTCCACATCGCGCACCCACCTACATCTCCTCCTTCATCTGTGCTAATTGCCCTACCGTTTCTCAACGCTCAGCAAGTGACTTTCGACTATCAGCATTAATCTGAGCCTCCCACTCCTGGCACCAAAACTTCTCCCATGTCACACCAATTCTCTGGAATGCGGTATCCCAAGATATTAAGACTAACGACAACTTTCACAGTTTTAGGCACTCCTTAAAAACACATCTTTTAGGGTGGCCTTTCATGTTCCCTAATTGCAGTCCTTTCATAAATAGCCCATTTATTAATTCTCAATCAATCTCTCCCCAAACCCCAAATCATTACAAATATTGTCTGCATGAGCACTACTAGCTCATGCAGCCTTTTATTTATCCCCCATTTGCTCAAGATGCCTGGACCATCGTTGAAAATAAGTATCTGTACTTCATTTTGTGATCCACCGAACGTCACTGTAGATTGTAAGCTCTAACGAGCAGCGTTGTCATTATGTTTGCTATAAATATTGTACACAAGATTTATAAGCAATCAGTTATTTATTTGGCGTGGACCCGAATCTGTGATTGGTGCTTTTGTCAACTATATCAATAACAATGATTTAAATTTAAAATTCACTATTTATCATCATGGGGAATCCATCAAGTTCCTTGATCTGTGTCTCAGGGGAATTCCTGGAAAGACTATTTTATTCCACCTTATATAGAAAATCCACAACAGGTAACTTGGTTCTCCATGCCAAAAGTTGTCATCCTGCTCATACAATTAAATCTGTGCCAGCGGGTGAACTCACTCTATTTTGAGAAGTTGCAGTAATTCTGTTGCCTTCCACCTGGAATCTGAGATGTGCAAAAATCGACTCTTGGCCAGAATGTTACCCTGCTGGATCCTAAAGTGAGCACAGATAATTGTTTGCAAGAAAAATCTAAGTGATTCAATTAAATTCAAGCAGCCCTCCACCAGCGTGCCACAACCTGAAACCCCCTACACCAAGATAAAACCCGTAAGATGCAATACCAATGCGATATAGCCCATACTTTGGTGAAGTTAAATGGATTATTGAAAATAATCTATTGATCTTGCAGGAAGATCGAATTCTTTCCACACTCCTTTCCTCAGGGTGAAATGTGGTGGCTAAGAAAGCGCCATTGCTATGTAATGTGCTGTCACCCAGCTATTTCAATTCTCTACTTCTCTAAAACCACTTGGTTAAATCAAAAATGATTTTTTAAATGCGATGCAAACCGCTGCCGTACAGTTCCCTGGCTACTAAATGCAAAATCTTTTGGGATCATAACCACATAAAATCTTACCCTATACAATCATATATGAATTGTAATACCAAAAACTTGGGTTGCTGTAGCAAATGTACATTTGTTATATATGTGTACGTCATGAAACGTAAGGTACGCAATAATCAACATCTCACAGACATATACAATTATGATTTCTCCGCAGGCTTTACAATCAACATGTCAGTGTCATCAAAACACTTTATCCTAAAACATAATAAAAGTTTAGGCAGGTTTTTAATCCTGTTTTGAATGTGTCAAAGGCCGTTATCAGTTTGTATTCCCAAATTTTTCTCTCTCTCTGTGATTTAAGTTGCTTTTTTAAGATGGGCAGCCTCACATCGGTTTTACTGTGGTCTGGGCTGAAAAAAATGCTTTGCTTCAGGTAGATCCATACCCTTTCTTTTATTGAGTGGTGATGAGAATTCATTCTTGTCCTGAATTTTTGCCCAGTCTCACCTATGGACATACCACCTGTTGGGCATTTGGTACATATGATTAAATACACCACATTGCTTGTGATGCAACTGAAGTTACCTGGGATCTTGTAGTCCTGATCTGTCCCAGGAATCCTTATCTTGTCAGTTGTCATTATAAATTGACAGGTTTTGCACCTGTTCTGGTTGCAGGGAAAGGTTCCTGTTGCTGCTGGAGAGGACATGGTGCTTCTGACAATGATGTTTTTTAGATTCGCAAGGTTGTCTATAGCACAAGAGTGGGGGATCCGGAAATATTTATTTTAGTCAGGCATCTTTTTGTAGGAGTGGTTGCAGTTTTTGTGCAGCTCCTCAGACTTGGTGACTACGAGCGAACTCTGTTGTTTTCTTCTCTAGTTTTGTAATTAGGAGATGGTTCCTTGATATTCTGGTGGCTCTTGCAATCTGGTTTTCAATTGCTCTTGGATTGTAGCCCTGGTTCAAAAAGGTCTTTCTGAGGTCCCAAGGTGATTGTCTCTGTCTGTCGGTTGGAACATATCCGATTGTATCTGATGGCCTGGCTGTACACAATAGAGTTTTTTATGTGTTTTGGATGGAAACTGTCCCATCGGAGATATGTTGGGATATAGGGATGTCTCTATTTCATTGTTCCGTAGCTTAATGATGGTGTCCAGAAAGCTGATTTCAGTGCAGGAGTGGTTGAGTGTTAAGTTGATTGTAGGATGAAACTGATTAACGTTTTCATGGAATGTCTTCAGCTGTTGCTCAGACTCTGTCCAGATGATTAAAATGTCATCAATATAACAGTAGTAGGCCAGAGGCCTGATAGGACAAGAGGATAAAAAGTCACCTTCAAGCTTGGCCATGAAAAGATTTGCATATTGTGGTGCCATTTTGCTTCCCATTGCTGTGCCAGTCTCTTGTAAATATATATCATTAAATGTGAAGTAGTTGTGCGTGAGGATGAATTTTATAAGCTTCACCACAGAGTCAGCATCAATCCCTGTGTTTTCCAGGAAGATTTTGCAGGCATTTATTCTATCCTGGTGTGGGATATCCCATTTAAAAAAAAAGGCATGCAAAAACGGATCCGTGTTCTTAAGGCACCAAAAAAACGGATCCGTTTTTCCATAGGGTCCCATGTTAAAAAAAAGAATCAATTTTTTTATTGCACCAAAAACAACCAAAAACATTGCTAGCAAAATTTTTGGGTAAAAAAATCTCCTAGCAACATTTTTGGGTGCAGAAAAAAATAGATAGCGTTTTTTAACATGTAATCTGTTTTTTGCATCAGTTTTTGGACTTAGAAAAAAAAAGTTCAAAAACAGATACAGGGCTTGTGTGACCCTATCCTAACAGTTATCAAAGAATACAATAAATAAAGCGAAATAGTGACTGCCTTGCTCATAAGAGCTTACAATTTAACAATGAGGTTTGGGTGACACAAATTACAGGGGCTTATTTACAATGATGGTGTAGCCAACTTGAGGAGATGGAGAATAGATAAGAGCTGCATGAGTGGTCACCAGCCATTCTTTATTATGTTTTTGGGCTTGGTGGAATGAATAGGCTATGTCTAAGTGATTTTGATTAGGGAGCAAGATAGGCTGCTCTGAAAAGATGTGTTTTAGGGAGCACCTGAAACTCTGTAAATTGTGGATAGACCTAATTTCTTGGGTAAGAGCATTCCAGAGAATTGGTGCAGCTTGGGAGAAGTCTTGGAACCGGGAGTGGGAGGTTTGGGTTAATACAGAAGTTAGTCTAAAGTCACTTCCAGAGCAAAGAGAACGGGTGGGGTGATAGACAGAGATGAGGGAGGAGATATAGGAAGGTGCTACACTGTGAAGAGCTTTGTGGGTGAGAACACGCCATTTGAATTGGATCATGTAGTGTATAGGCAGCCTGTGCAATGACTGGCACAGAGCGAAAGCGCCTGAGTAATGGTTAGCCAGGTAGGTGATCCTGGCTGCTGCATTAAGGATGGACTGAAGAGGAGAAAGCCTAGGGAGGGGGAGGCCAGTTAATAATGAATTACAATAATCAAGGCGAGAATGAATCAGGGTGATGGTGTGGGTTTTTGTTGTTTCCATGGTGAGAAAAGTGCGGATTCTAGAGATGTTGTAAGCGGCAAGAGCGGGCGAGAGATTGTATATAGGAGGTGAAGGAGGAAATCAGTGTCAAACATAAGACCCAGACAGTGAGCCTGCCACCTAGGCGTTATCATGGTGCCACACACAGAAAGGGAGATGTCAAATTTAGGGAGGTTAGTGGAGGGCGGGAGAAGAAGAAGTTCAGTTTTGGAAAGGTTAAGTTTTAGATAGAGAGCAGACAAGATGTTGGAAAATGTGGTTAAACAGTCATTGGCGTTCTGTAATACAGTGGGGTTAAGGTCAGAGGACGAAGTGTATAGTTGTGTGTCATCAGCATAAATATGGTACTGGAAGCCAAATCTGCTGATGGTGTGTCCAATTGGGGCTGTGTAGAGAGAGAAGAGAACAGGGCCAACCAAGGACTGAACCCTGAGGGACCCCGATATTGAAAGGAAGAGGAGAGGAAGTGGATCCAGCAAATGATACACTGAAGGAGTGGTCAGAAAGATAGGAAGAGAACCACTTATTGAGACACACGGCACATAAGTGTTAGACATTCAAATTACTAGCAGGTTTGACAAAGAATGGAGTTCCGTTCAAAACACGATGCCTTGTGCGGTGTTGATCGCTTCATCTGCTATTTTTATGCATTTACATTTTATATTGATTTCCGAAACACTGACCGAAATTTAAATAAATTGCACTATAGTTTTTACATCCAAAAGCTGGATCCTCTGTTCATTTATTCTTACTGAAGCTCTGGTGGAATCAGCACGCCGGGTCCATGCATGCTGATCTGGAGTGTGGGGAGCAGAGAACCTCCCTGTATTCTTAAATATTGCATTATCTATATCATTGCTTCCTGTGACCACACTCCTCCCACAGCCACATCCAAACTGTAATACACTCCTCGACTTTCCTCTAAACATTTTTGGGAAAAATGATATTCTTATAGTTTGAAAAATATGGTATATATTTACAAAGGTGCTATTGACTAGAATTTCTCAACATGTCGGTTTCAGCTCCTACAATTCTACTTATGTTTTCACACTAACTTCAGTTTGTAAGCCTGTCAACACGACATCATTGTCATGCACGTCCACTTATATCGATGTCATCTGCCAGAATATGCATTGTGCCTCTGCCATTTGACTGTATTAAATAAAATGGTGCTGGGGTCAGCGCATGAGCAACCTTGATCTCTGGTGCCATTATATTGAAGACAGTCTTTAGAATCTTTAGGTCTCTACCAAAATGGTGCTGCGGCAGTGCATTCGCAGTCGCACCTATAAGTCTAGATGGAAAGATAGACTAGATTTTAAGATGCGACAGTTTCATGCAATACCTTTGACACCATTTTTGTAGAGATATTAGGATTTTAGAGACTGTTTTCAATATAATGAATTTGAAGATTGTAGTCTGCACATGTGCTACTCCTGGCGCCATTTCATTGAAGGGAGTCAGACCACAGAAGCACAATACATAATTTATTACTCCCACACTCATAATCTTGCCCACCTCTTATCGTAGGCTTCAGTGTGGAGAGTTGGGCCATAGATTATGGGCATGGAGTGCAGAGAATATGTATATTCTTAAACAGCGGTAATACACGTTCGCCCCAGTGCCTTCTTCTGAATCCTTCAACCCTGTTGTGGTCTCTTGTGATCTGACATTGTGCCCCATAGCCACATTAAAATTGTAAGATGCACCCCCCATTTCTTCCAAAATTGTGTGGAAAAATTAGTCATATTGTCTGAAAAATATGGTATATATTTCCAAAGGTGCTATTGACATGAATTTCTCACCAGGAATAGAAATCAAACCCTAGATATCCATAAATTGTTATGTGTAATAATGAGGAATGACACAGGGAAAAGGTATTAAACATGCATTCTGAAATGTAATTGATACTTCGTACAAAAGCTTTTGTTGGTGATGACGCAGCATCTTTCAAGTACACCTTCTTCACACATTTCCTTGATGGTTCCAAGGTTCCTTTTATGAACTATGTGCTTTATTTCCTTCCATAAACTTTCTATTGGATTCAACTCCGGCGATCGGCTCAGCCATTCTAGCATCTTACATTTCTTTCTCTGAAACCAGTTAAGAATATCCTTATCTGTGTAATGGGGATCATTGCTTTGCTGAAATGCCCACCCTTGTTACATCTTAAACATCCTGGTAGGTGGCAGCTGATTTTTACCAAGAATATCTTGGTACATTTGTCCTTTCATCCTTTCTTCAATTGTATAAAGTATGCCAGGGCCGTATGCTGAAACACAGTCCCACGCCATGATATTCAAATCTCCATACTTCACTGTTGCTATGTTTTAAAGTCCTGTAAACACCAAACATGGGATATATTATGGCATCCAAAGAGTAGAGATGAGCCACCACCTTAATTTTCGAATTCGATTCATGAATTTGAATTTGTTCGTCGAATGTTCGTCGAATGTTCGACAAAGAACGCGAACCCCATTGAAATCAGTGGCAGGCTACAGAAAACACATAGAAAACACTTTCAAAAGCTCCAAAAGCTGCCAAACTACTCAGAATGGACAACAAACACCAAAAAAGTGACAACTCAAACACAGTACAAATAGTCACAGGCTAAGTGGCTTAAGTTTTCTACATTAAGTAAAAAAAGGTGGAAGAGTAAAAGGAGAATGAGACACAGGTATGACATGTCACACCCTTCTTAAATCATGTAAAACATAGCAAGGGGACTCCAACAAGAATACTTACTCCTTTCAAAGGGTCACACCTACAGAAAATGGCATCAATTCTCCCAGACCCAAAATTGCTCAATGCCCCAGCTTGCATGCATGGCACAGGGTATGGAACAGGACCTGGCCTAGCATTTCATCGATAAAGCTTGCTCAGCAACTAAACGTTTTGTGTAGTATTACAGTAAAAACTACAGAGGTAGGTCAGTGACCAGAATAGACCTAGTGGGCCGGATCCCCTCAAAGCTCATGCAAGCGCTCCCGTCAACGTTATGCCCTGCCACACACAGGTGGGACCACAATTACTTTTGTGGAGTACTACAGAAAAAACAGAGAGGTAGGTCAGAGACCTGTTTAGGCCTAGAAGGCCACATGAAGTCAAAGCTTGTGCAAGTGTTCCCATAAAAGTCATGCCCCACCACACACAGGTGGGACACACCATTACTTTTGTGGAGTACTATAGAAAAAACAGAGAGGTAGGTCAGAGACCTGATTAGGCCTAGAAGGCCACATGAAGTCAAAGCTTTTGCAAGTGTTTCCATAAAAGTCCATGCCCCACCACACACAGGTGGGACAACCATTACTTTTCTGGAGTAATAAGAAAACAGAGAGGTAGGTCAGAGACCTGTTTAGGCCTAGAAGGCCACATGAAGTCAAAGCTTTGCAAGCGTTCCGATAAAAGTCATGCCCCCCACACACAGGTGGGACCACAATTACTTTTTGGAGTAATACATGAATACAGAGAGGTAGGTCAGAGACCTTTTAGGCCTAGAAGGCCACATGAAGTCAAAGCTTATGCAAGCGTTCCCATAAAAGTCATGCCCCGTCACACACAGGTCGGACCACCATTACTTTTGTCGAGTACTATAGAAAAAACAGAGAGATACTTCAGAGACCTGTTTGTGCCTAGTGGCCGGATAAAGTCAAAGGGAACCTGTCACTGAATATTAGAGATGATCCACCACCCTAGTGTTTGATCCTTGACCTTGTTATGTCTTTGGATTGTTCCTCCTTTTAATCCCTCTCCTTTTCCTGTACTATATGAGATTTTAATATTCCGTTCCCCTTCTCCTTCTGTGTCACTCATTCTTTTTGTGCTTATTTTTAGATTGATTTTAATTCACTGGTTGTTTTTCCTCTGTTTGGCAGCATGTATGTATAAAGCTGAAGTATTTTGGATGTACAGTCTCCCCAACACTAAGACAAAGGAGAATACTCCGGATTATGATTATGTATGAATAAAATGCATTATATGTGATGTATATTGATGTTTACATCTGTGTAAAGGATTCTGTCTGAAATCGTCATCATTGGGGGCTCTGTGCGCATGTCTGCGTTGCGCGGCTTCCTGGTCGTCATGACGGCGCTCTCACGCCTCCCGCGCGTCGCCGTTGCCTGGATACAATATCCGGCGTCGGCGATGACGCGGGTGGTTGAGCGCCGGAAGTGACGTATCGGAGCCGGCGTTATGCACACATGCGCCGGAAAAGAGCTCCTAATGTAACGAGCACCATAGGTGCGGTATTGCTATATATAGCGCCAACAGAGGGTCCGGTACTCCCATGAAGAACACTGATACCATCAATACGCGAAACGCACGTTGGAGTCCGGCACAGGAGGGGTTCCCTTCGTCTCTTTAGCACTGTGCACTTTACTGGTATGATGTTTACTTTGTAATGGACTGGCGAGGCTGATAAAACTGGGCACATAGGAGTTTATGTAACCCTGTGGGTTGCTTTGGATCTGGGCAGATATATGATCATATGGGTACTATTATGTAATCTGTTATTACCAGCCAAGCATTCCACATTGTATTTACTTTATTCTGTATGTGCTTCTTATTACTTGTATTGCTGAGCTCTGTGAGCATCTACACAATTGTCATACCAGCATATTGTGCGTGTTTTTTAACAGATCACCATCACCTACTTTGTTGTCCCTCAATAAATATATTTATATGTTTTCAAAGCAATTTATGCTCCACCTTTTCTCTTGTTATATTATGTTTTTGTGTTGAGCTGCTGAACTGGACACCAGTGGAGACACTGGTACAGTTTTCTTACAGAGTCTTATGGAATTTCTTTGTTTAATATTATTATTTTCCAGCATGCATTGCCAGGCTGGCAATACATGCTCTAGTGTCTTGAATTACAGAAAATGGCTGCGGATCGCGGTCTGCAAAATTGCTGCGGATCGAGGTCTGCGCCTGCTCTGCAGCCATTTTCTTGAAGTCTTGTCACTAGAGCATGTATTGCCACGCTGGTAATGCATGACTGGCGTGACCCCCACAGCTCCTGGCTTGGCCCCCACCCTCCATGGCCCGTGAAAACTGCATCATGCACCCCCCACAAACCCCCAACTATAAGACCTGGGGGCTATATACAAAGATGTGAGATATATTTTGTCCCCTATTCAGGGACATATATCAGGAGGGGGCACATAAACTAGGATACTAGGATGGGGGCATAAACATGGATGCCAGGATGGGGGCATTTGTGGCACCCCAGGAGTTAATGTGCCACAGTAACATCACCGTGGGTTGACTCCCCACACAACACCTGACACTGCACTAGCACCTCTAGGCCAGAAGGGGGAGCTAAAACAGCTCCCTTATATATTCTGGTGTAGAGAGGAAGTGGGGAAGAGCAGAGTGGTAGGAGGAGCTAATATTGTTTACCTCAGAGTGGCAGTGACAGTTAGTCAGTTGGAGCTAGTTCAGTTCCTGGGAGAACTGGGGAAGAAAGACTGGTGGTGTAAAGGGGCTGCCTTAGGCCTCTCCACAGCCTGCTACCCACTTCCAGGCCTAGCCAGTGTCTGAGGGAAGGAGTAAGAGAAACAGAAGAACACATCTGGGAGACTGAGTTTCCTCATAACTCGTCCTGGAGGAGCACAAAGACTGAATACCGGATCCGAAACTGTGACTGACACACACAGCACAGTAAACACCAGACTAGTGGAGGTTATATATCTACACTGTACCTCAGCAAAGCAACACGGCGGGGTCAGAAATACAGAGGAAAGACTCAAGTTGCCTAGCAAAAGGGGTACCTGTGAGGAGAAACAGGGCCAGAAGCCTAGCTAAAGCGGCAACAGGGCCACACACACAGCGCAGCAGTGGGAAGCTGAAGACCCGGACAGGGTGGGAGCAACTCGGCCCCTGTACAGACTCCGTGGACAGTACTCTGCTACCAAAATCTGCAGTAAAGCCTTGGAAAACTTCAAAAACCGTGAATGTGTGTGATCTTTGTGTTTAAACCTTGCGTGTCCTCAAAAACTACCATCATCTCTACTACTACAACATCCATAGCCTCAATCATAGACTATAACTATCACTGCCCCGGGGAACTAAGCTCTACCCGCGGAGAGCTGTTACATCTCCAGCTGCCAAACATCATCCCGGGAGATTCTACAGCAGCGGTGGTCACTCTGACCACAACCCGTGGGTGGCGTCACGATAAACCACCCTGTAAATATTCCCCCCTTTTACTTGTGGAACCCGGGACACGGTCCGGACCAAGACCGCCGTGACATTCCCAGCAGTACCCTGGTCCGGTACCGAGTACCCCGTCCCAGTGGGCTCCACACATCAATACCAGGAGAGGAACCATATAGATCAGAAAGGGGCACATATTCCAGGATGGGGGCATGTATACCAGGATAGGGGCATAGATACCAGGAGGGGGACTATATATAGCAGGATGGGCACATATACCAGGATGGGAGCATGGATACCAGTATGTGGACCATATATATCTGGAGGGGGCACATATACCAGAATGAGGGGCATATATATCAGGAGGTAGAATATATACCAGGATAAGGGCATGGATGCCGGGATGGGGACCACATATATCAGGAGGGGACATATATACCAGGATGGGGGGCATATATATATGGTATATATATATCAGTAGGGGGCACATATACCAGAATTGAGACAAATATACCAAGATGAGGGACATGTAAACTGATTGTAAGATGGACACTGGCATTATAAGATGGACCCATTTAACATAAAAAAAAAAATTCTCTTTTCCTTCACCAAATTTGGGGGGGTGTTTTATAATCGGTGTGTCTTATAAAGCGAAAAACATGGTATTTCTTACATGAATAGATAAACATATTTACAGTAGCTATAATAATAATTGTTATTACGGTACTCATTTTTTATGGTTAATATATGAGTAAAAATAATTATTACTGTAAATCTGTATTCTATTGTACTGAGAAAATAGGTTTACATAATTGCATTCTTATTATTATTTCTGCTATTATTAATACTAATATTAATAATTAAGTCATTAGTAAATCCATTTTCTCAGTACATTCTTAACCTGCCTTCCTGAGATTTGTAGCAGACATTTAAAACTCTGTATGGGCACAGATTTATAAAAAGCTAAAAGAATGCATGAAATACTTTACAAAATAATACTTAACGTGTCTTCAAATGAAAAGGATAAGCATATGTTTATTCTTCAAAAATAGATTATGATTACAGAGGCAAATTTTGTTGCCCTACTTTTGGATTTGCCTTTGGTGCTCTCTTGCAGACTGTACACCAATATATTCAGATTATAATTATTAATTGCAAAATAGGCCAGGCAAGATTGACATATATTCCATTTTAAACTAAGTTTGTTTCTGTGTGTTGGAAAAAAAAAAGCCAAACAGATGTGATACCTCTGGCTAAATTTACTTTTTTTTCATCTTTTCATGAAGTACTAGTTCTGTGCACTAATAAACATGATTATATTGCCCTTTATTCTGCTGGAAAATAGTACAAAATCATGTATAACATGTTCTGCCCATAACAATCATAATGGGTAATGTAAAACACAGGTATGAACTTTGAAGCTTTGATTTCTTTAAAGAATACTGTACATACCATATGTATTTGAAATAGAAATAAACAAAAAAAATAGCAATATAATCATAAATTAGACTGTACATCAAAAACTGCTATTTTAGTTTACCATTCAAAAATATATGTAAAATTCACAGCAGAAATAGACACTTTGCCCATCTACGCTGTCCTTTATTTTTTATCATCTTTATTTCAGTCATGCATGAATTTAATGTTTCTTTCCCAACTTAATTTTCTATAAGTTTGTTCTGAGTATCTATTACTGTTACTCACCACCTCAATTACCTTCATTTTGTGCACACTTAGTTTCTTATTGAAACAACTTCCTTAAAACGTTTCTTTGGACCTGTACCATATTTAGCCCTCTGTGGCCCTTTGCTTGGCACTGTTGCATTGTAATGAAGGGGTCCAGGGTTCAATTCTCACAAAGAACAACATCTGCAGAGAATGCATGATCTTTTGCAATTAATGGATTTCTTCCATAATTTCAAACACTTACTGACAGGAAATTTATCTAGACTATGTGCCAAAAGAGGATAGTGACCATAATACTGTCTGTAAAGTGTTGTGGAATATGATGGTGCTATATAGGCAAGCATAACAGACCACATAGTTTGTGCAATTAATGTGAAATCTGGAAATGTATACAAATTGTTCTGTCACTCTAGCTGAAGTGATGCCCTAGTATCTAATGATATTCCAGATATCCATGTCTCCAATGCTGCCAATCAACCTTCAGGAGTGATGCCAACAAAAGATGGCACAACACTACTGAGGCCATTGGATGCAGCAGTCACAAGAATAGAGTATATTGTACAGCATATTGTCTCCTAGGAAAGTAAAGAAAGTCCAGCAGGGACTATAAGAGCATTATTGCAGCATCAAGATTAAAAAAGGTGATTTTTGATTAACTCCTTCACGACCAAGGACATACTTTACCTATGCATCCTTGGTCGTGTCCCTTACTTTGACACAAGCTCACATACTGAATTCACATCATTCCCCACCCATCTTGACTGATCTGATCTTTGATCTGATCCACCTGCACCTGGCAACTATATAGATTGTGCTCTCACACTCTCACAATGTGAGCTAACAAGCACCAGCTGGGATGGCAGCGATCACAGGGCACCAATGAGTTGTCATGACATTCACAAGAGATCAGCATTTCTGCTGTTTAGAGGGATGCTGAAGCATTGCTCTGGGCAGCAGAAGTGATTGGACAGTGCAGGCTTCAAGCATCCTAAGGATACTAATAAAATCAATAAAAAGTGTAAAAAAAGGTTTTAAAAAATATGAAAAAATAAAACAAGACATAAAAATTCAAATCACACCCCTTTTGCCTCATCTAATATATAAAGCTGAATGTATGTGTGTGTGTCCACTAAAGGAATCCGCACCGTTGCATCAACAATCACCAAATCATTGCATACACACCCTATTTGACTCAGGGAACATTTATCACTATGTTTTGTGGGGAAATTTTAACCCCGCACCTTACAGTCATTCACGAAATAAAAAGGTCTATTGACTGTATGGCCACTCATAGCTCCGCCCCTTCATAGCTCCACCCCTTTATAACCATGTACCCTTCGTTGCCAAACCACTATATAGCCACGTCCCTATTTACTTTGTGACTTTTAGCTGCACAATAAACATCTAATTTGATAGACCTAAGAACAGTTATTTACTATGGCCAACCAACGCTGGCAATGAGGCAGTGTGTAGACACCTTGGAGGACATATGTACCCTGGCAGGTTAATATATAACATTTTAACTGCATTTCAGAAAATTCAGCAGGGCCTGTGTGATGTCACAGACATATAACTATAATAGGCGGAGCTAAGTCTCTATAGCCCATAATGATTCTACTTGCTTATCTCCGCCCACTATGGTCACATGATTGTCACATCACACAGGTATTTTTACACAGACAAGTTGGCAGTGAATTAACTATTAATTTGTCAGAGTGACAAGTGTCTACACAATACCTCATTTACATAAGAAAATATAAGTGCATAAATGCTTTTTTTTCACTTTTAACATTACACTACTAACTCTGACAGGGATGATTAGAATAGTACTATAAAGCTACAAGTACAGACAGTGATAGATAGGGGAGGCATAAAGTAGCTAACAGGTTCCCTTTACTGTAATTAAACCTGAGCATAATTACATGCTCCTGCTGTATACAGAGGGCTGTGTGCGGCAGGTTGTAAAAAGAATAGGAAAGAGATGTCTTAGTCGTTTTGTGGTTTGTGTGGCTGCTGCTTCACTGAGAGTCATGTCCCAGTGTGCGCCATTTTCTACTATCATTATTTGGGTAATCATTTACTTAATTTGTGTTTCAAATCTGTAGTATTGAATATATGAAGTGAAATGGTTTTATGTGTAAAATAATCATTCTATTTTGTTATAACTAACCACAGTTAGTTGGTATGCCTGGGCAATGCTGGGCTGTTTAGTAGTTGAAATAAAACGATTAATCAAAAGTACACATATCTGGTATTGCTGTATTAAGAAATGCCTGATCTGTGAAAATGTAAAACAAGTTAATTAGACCAGTAAAGGGGGAGCAAAAAAACTGCCAGAATTACAGGTTTTTTTGGTCCCAAAAATGAGAACACCACAGCTCTCGGAAAATTGGGACAAAGGCACAAGTCTGTTTATTTTTACAATTTTTTTAAAAAAATGTCACCACATAGATAAAAATAAAAGTCTATATGTTTAGAATCTACAAAGTTGCACTAACATGAGGAATCATACTGCCAGGTCAGTTTTACCACATGAACCCAAAAAACAATCATAAAATTGCTCTTATTTTGAAATTTCACTGCACTTGGAATTTTTTTCCCTTTTTTCCAGTATAGTATATGGTAAAATGAATGATGTTATTAAAAAGTACAACTTGTCCTGCAAAAAATAAACACTTACCATATATACTCGAGTATAAGCCAACCCGAGTGTAAGCCGAGGCCCCTAATTTTACCCCAAAAACTGGGGAATCCTATTGACTTGAGTATAAGCCTAGGGTGGAAAATGCAGCTGACCTCCATCCTGGTATATAACCCCTCATCACTGGTATATAGCGCCCCCATCACTGGTATATAGGAATCATCACTGAATACAGCCCCTCATCCCTGGTATTTAGTGCCCCCCATCATGGTAAACAGCCCCTCATCCTGGAATTGTACATGTTCCCCCATCACTGGTATATAGACTCCTAGCCTGGTATATAGCCCCCATCACTGTACATAGCCCCCCATCACTGGTATATAGCCCCCATAACTGGAATAGCGCCCCCATCACTGGTATATGGCCCCCCATCCTGTTAATACTGATATAATGCCCCCATCACTGGTATATAAGCCCCTATCACTGGTATTCAATATCAAGTAGGAGCCGCACACAGGATTCTTTTTGCAGCCTTTATTTTTTCTTCTTGTGGGGTCTTACAAAGTGGAGGGTGCAGGAGGGAGGACGGGGGCGCAGCCTATACTACGGCCGTTTCGCACCGTCAGTCGTGCTTCTACGGGTATACTCTCCTGGAGATTGGAGATTGTACCTGTAGAAGCACGACTGACTGTGCGAAACAGCCGTAGTATAGGCTGCTCTCCCGTCCTCCCTCCCGCACCCTCCACTTTGTAATACCCCACAAGAAGAAAAAATAAAGGCTGCAAAAAGAATCATGTGTGCGGCTCCTACTTGATATTGAAGCTGGAAGTGACATTGTGCTGCCTACAGGAGGCCTGGCACCAGGATTACAGTGTGTGCAGCAAGGAGGAGAGAATTTCTGACTCCAGGGGGCCCCCCAGGAACACTGGTATCAGTGTAACAGCGGCAGGAGGTGCTGGCTCCTTCAACAAACTGTGAGCCCTATCACTGGTATATAAGTACCCACCACTGGTATATACCCCCCATCACTGGTATATAAGCCCCAATCACTGGTGTACTCATGCCCCCAACATCACAGTAGATGCCCCCATGCTGCCACACACCATAAAATAATAAACCATTGATCATTCTCACCCTCCATCGCTATGTCACTGCTGCGTCCTTCTGTCCTCTGGTCTTCCTGCTTTTGCCGGTTTCATGTGACAGGCACAGCAGTGATGACATCATTGCTACTGCGCCAGTCACATGACGTTGGCAAAAGCAGGAAGACCGGAGGTCCAGAGGAAGCAGCGGTGACATAGGGAGGGAGAGTGAGAATGATCAAAGGTTTATTATTTTATGGTGTGCGGCATCATGGAGACATATACTGATTATGGGGCAGAATATACATAGTGCAATGTAATATGCATCGCTCCTCCTGCCACTGATGGACAGGGGGATGCAGTGCATATTGCATTGCACTAATGAATGAGGTCACGTGACCTCTCTGCTCCTACTGCAGCCTCCTCCGCCTCCTCCAGCACCCGACCCCCATTTACCCTGTACACTGACTTGAGTCTAAGCCGAGGGGGGAACTTTTCAGCACAAAAATTGTGGTGAAAAACTCGGCTTATACTCAAGTATGTACGGTATATGGAAAATATAAAAGTTACAGTTCTTGGAAGAAGGGGAGGAAATAATGAAAATGAAAAACGGAAAATCGCTCCAAGGTCAGGTCCAGGAAATGGTGTGGTAACAGCTAGGGATATCCAGAAACGAAGTCCAATTCAAGCCAAAATTAGGAAACCAAGGGACAAAACAGAATACAGAGGAACAGGTGGAAAGAGGAATCAGGTCACAAGCAGAGAGTCACGTCCAGTTAAGGTAACTAATCAGACAGGGTCTGGCTCAGAGCACAGAGATCATTCCTACCCCTCCAAAGGCAAATGTACAATTGACACAGAATAGGGCAGCAAGCTTGCTTAAGTAGAATTATAATCAAGTGAGCTGGAATGCAGGTGATCTGCAGCACAGAGCCAGCCCGGACTGACAATCCCCACAAAAAACCTAGTAAAAGACAAAGGCATTATGGAGACCGACATATACTTTATGTAAGATTGTAACACATCAAAAGTAGAAACAATAATTAGTAGTGAATAGTGCATACCCATAAGAAAGTAACTATGCAAAATCCAATGAAGAGCCCCAATGTGTGTTTCACATTTACTTTCTCAAGGGGTGTCAGGCAGTTATGAGTGAACTTGGACTGTGAAGTTTGGGTTTGGACCAGACACCAAGTGTCCGAGGTTAAGGCTTGAATAAGGACTTATGAAAAAAAGTCTGTGTCCGAGTTTGGGTACTGTTCATATGTTAATAAAGTTTATTAAAAGGCTACAGTGTAGCCAATCAACAAGCTTTATTGTATGTAAAAGATGATGGTAAGCTGCTGTGAACTATAAAGATTAATGGCCAGATCTAACATTGACCCGACATTAACAATTTCGGACTTAATGCCTGCTGGCAATTCAAAGCTGGCATTAACCCCTTATTAGCCAGATTGCCACCACTACACGGCAACTGGAAGAGCCAGGTAAAGCACCAGGAATTGCAGCTTCATATGAATGTTCTGGGGTGGCTGCGGGATGCTATTCTATAGCACGGGGAGGGGGCAATAACGATCAACCCTCACTTTGCTGAGAACACCAGACCCCAACTGCCTAGTTTAAGCTTGACTCTACATTAAAAATAGGGCTGAGCCCAACACTTTTTTCCCCATTATTTATTTATTTTATGTCAGGTTACACAGCCAGCATCACGCAGCAGTGAATCCCACTGTGGACCTGCCATGCTGTTTGATGCTTTTTTGGAAGCATATTTTAAGGGTATGTGCCCACAGGACGTTTTTGCTGCGTTTTTGGTGCGTTTTCTGCTTCTGCATGCAGTTTACCATTGGTTTTATGGTAATGTATGCTAATTTGTTTCTGCGGTTTTGATTCCCAGCAAAACCAATGTGTTTCACAGAAACGCTGTGCACACACATTGGTTTTGCAAGTGTCAAGAACTGTCAAATACCTGCGTTTTTGGTGTGGACGGGAGAGAATTGACATATTCTATTTTTCCTGCGTTTTTGCTGCAGTCAATGGAAAAAACGCAGGAAAAACCGCAGCATCAAACACGCAGCAAAAATGCAGTAAAAACGCACAAAAAACGTGCAAAAAACACGCAGAAAACGCAGACAAAATCATAGCTAATCTCCTGTCAAGGACTCTAGGATCCTTGAAAGCAGTTCAGGTTGTGCTGTGTTCAGGACTGCTTAATAAACGTCCTGTGGGCACATACCCTAAGAATTTTCATATGTATCCTGAAGCTAGCAAAGTCTATGAGAGTTCAGAAGAGCTGTGCCAACATGTTTTTTATTGCAGATTTGCTGCAGAATTGGAGGCAAAAAAAGAAATCTAAACCACATTTGCAAGGAAATAAAAAAGCAACGTGGGCACAGCACTTCTGAAATGTCCAACACTTTGCTGGCCTCAGGATAGACGTACAGATTTTGATGCAGATTCTCAATCAGCAT
This sequence comes from Allobates femoralis, assembly GCA_033576535.1. Lineage (NCBI taxonomy): Eukaryota > Metazoa > Chordata > Amphibia > Anura > Aromobatidae > Allobates > Allobates femoralis. The sequence goes on from JARQOC010000003.1 coordinate 545,684,879, forward strand.
GAAAAAATCAATGCACTGTGGGCACAGGGCCTAAGAGATTTCAGGGAGAGCCACAGTTGTGGTAAAAGGACTCAAGGATTCTTATTGCCTCCTGTCTATTTCCACAGAAACTTCTAGGGCAGGCGTGACCAGCTACAGTCCTCAAGGTCTGAAAACAGTGCATGTTTTCTGGGTTTCCTTAGCATTGTATAGGTGCTAATTTTATCACATACAGAGGTGATGAATGATTCCAGCACCTTGTGCAATGTTAGGGAAATCCTGAAAACATGCACTATTTGTGGCTCTAGTGGAGTGCACTGGGCCAGCCCTGTTCTATTGTAGTGGGTGTAGTGTCTTGCAGTTCCATATCTCATACATTCAGGCCAGAGGCTTGCAGCTTGTTCACCATTCACTGTAGGGCAGGATCAAAGCACCTGTTTGCAGAAACAGTCCAGCAGACAAGGAGTGAACTCAAAAGAACTTAACTATAACATACACAGACTATAATTTAAAAACCAAAATACATAACAATTTAGATAGTATAGAAATGTAAGGAAAGTCCCACAGGGATCAGTAGCAGCACACAAACTGTTATAGCATTGGAGAGGCAACAAAGGGCAGTGTCCATTAAAGTATTTCAGTTCAACCCCAAAGACTGAATAAATGCCCAGTAGGGGGAAGCACAAACAGTGCAAAATGTTAGATGAACTTAAACAAAAACATATGCCTTGGTTAAGGATAACAAAAAATGGCAAAAAAACAAGTCTCAAAAGTCATTCTCTGGCCAAAATGCAAAGAAAGGGACATATCACTGCCTCAGAGACCCACCAACATGCCTTAGGTAATGTACAGTAGCATTGTCTATCGCCATGCCCTGGATAGTTGTCACACTTCATCATGGTAGTCTGCTGCTGGACGGTCTTGTGGGGGTCACAGGGGCTACTCCTTTAGGTGCATTCTCTGTCATTACTTGTCCCCCAGCACACTCCATCATGGCCACCACTGGAGAGCATAATGGAGGAACTAGGGGATGACCATGCCCTCTAACACAGACAGGACCAGGACCATATTGGGAAACACTGACATGCCCTGTGTGTTTGGGTGCATTTAGCTGGCCAACCAAGAGACACTTTTGCTTCAGCCGATGCCAACTTTTCTCCTTCTTCTCCTGCCACTTCTCAAATTGGGCAGCAGTGCCAACCCAAAATACATCAATCACAAACCAACAAATATACCCCTCATCTTCATGAAAGTGACCTCATCCCTAACAAAGATGGTATGTAGTCTTTGGAGAAGATCGTCATTCTGCACAGCAGAGTGGTTGACACAGCACCGATGTTTAGTGCCATGTTTCACTAGGAACCCATACCCCTTATCCTGTGGGAATGCCACCACCTTGCCTTGGGTACATTGGTCAAGGAAAGGCCAATTGTTTTAGGACCATGCAGCCAGTTACTGTTAATGGCATCTGCATATTGAGTTAACTCAACAAATGACACAAGAGGATGGAGTGGTTGATGCTTTATTGGATAGCTGCTTGGAGGGGGTGGGGTCCCCACATGACATTGCCCCAGTTGAATGCCTCTGGAGGTGGTAGGGTGATCCACACAGATGGGAAACAGTGTCTTCTAGGTGCTCTTCTTCCTTAGGCTCCCCATAAAGGTCCTGGTCCAGCTCCTATTGGTATTGGGGAATGGGATCAGTAGCTGTGACTGCAAGTGTGACACCGACTGCAGCCGGAATCTAGCCAGACACACTGCGAGATCATTTGTAGTCTGACATGTTGTGCTCCCGGTCCCGGATGCCATAGGGTAAGTGTCTCCTGACTGCTGGGACTCCCTCCTCAGGTCCGCAGCTTTCATCCAAGCCCATGATTGACCTCATTACAGATAAGGCCCAAACTGGGAAGTGCAGTGGAGTTCCAGCTCACATATTTCCCCATCTTCATCTCCTCTCCATGATGGCACACTAGGTCTAGTTCTGCCGACCCACCTTCTGGAGGCTAGGAAGATGACATCTTATGAGACCAAATGAGCCATGCATTGCAGAGGATCCATCAGCAAAATACTACAGAATTGAGACAATGTACCTGCATGTGTGCATGTGTGCCACTGGGAATGAACAGGTAAGAAGGGGGAGAGGCTGACACAGTTCTGCGGGTTTGGGTGTGTTTGTTTACTGTCCCTAAGGGGCCCGACTCTTCCATTAAGTGACATGATTAATATCCAAGCAATCAGTACTGGAGTTGAATGTTTGCACACTATTGTTGCCTAATGCCTAGCTGCTTATTACCCCTGTATATCAGACCACAAGGTATAACAACTGGGTTGCAGTTACTTAGGCTAGGTGCACACTGAGTACTGCACCTGCGGCAGCCGTATTGCGTTACAGCAGGGCTCAGCCTGCTGTAACCGCCAGCGGTATCGTCGTGAACTTCGAGCGAACGGTGCCCTTGGTTACTCGATGTGTACCATAGTTACTGGTCATACACAAAGCTGCCTGGAATGCGGTAATCCTGAGCGCAGAGAAAAATGTTGCCTGCATTGTTTTTCTCTGCGCTCAGGATTACCGCAGTCCAGGCAGCTTTGTGTGTGGCCAGTAACTATGGTACACATCGGGTAACTAAGGGCAGCGTTTGCCTGAAGTTCCCGACATTACCACTGGCGTTTACAGTAGGCTGAGCTCTGCTGTAACGCAATCCGGCTGCCGCAGGGGCAGCACTGAGTGTGACCCTAGCCTCAGTTCCAGTCATTATTGAAGCATGTCATCTTTGTAGGAAACATAATGATGAAAATAAATAAGTTTATTCAGGTCACCATTTACCACCAATTTATCAGTAATGCTGAATAGGGCTACTGGGCACTGGGCATTGCAGGAATGCCAGGATAACTGAAATATGAATAATACATAAAATGTGAGCCCCAATGGGGAAAGTGTTGCAAATGTATGTGAAGCTCTATGGAATTAAAATCACAATATAAATGAATACATATTAATAGTAGTAGTAATATTATGACATTAAATAGTGATTTCAAAATTTTAAGAAGCAATAGCATTACTATGGGTTTCATCAGTGTGAACAGACCTATAAGTTAATGGAGTGAATCATATAATGTCCATATTAAATTTTTATATAAAATGCTATCACATAAGTGTAGAAGAGATGGCCTCACATGATGGTGACCCTTTGCAATGGTAAAGGTTTGCTCTCCAATAGAAAAGAAAATATTCAAAAAACTTTCCCTTAAAAATATAAAGCTCTCTTAAAATGATATCGTAAGGATATTGTAAGCTTCCTGAACTTCCCAGCTACAGCCACATCTGGCAATGTTTCCAACATTTTGACCCTCAAGGTGTCAAAACACCTGAAAACTCCAGGAAACTTAAAAAAACTCTAAAAAATTCCCCAAAATGCTACAGTTAAACAAGATTAGGTGTTGTTCTCAGCCAACGGGTCTTCCAGAGCGTGTTTTGGCCCCAAATATACAGGTAAAGTTTTAGGGCCATTTTAAATTTTTAACTTTTCCCGAACGTAGCCGGATTCACCAACTTTTGGGGAAAGTGTTCAGGTTCTTGATCACCGAACCGAATCAGCTAAGTTCTTCTGTAATTTGAAAAAGGCAAATATGTTTGAGCTAAGTTTGGTCATTTCTAATCTTAGGGCCACTTTACACACACCAACTTATCTGTCCAACTTCTGACCAACTTACTGGTTGCAGTGAAATCATAGACATATTGCTCCATTTTGTGGCTGTGTACAAATGTAACAATGTGTCCATGATTTCACTGCAACCAGCAAGTTGGTCAGAAGTTGGACAGATAAGTTGGTGTGTGTAAAGTGGCCCTTAAAGGAAACTTTTATTTGTTCCCAAACTGGTGCATTATGGTCTAGTAGCTACTTTTTTTCACATACAAGTAAATGCACTATACTATTATTGAATCCATAAAATGGAGACAAGTGAATCTAATCCATGCCAACTATGGTCCAGTGATGCACAAAAGATGAGAAGTAAAAGACATGAGGTTTAATGGGTCAACATGTTTTAAAACTCACTGGTATCTTCATTAGGACAACCACATTGCATGAAGGAGTGCACATATGTTTAAACAGACAATGCATTCAAAATATTTAAATAGTTGAATCCATTACAAAATGTGACATTATATTTGAATAAGTGAAACGTTCAAGGTCTTATCAAAACTTTGCTCTCATCCCCTAAAAAGTATATATAAAAGTAAAAAATAAACGTTTTCAATTACAGGTTTTTTTCTTATTTTTGCTCCCAGGTAACAGATATTTTTTGCTTATTTAATAAAGTAGAAGAAGTACAAACAAGATGAAATGTGTTGTACCCAAGGGTCTTTAAATCTATTTCATAAAATATATCAAAGATATTTAAATATGCTCTCGTTGCATACAGTGGCCCAGATTTCCCTATTCAGCAGAATCTCAAAGTGCTGATACTATTATATGACATTAACTTCACAACATGCTTTTCTGTATTTGCCTTTCTTTAAAGGGAAGAGAAACAGGTGTTTGAGTAAAAGTCCACATGATCTGTACAACTTATGTGTTATTACATAAACAAAAGGAAGAAATGCATCAGAATACTGGCAAAAGAGTTGGCAAAAACATAGAAAGAAACGCAGTGAAGCTAGAATAATACCATCAAAGTTTGTGAACCTTTCTGAATTTTCCTGAAAAAATATGACTTAGGCTAGGGTCACACTTAAAAGGCTCAATCCGGTAACCGCATCCATTACCGGATGCGGTTTTACCGTGTGCCTTCACACTATCTTTTGATAGTAAAATTGCAACCCTCATTCCGTATCTGGATGCATTAATGCATCTGGTTTTGGAATGTTGGTTTTTGCAATTTTGAAAACCACATCCGGATCCGGCACTGCAATGTACATTTATGTACCTTGCGGTACCGGATCCGGTTCCCATAGGCGCCCATGTTAAAAAAATAGGATCCGGTTTTGCAACCGCTCCAAAAGATGCAGCCTGCATGATTTTTACCGCAGGCTGCAAAATCGGATCCATTTAGGCAATCCGTTTTTTTAATGGTAGTCTATGGGCTGCGGATCCGGATGCGGTTTTGAGCATTTTTAATGCTCAAAACCGGATCCGGATGCATAAAAATACTACAGGTGTGACCCTAGCCTTAAAACTGCAGCAGATTTACCCGGAAGCCCTAACAATAGATTAGGGGATCAAATCAAACACATAAGCCAGCCAAGAAGATGATCATTTCTGCAGTACCGAGCCATGCATCAGCATCTGTACTGCAGATGGACAGGGTCAAGTAAAGGGGTCAAGTAAAATAAATAAAAAGTATAAAAAAATGTTTTTAAAAATCTGAAAAAAAATTAAAAAGCATAAAAGTTCATATCACCCTCTTTTGACCCATTGAAAATAAAACTAATTAAAAATACAGATCATCTCATTCAGAAATGCCCGATCTATCAAAATATAAAATAAATTAATCTGATGCGTAAACTGTGTAATGGAAAAACAAAGTCAAAATGCCAAAATTATGTTGTTTTGGTTGCTGCAACATTGCAATACAATGCAATAACGGGCGATCAAAACATAACATCTAAGCAAAAAATGGTATCATTAAAAACCGTCAGCTCAAGACAAAAAAATAAAGACACAGCCCCAGATCCTGAGAAATGAGAATGCTAAAGGTCGCGAATAATGGCAAGAGAAGCACAGCTTTCCTTTTTTGCAAAAATTCTGGATTTTCTCTCACCATTTTGATGAAAGTAAAAGTTTACATACTTAGTATCTATGAATGCTTATAAACCAGGGGAATCATACTGACAGGTGTTTTACCATATAGTGAACATGGTAGATAAAAAAAAAAGAAAACATAATAAAATTGCGCTTTTGCCTCACTTGGAATTGTTTTCTCATCTTCCAGTATAATATATGGTTAAATGAATGGTGTCATTCAAAAGTACAACTCATCCCACAAAAAAAAACAAGCCCTCATTTGACTACATTGACATAAAAATTAAAAAGTTATTTATTGTTCTTGGAAGAAGCAGAGGAAAAAATGAACACAAAAAAAACAGAAAATCGCCAGGTGGTTAAGGGGTTTAAGTTCTTATAAAGCCTTAAAAGTTGCTTGCCACATGACTTAGTATAAAAATTCAAACCAGGATCTCCTTTTGCAGACATACATGTTTCAGGTCATTTCATCGTTTCAATAGGATGGCGTGCTGGAGAGGGTGGGTATCTCCCCCCCAGCACTAACAGGAGTGATTACTCCCACCAGACCAAATATGGAGGCTGCGCAGGATATGTGTGCCCACCTCCCCTCTTACTCCTTCTGCTCCTCTTGTGTTTCTGCTCCCCTTTCCTGTGCCTGCTCCTGTGCTTGCTCCTCTGCCCCTCGTGTGCCTCCTGTGCCTACTCCTCTGCACACTCCTGAGCCTGCTGTGCCACTCCTCTGTCCACTCCTGTGACTGCTCCTCTGCCTATTGTGCCCACTCTTCTGCCCGCTTTTCTGCCTGCTCCTGTGCCCACTGTCCTGCTTCCTCTTTCCGCTCCCCTCAGGTCCTGATTCCCTCCTGTGCCCGCCACTTCACCTCTTGTGCCCTCTGCATACCTGCCACTGCCGCCCCTGCTCATCCACAGCCTCATCTCCCTGCATGGAGATGAGGCTGTAGAGGAGCAATTTGACCGCCAGGGAACAGCGATCTGTGTGGTTTCTGTGCCCTGGCTCTGTGTCACCCCCTAAGTGCTGTGATCTCACCAATCACAGCACTTAGGGTCCGGGGAGAGAGAGCGCAGGGTCTCTTACTTCTCCCAGTGGTGATTGGGCTATCATTACGATAACCCCAACATTGCCATGGCAATGGACGTTGCCATGACAACGTCCGGTCACCTAAGCCATGACTCAGAAATCATGTGATCTCTAGGACTTGGGTTTATCCCACTGACTGTGCACTGCATGGCAGATCATTGCCATACAGTGCACCATCACTGTGACCCAGAGACTACAACAAGAGGACTCTTGATTACTTGCTGCAGTCGCTGAGGTTACACTGATCTGCCATACAGTCCATCATCAGTGTAATCCCAGAGACTGCAGGAAGAGGACACTTGATCCCTTGCTGAAGTCTCTGGATGTAGTAGAGGCGATCGAGCATTGTTGGACCATCGTTGTGGACTACATCAAAGTTTAGAGTAATAAAGATGGAGTCTAAATATGTCTTTGTTTTCTTTCTAATGAAAAGATTTTTCTCTGTGTGGTGTATTTTATTACTATTTATTAGAGATTTCTAATTGCTGGGTATAACATTGGCCCAAAATTAACTTCTTTAATACCCAGTTTGCCACCTGCACCAGGTCAACTGGGAGAGTCTGAATACAGCACCAGAAAATGGCACTTGAATAAATGTGCCATTTTTGGGGGTGGCTGTGGGCTGTAATTCACAGCATGGGGCCTCAGAAAGCTTGGGCCTCTCCATACTGAGGATTCCAGCCCTCAGCTGCCTAGTTGTACCTGGCTGGCAACCAAAAATACAGCAAAGCTCCATGTTGTTTTTTTTTATCCCCCCCCAAAAAACAATGTCGAGGTTGGCTGTATTTTTGCTTGCCAGCCAGATACAACTAGGCAGCTGGGGGTGGGTGGCAGCCCGTAGCTGCCAAGTTATACCTGGCTGGCAACCAAAAATACGGCAAAGTGCCACGTCTTTTTTTTTTTATTTATACAAATAAAAAAACAACATGGAGCTTAGCAGTATTTTGGTTGCCAAGAAGGTACGACTTGGCAGCCGGGGGCTTGAATCCTCAGCATGGAGATGCCCAAATGTTCTGGGCCCCTCTCGCTGCAAATTGCAGCGCACAGCCACCCCAGAAAATAGGGTATTCATTAGAGGTATTATCTTCTGGTGCTGTACCCTGACTCTTCCAGTTGTCCTGGTGCCAGTGGCAAACTAGATAATAAAGGGATTAATGCCAGCTTTGTATTGGCAGCTGTGACAAATCCCGAGATTCATAATGTCAGGCCAATGTTAGACTCGGCCATTAGGAATTTCTAGTAAATAATAAATAATACACAACACTCAGAGAAAAATAATTTTATTACACCAAAAAACAAACATATCTCGACTCCATCTTTTTTACTCCCACATAACACTTCACGATCCTTCATCCAGAGTCTGCAAGGAGAAAACAAGCATCCTCTCCCGGCATTGTCTGCAAACAGGCTGACTGCAGGTACTCAGTGAGTGATGTCACTCCTGGCAGTCAGTGACTGCCACAGGGGAGTGGTGATGTCACTCGCTGAGTCATCAGGACTCTCCTTGTCAGTGAACTCAAAATATTGTCACTTATGGGGGGTTTCCACTGTTTAGGCACACAGGGGCTCTCAAAACAGGACATGACACCCACAGACCATGCCATCAATATTTGTGTTAAAAAATGTCACTCCGTTCCTTCAGAGCCCTGCCGTGCATCCAAACAGTGATTTTCCGCCACATATGATGTATCAGTGTCCTGAAGAGAAATTGCCCAACAAATTTTAGGATCCACTTTATCCTGTTGCCTTTGTAAAAGTGAAAAAATTGAGGCTAAGGCTAGGGTCACACATAAGCCCTTGGTCCGTTTTCGGCTTCATTTTTGTCATTTTTATTTTTCTAAGTCCAAAAACTGACAGCAAAACGGATTGGATGTAATAAACACACTGTCCATTTTTTTCTGGACCTCAAAACATTGCTCTGTCCGTTTTTGAGCCAAAAACGTTGCTAGCAACGTTTTTGGCATCAGTTAAAAAATGCATGCGTTTTTTTAACATGGGGCCCTACGGGAAACGCATGCGTTAACGCATGGCACATATAGGCACCTGCGTTAACGGATTGGTCATAGAAATCACTTCCAAAAACGGATTTCTATGTGTGACCCCAGCCTAAAAGAACATTTTTTGGAAAAAAAGTGCTTCTTTATTTTCCCTGCTCAAGGTATGATGCACCTGGGAATTCAAAGTGCTCACCACACAAGTAAATAAATTCCTTGGAGGGTCTGGTTTCCAAAATGGGGTCACATGTGGGGGTTTCCCACTGTTTAGACACATCAGGAGCTCTGAAAACATGACATGGTGTCAGTTAACAATTCCAGGAAATTTTCCATTCAAAAAGTCAAATGGCGCTCCTTCCGAGTCGTACCGTACGCCCATACAGTGGTTCTTGACCACATGTGGGGTATTGGCATACTCGAAGGAAATTGATCAACAAATTTTAGGGTCCATTTTCTGCTGTTACCCTTATGAAAATGCAATATTTGAGACTAAAATAACATTTTTGTTGGAAAAATTAAAATATTCATTTTTTCCTTCTACATTTCCTTAATTTCTATGCAGCACCTGAAGGGTTAATAATCTTCTTGAATGTGGTTTTGAGTAGCTTGAGGGGTGCTGTTTTTAGAATGGTGTCACTTTTGGGTGTTTTCTGTCACATCGGCCCCTCAAAGTGACTTCAAATGTTATATGGTCACGAAAAAAATGGTTTTATAAATTTTGCTGGAAAAATGAGAAATTGCTGATGAACTTTGAACCTTATAACGTCCTAACAAAACAAAAATTTATTTCCAAAATTAAGCTGATGTAAAGTTGACATGTGGGAAATGTTTTGTGAACTATTTTGTGTCACATACATCTCTGGTTTAACAGAACAAAAATTCAAAATTTGAAAATGATGAAATTTTCAAAATATTTGCCAAATTTCCAAATTTTCCACAAATAAACACAAAAATGATCAACCTAAATTTACCACTAACATGAAGTCCAATATTTCACGAAAAAAAGTCTTAGAATCACTAGGATCCAATGAAGCGTTCCAGAGTTATTACCTCATAAAAGGACACAAGTCAGAATTACAAAAAAATAGCCAGGTCATGAAGACCAAAACAGGGTGGGGGGTGTGAAGTGGTTAACCTTTCATCTTCCCTACCTTAATTTTCGGAGATTATGACCTTGGGGTTTTCATTGGCTATAAACTATAATCATCAACATTAACATAAATAAACACTCAAAATAGATCACACTGTTTGTAATGACTCTATATAATTATGCATTTCACTTCTTGTATTGAATTACTGAAAAATATTAACTTTTTGATATTCTAATTCATTGAGTTGCATTGAGTAAGCAGAAACTTTACTCTTCAGAACCCTGTGAGAATCCTCTTGCCAAGCCAAAACAACTTTCTTGGCTTGTACTGATATGGAGAAAACACACTGAAACTTGTCTGCAACTGTAATTACAGTGGGGAAGATAGTATTTAGTCAGCCACCAATTGTGCAAGTTCTCCTACTTAAAAAGATGATAGAGGCCTGTATAATTGACATCATAGGTAGACCTCAACTATGAGAGACAAAATGAGAAAACAAATCCTGAAAATCACATTGTCTGATCTGGAAAGAATTTTTTTTTCAAATTTTGGTGGAAAATAAGTATTTGTCAATAACAAAAGTTCATCTCAATACTTTGTTATATATCCTTTGTTGGCTATGACAGAGGTCATACATTTTCTGTAAGTCTTCGCAAGGTTGGCACACACTGTTGCTGGTATGTTGGTCTCCATGCAGATTTCGTCTAGAACAGTGATGGGCTGTCACTGGGCAACACAGACTTTCATCTCCCTTTAAATGTTTTCTATAGGGTTGAGAACTGGAGGCCACTCCAGGACTTTGATAGGCTTCTTACGAAGCCACTCCTTCATTGCCCTGGTGGTGTGCCGGGATCATTTCCATACTGAAAGACCCAGCCACATTTCATCTTAAATGTCCTTGCTGATCGAAGGAAGTTTGAACTCAAAATCTTACAATACATGTCCGCATTCATTCTTTCATGTTCACGGATCAATTGTCCTGGCCTCTTGACAGAGAAACAGCCCCAAAGCATGATGTTGCCACCCCCATGCTTTACAGTAGGTATGGTGTTTTTTAGATGCAGCTCAGCATTCTTTCTCCTCCAAACTCGACGAGTTGTGTTTCTACAAAACAGTTCTACAACTGCAACAAATCGTTAATTATTCCCCCATATGTGGTCAGACCTATAAGAAATATACAAATGAATATATAAGTAGTGCTACTAGTTAATATCTTATTGGTGCGGATAGTAAAAAGATAACTATTCTTATACCTTAACCACCTGCTCAAAATCTCGTTGGGTGGCTTGAAGATTTGTAGAATGTGGATTCTTGTTCCCAAGTGATTGTAATGGTTGATTATTTCTTCTTATGTAATTGAACCTTTAAGAAGTATATTAATAAATGATTAAATGCGTATTGTTAATAATAAAAAATCCTATAATTATACCCAAACTACCTGCCCAATACCTTTTTTGGTGGCTTGGAAATTAGCAGTGTGGTGAATGTCGATTCTTGTACTCAGGTAGTTGTAACTTGGATTTCTACCTGTAGGGTCACTTGCTCTCAGGTCTTCTGCGCTGTGTGCCAAGATCATGCTGTCCCCATGCTGTCCCCCCTCAATGTGCAGGTCTTGTGTCTGAGCGCAGTTGTGTTGTAGAGCACAGTGAGGAATTGCGGGCGGTATCATTACTGGATGAACACGCTATGGCAAGTGGCAGTGTGCTCTGTATCTTGCGCCTGTCAGCTGGCATCTGACATCAGAGTCATGTGATTGTCAGGGACAAGAGTAGTGCAGGAAGTAGTGCACATGCGGGAGCCGACTGTCATCCTATCATCCAACGCATTTCGAACGAGTACGTCCTTCTTCCTCAGGACACTAAGACTAACAACATATAGGAGAGACATGTCCTCAGCTAAAAACACAACATACAAAATAAGGTAAATATTGTGTGGAGTAAATATAGGTGTTAGTATTTGAATTAAGCTTTTGCATTCACACGTTAGATAAGCCTATATCCTCCTCTCCAATAGGCACCGCAGACAGAATCTGGAACGTGATACAAGCCTATTAAAAGCAATCTATGTAATCAGAACCGAAATAATCGTTAATGCAACACGTCACATACAGATAATACCATATGTTTTTTGATTTAATTGTTTTTATCTTGGTTTTATATGAATTTTATATTTTTTAAATAGATACAGCAATAAATATCCTGGCATTCTACAGGCAAAATTAAACAGAAGTGTATCAGATTACTTCAGGCTACAGCACAGTCGCTAAGGCTACTTTCACCCTAGCATTTGGTTTGCATGCATGTGGCATGCACATGCAAACACAGTGCTGAACGCAGACATCCGGATGGCAGTGCTTTCCCATTGGGATAATGTATAGTGTGTACTCTTGCAGAGACTTGCATGCAAATCATACATCCTCGGTCGCACAGAAAATGCAACATGTTGCATTTCTGTGCTCCGAGAAACATGAGAACGCAAACGCGTCCATCCGTGCGTGACCGCATACACTGTGTGTTCACATGTTAAACATATTCTATGCACGATGGATGCGTCACCACACACGTTCGGCCGCTGCCATATGCAGTGGAGACAAACGCTAGTGTGAAATTGGCTTAAGCAATGTCAGAATGTCATGATCAATGTAAACCCCTCTTTACTTGGGCCAAAGTTCTGATCTGTCATCGGGCTCCACACAGCTCAGTCAGGGTCCCTTTTAACCCCTTCCCTGCTGACAGATTGCACTGCTCCCTATCATCTGCTGGCCATGCCAACAAAGCCATAAAATACAGTTTTTAAAAATGTGAGAAAATAAGTCATATGGCACAAAAAAGTATTATCTTAGCTGCTATATGACCCATCATAAACAACCAAAGCAGTATTTTTATTTTCTTTTAAATTAAATGACATTTACACTTTAAGTATGCGATCAAGTATTGGCCAATGACGTGATGACTGATGTTTTTTAAACTGGTTTTCCCATAATGCCTTTTACTCAGTGAATAAGGGCGTTTTATGCCAGAAACGCATTGAATGCTCTGTCATATCATCATTATGGATATTAATACGTTCCAATAACCTTGAAAATTTAATATGAATGTTAGATATTACTTTACCATGTCTATCAATATTATGATTTCTGTACGTCCATGGCTTTTCCTTGTTGGTGCTGCAATTGTAATGTTCAGGAATGCATAACTGCTAATTTTATTACAATATATTTAATTACTATGTACATTTTATCTTCCTAAGATTACATCCACTATGCAGCAATGTAACGATTTCCAGTACATCTGTCAATTAATTTGTGCACAGAATATTTGAAATATTTTTTTCTCCTGAAATAAATCGCAAATCAAATGGAATACTGTAGTTAGTGTCATTTTTTTAACCTTAAGTTGGCTCATCTGTATAAAAATATGGAAGGCAACTTTTGGGAAAACATTTTGAATGTGACAGCAAAATTACTTAGTGATGGTTATACATTTTTCATAACACGGTTCCCTGTAGAAATGTCTGATTCCCATATTTCCTACAGCGACAGGAATGAAGAAGAAAGCTTTTTTTTTCTTTTTTTTTTTTTTTTTTTAAAGGATAAAGTTGTGCTGAGTCTAGTTTTGCAATGTCTAGATATTCAAGTGTTGTGAAGTGCGATGTTGTTAGGGGCAGACATTGCAGGAGCATTTATAAAGAGTTTCATTAACCAGAGGGTCTGATTTCCTGAGTGCACATGTGTTGTGAGTATGTTAACTCATGCACTAAGAAATAGAATGAGACAGCCATAGTCAAAATGTAGACAATGTGCCACAGTGCTCAATAAATCCATAGAGTTTGTAAGCCCTACAAGGTCACTGATGATGCTGACATTGGTCTCTTAGCAACCCATTCTACTAACCTATTTTTGTCCTATTCACATGAGAATGGGTTTAATGCAGTGAGCAGTGTTATCATTACGTGGATGGATAAATATTCTGATGATGAAGAGCAGCTCATGAGTGCACACCGCACACATTTATTTGCCTTGCTTCCTCTGTTCCCCTGCAACACAGTGGGATATTTTATTGCGTGTTAACTGAAATAATAAATGTAAATAGCAATCTTGTACTTTATATCTATAATGGTAAATGGAGAATTTACGGTATAACACATACTGGTAAAGCATGGTGAATCGAGAGGATTCCCTAAAATTTTACACCACACCTAGTGGTGCAGATTATTCTTACCATCATAAAAAAATAAATAAAACCAGACAGAATGGAACATGGCTGCAATGTGAACCACATCTTTTACATTGTATAGATGACCTCTGGTGGGCTGGTCTCCCTTCATATTAGAATGGTTCTTATATATATATATCAAGAAAACATTTCTCTGCAGCTACTACCAATAATGCACACATGCTAACAAGCTGTATATATATATATATATGAGAAAAAAATTAAAAACTTACGTTTTTTTAAAAAAACTCAATATTCTTATTTTTTTATTTTCTGAGATTCTTGGTATATACATTGGCCAATGTCTGTTTGCTCATCAACCACGACACAGAGACCTCAGGTCTGATGAGTCCTATGCTGACTTCCCTGTCCTCCTTGTCCTTCCTATCCCACTTCTAAGTGGGTGGACACCATCTCAACCTCAGACCACCTGGGGGCGATGAGGGTGCTAAGTGCAGACATGGAGCCAGCAACTCCATATCTTATACATAAACAGAAAAAAACTGCACAGCACTCAAGACATAATGTGAACTGGTGCCAGCAGTTTACATTTTACAGATGACCTCTGGTGGACTGGTCTCCCTTCATATTAGAATGGTTGTTTTATATATATATATATATACCAAGAATAACAAGAAAAAAACTGCACAGCACTCAAAGACAAATGTGAACTCGTGCTAGCAAAGCTGCAGGGTTATGTAATATGAAAAAGATCCTTGCAGCACACAGCTACTACCAATGATGTACATAAGTTACTAGCTATATATATTTGAGGAAAAAGTTTAAAAACTTACGTTTTTTTCAAAATACTAAAAAATCTCCAATTTTTTATTTAATTCTGAAGTTCTTGGTACATACATTGGCCAATGTCTGTTTGCTCATCAACTGCGACAAAGTGACTTCAGGTCTGATGAGTTCTATCTGACATCCCTGCCCTCCTTGAGAAAACCTGAGAACTAAGTTATATAGCTGTAACCTCAGTATAACGTAGTAAACACACCACTAATTGCAAGTGCACAATTTTATTATATTAATAGTGGATCAATGAAATACTGAGGAGCGTCACATAAAACCAAGGGAAATGACAAAGGGGGGTTGAACCGGTCACAGACCGCCACAGAAAGGTACAGTTTTACAGGCAGTGAGCAGTAAGGTATAGTTTTACAGGCAGTAAACAACTGTTAAGGCATACAGCATGATAACAATAAATATAAATGCCATAATACACACTGTCAGCCTCGTACTAAGCCCGCAACTCACCCATACTGTGGGTTATGGCACGTGTTCAGGGGCAGACCCCAACACGTGTTTCAACAAGTCTTCTTCAGGGGGTGAGGACAAGGGAGTGAGAGCCTGATTAAATACATGGTGGCCACCTGTTCCTCATCAGTGCTCCGTGTGCGTCTCTCTATTGTGCCACCGCGTCGCAGGGCACATCGCTCCGTGCACTCCGGGGTCGGAAGTACACTTCCGGTGACGTCACCCACCGGAAGTAGACGGAGCGGTGCCCGCACGTGCGCGGCTACATCATATGGCAGAGCGCAGGCGCCGAGGACAGTCGCGCCATATTGCTTATGGGCAGAAGTCCTGGCGGCGCTCCCACAGGGCACAGATGAAGGAGTGTCAATCTATTTACAATACAATTCCCAGTACCAAGGCCTAGTTTGAGTATAGAAAGAGGGGCAAGCTTTGACAATTGATTACAATCCATAAATATACAAAAGTATAACATTATACATAAGTAAAGTTACATATATGGTTTCTTCATTTGCCGATGATCGCCACCTAGTGTTGACTTCCGTAACTTCTATAGCCAAGGAGATTTTTAGATAGGAATTCTATGTCCTTGTTCCCCAATAGAGAACTATGGAGACCATGCATACAACCAGGATCAGCAGTGCTAGTGAGATTAAAAATAGAATAAAAATAGAAACTCCCATTAGAAATGGCATCAGGGGAATATTATTATGGTTAAGTGGCATGTATGGAATCAATATGCACCACCAAGAGCAGGGTAGAAATCAATATATCAAATGAGGGTTACCAGAGGCACAAATATGGGCAATACTCCACACTCGGTCCGACCATACGAAAGCAGACGTGACCTCATCCTATAGAAACGGTGAGAAGCTCAGCTTCTCATTCAGACCTGCCGGGCTCATAGTTCCCAGTCGGACGATCCACTGGCATTCGAGTCTGGCCAGGCGATTGGATAAATCACCTCCCCGACTCCCAAGGTTCACAGTATCAATCCCATGTATCTTTAAGCAGCTGGGGTACAGCCATGAAAACGTTTATAGTGGCGTGGAGGGTCCTCAGAGTGGTGTCATCAGTTACCGAGTCTGCATTCTGGATTTTCACTACGTGTTCACGCACTCGGACTCTGAGTTCCCTTGTAGTCAACCCCACGTATATGAGTCCACAGCCACAGGTGGCATGATATATGACCCCCTAGTGGAACATGAGATGTACTTCCGAATTGTAAATTCCCGGAGTCCATCGGCCGATCTAAAAGTCTTGGCCCTAATTATGTTTTGGCATGCAAGGCATGAGCCACAGGGGTAGCAGCCAATCCTGGGTGTTCCCAACCCAAAAATGGGCTCCCTCCTTGGGATAAAATGGCTATGGACCAACCTATCCCTGAGGCTCATGCCCCGCCTAGCCGTCATCAGTGGTCGCTCCGGAAGAAATTCACGCAAGGACAAATCCGTCCTCAGCACATCCCAGTGTCTCGTAAGGATAGATCTAATGTCACTCCACTGTTCGTTAAATGTTGATATAAATCTAACCTGTGGCTGTGTAGTCTCCTCCCTGTCACCCTGCTTTTGCCCCCCACTCAAAAGATCAGTACGGGATGTATTCTTAGCCCTTTTATAGCCATGCCGGATACATCGCTGACTATATCCCCTAGTCCTGAACATATCCTGCATGTCCATCGCCCCCCTTTCAAAGTCCATATCTCTTGAGCAGATCCTGCGTAACCGCAGGAACTGACCCACGGGAATGGCCCTGATTGTAGTAGCCGGGTGTGAGGACGTGGCATGCAGCAAGGCGTTTACCGCAGTTTTCTTCCGAAAGAGGTCTGTTTCTACTGATCCACCTGGGAGGACCATGATCCTAATGTCTAAGAAATCAATTTCATTTGCATGATATTTAAAGGTGAGATGGATGTTGGCAGAGTGGTCAGCACAGCGCCGTGGGCAGAGTGGTCAGCGCCTCGCCATGGGCAGAGTGGTCAGCGCAGCGCCATGGGCAGAGTGGTCAGCGCAGCACCGTGGGCAGAGTGGTCAGCACACACATACACACACACACATACACACACTCCGCTATACTTACCACCGACCCTGCGTCTTCTCCGCCGCCTGGATCCTGAGTCGACATGTCGCCGCCCCCGGACGACTGAATCCAATATGTGGTCCGGGTAGTTTGGCGAGACATCTTGGACGCTATATTGGATCCAGTAGTTCGGGGCGGCGACATGTCAACTGAGGATCCAGGCAGCAGACGCAGGGCCGGTGGTAAGTATAGCGGAGTGTGTGTGTGTGTGTGTGTGTATGTGTGTGTACAAAGTTGAGGGAAGTGCGGACAAAGTGATGGAAGTGCCTACATACACACATATATACACATACTGTACATTGCATATGGAGGGGTGAGGAAAGCGGAGGCTGGAGGGGTGAGGAAAGCAGAGGCTGGAGGGG
Organism: Allobates femoralis; assembly: GCA_033576535.1. Classification (NCBI taxonomy): domain Eukaryota; kingdom Metazoa; phylum Chordata; class Amphibia; order Anura; family Aromobatidae; genus Allobates; species Allobates femoralis. The sequence goes on from JARQOC010000003.1 coordinate 545,702,673, forward strand.
TGAGGAGGGGTGAGGAGAGCGGAGGCTGGAGGGGTGAGGGGGGCAGAGGACAGGGGAGGCTGGAGAGGGCAGGGGAGGCTGAAAAGGAGGGGCAGAGGCTGGAGAGGAGGGGCAGAAGATGGAGAGGAGGGGCAGAGGCTGGAGAGGAGGGGCAGAGGCTGGAGAGGAGAGGCAGAGGCTGGAGAGGATGGGCAAAGGCTGGAGAGGACGGGCAGACGCTGGAGAGGACAAGCAGAGGCTGGAGAGGACCGGCAGAGGCTGGAGAGGATGGGCAGAGGCTGGAGAGGACGGGCAGAGGCTGGAGAGGACGGGCAGAGGCTGGAGAGGACGGGCAGAGGCTGGAGAGGAGGGGCAAAGGCTGGAGAGGAGGGGCAGAGGCTGGAGAGGACGGGCAGAGGCTAGAGAGGATGGGCAAAGGCTGGAGAGGACGGGCAGAGGCTGGAGAAGACAAGCAGAGGCTGGAGAAGATGGACAGAGGCTGGGGAGGACAGGCAGAGGCTGGGGAGGACGGGCAGAGGCTGGAGAGGAGGGGCAGAGGCTGGAGAGGAGGGGCAGAGGCTGAAGAGGACGGGCAGAGGCTGGAGAGGACAGCAGAGGCTGGGGAGGACGGGCAGAGGCTGGAGAGGAGGGGCAGAGGCTGGAGAGGAGGGGCAGAGGCTGGAGAGGAGGGGCAGAGGCTGGAGAGGATGGGCAGAGGCTGGAGAGGACGGGCAGAGGCTGGAGAGGAGGGGAAGAGGCTGGAGAGGATGGGCAGAGGCAGGAGAGGACGGGCAGAGGCTGGAGCGGGCGCGGGCAGAGGCTGGAGCGGGCGTGGGCAGAGGCTGGAGCGGGTGCGGCAGAGGCTGGTGCGGGTGCGGGCAGAGGCTGGTGCAGGCATGGGCAGAGGCTGGAGCGGGCATGGGCAGAGGCTGGAGTGGGCGCGGGCAGAGACTGGAGTGGGCGCGGGCAGAGGCTGGTGCGGGCTCTGGCAGAGGCTGGTACGGGCGTGGGCAGAGGCTGGTGCGGGCGCGGGCAGAGGCTGGAGAGGACGGGCAGAGGCTAGAGAGGGCAGGGGAGGCTGGAGAGGATGGGCAGAGGCTGGAGAGGACGGGCAGAGGCTGGAGAGGATGGGCAGAGGCTAGAGAGGACGGGCAGAGGCTAGAGAGGGCGGGCAGAGGCTGGAGAGGATGGGCAGAGGCTGGAGAGGACGGGCAGAGGCTGGAGAGGACGGGCAGAGGCTGGAGAGGAGGGGCAGAAGCTGGAGAGGAGGAACAGAAGCTGGAGAGGAGGTGCAGAAGATGGAGAGGAGGGGCAGAGGCTGGAGAGGAGAGGCAGAGGCTGGAGAGGAGGGGCAGAGGCTGGAGAGGATGGGCAGAGGCTGGAGAGGACGGGCAGAGGCTGGAGAGGACAAGCAGAGGCTGGAGAGGACGGGCTAAGGCTGGGGAGGACAGGCAGAGGCTTGGGAGGACGGGCAGAGGCTGGAGAGGATGGGCAGAGGCTGGAGAGGAGGAGCAGAGGCTGGAGAGGAGGTGCAGAGGCTGGAGAGGAGGTGCAGAGGCTGGAGAGGATGGGCAGAGGCTGGAGAGGACGGACAGAGGCTGGAGAGGAGGGGCAGAGGCTGGAGAGGAGGGGCATAGGCTGGAGAGGAGGGGCAGAGGCTGGAGAGGACGGGCAGAGGCTGGAGCGGGCGTGGGCAGAGGCTGGAGCGGGCGCGGGCAGAGGCTGGAGCGGGTGCGGGCAGAGGCTGGTGCGGGCGCGTGCAGAGGCTGGCGCGGGCGTGGGCAGAGGCTGGAGCGGGCATGGGCAGAGGCTGGAGCGGGCGCGGGCAGAGGCTGGAGCGGGCGCGAGCAGAGGCTGGAGCGGGCGCGGGCAGAGGCTGGTGCGGGCGCTGGCAGAGGCTGGTACGGGCGCGGGCAGAGGCTGGAGCGGGCGTGGGCAAAGGCTGGAGAGGATGGGCAGAGGCTGGAGAGGACGGGCAGAGGCTGGAGAGGACAGGCAGAGGCTGGAGCGGAGGAGAGAGGAGGCGCCGGGACAGACGGGAACGTTCCTGGCCGGAACTTCCGAAAGCGGAACTGGTGACGTCACCACCATGGTCCGGAGGCCATCATGGAAGTAACCTTCGGGTTTTCCGGAAGTGGCCTTCGGCTTTTATATTATATATATATATATATATATATATATATATATATATATATATATAGTAGCGCCATGACTAATGTAATATGTTTCTTTCTATTCATACAAGAAAATGCTGAAATGCATGCAGATTTTGTAATTTTTGGTACCATGACTCTGCTGACTATCTAACCATATTTTCACCATGTTTTCTTCATTGCTCTGCACATGGGTATTCTATAGTTGCCAATAGAAATTACCAAAAAGATCTTCACTAATCTAGTTTACTGTTTACTTCAGTACTCCATGGCAGCTGGACTAGGGTAGCTTCAACTTTCTCAGTCAGGAAACAATTGCCTTGCAATTACTAGCCTCACGCAAATAATTATGAGGGCCCAGTTGTTGGTCACATCTTCCAACTGCAACAACAGGCTTTATTTAACAGGTGTTATTCATACACTTAACTCATCTGCAGCAAGAAACCCTTCAGCCCACTTATCTCTACTATTTCAAAGTACTGTCTGCACACTCAACTGTGCTGTACTAAGGTACCTATCTGCTTAGTTGTCTCTTCTTTAGTAGACCAACCTGCATCACATTACCTACTTGTCTCTCATATTTCAAGGTGATGTGCATGCACAGTCAATTCTGCTGCATCAAACTACCTGCCTTCCTACTTATTTATAATAACTATGGGTGCTATCACCCTCAACTTTGCGGAATTGAGCACTTCCAGCTTTGTTGAACCACATGGCATTTTGTATTTCCACCTCTAATGGCAGTCATTGATCCATGTACTACTCACTGCTCACCCTAGACCTGGTTTAGTGAATTCACATGCCAGGCTAGATAATTTTGCTCATCTCTATTGACAAGCATAGAATATTGCAAAAATATGATTGAAAATAAGGAATGTTGTACTAATAGTCCAATTTTGTTTTTGAGGGTTTCTACATGGAGCAGTCTGGAAAGCTATTTTGGTTAATATTAAGATTAATGCTAAAATCTTGATAGATCTCAGCATCTATTTGATTGCATCAGACAAGCCCTATCTTTTGAGAAAGCAGTTCAGCATAGTGAAGCCACATTTCTCAGGTCAGATTGCTTCACAGCTGGCTTCACATAAAAGTTTTTATAAATTTTTTTTGTTTTGATGTTTTAGGATATTCAGATTTTTTAACTCTTACTGGAGTCTAGAGTTTTACCATAGTTAGCACATACAGTTGTGCTCAAAAGTTTACACACCCCGGCAGATTTTTTGCTTTCTTGGTCTTTTTTCAGAGAATATGAATGAATACAAAAAATATTTTTTTCCCACTCATGGTTAGAGGTTGGGTGAAGTCATTTATTGTCAGACTACTGTGTTTTCTCTTTATAAATCAAAATCACAACCAAAATGATGCAAATAAGCCTGATCAACAGTTCAGATACCTCAGTTCTTAATACCATTTATTGACCCCTCTAACATCAATGACAGTTGAAGTCTTTTGTGGTAGTTGTGGATGAGGATCTTTATTTTCTCAGATGGTAAAGCTGCCCATTCTTCTTGGCAAAAAGCCTCCAGTTCCTGTAAATTCCTGGGCTTTCTTGCATGAACTTTACAATTGAGTTCTCCCCAGAGTGGGTCAATGATATTGAGGTTAGGAGACTGTGATGGCCACTCCAGAACCTTCACTTTGCTCTGCTTTTGCCAATGACAGGTTTACTTGGCCTTGTGTTTTGGATCATTGTCATGTTGGAATATCCAAGTACTTCCCTGTGCAGCTTCTGGGCTGATAAGTGCAAATTTGCCTCCAATATTTGCTGATAATGTGCTGCATTCATTTTTCCTTAAACTTTGACCATGTTTCCATTTGTAGCTCACACATCCCCACATCATCAGTGATCCATCTCTGTGCTTTACAGTAGGAATGGTGTTCCTTTCATAATAGGCCTTGTTGACATTTTTCCAAATGTAACGTTTATGGTTGTGGCCATAAAGTTTGATTTTGGTTGCATCACTCCAAATTACATTGTTTCAGAAGTTTGGAGGCTTGTCTCTGTGCTGTTTGGCATATTGTAGGTGAGATACTTTGTGGCATTTGCATAGTAATGGCTTTCTTCTGGTGACTCAACCATGCAGCCCATTTCTCTTCAAGTCCCTCTATATTGTGGATCTTGAAGCTGCCACACCACTAGATTTCAGCGAGTCCTATAGTTCAGCTGATGTTATTTGTGAGTTTTTCTTTGCATCCCAAACAATTTTTCTAACATATAATAAAAGAGAGGAGAGCAAACATAGGGCTGTAATTATGATTAACAGGGAGTGCACTCCAAGGGTAGCACTCAACTTGTGAGGTTGTGAGAGTCACAAACAACTACACAAGGATTGTACCTGCTGAAGCGCCAAGACAGGGCACGAAACGACGTAGTACCCCCCCCCCCCCCCCGTCCTCGCACGCGCTGTGCACAACCTGTTGTATGAAGATTGAATAAATATCCACTGCCAGAAGCCTTGAGTGCGGCTCCATTTCTTCTCTACTTGATTGAATACGCTGTGACACACCTGCTGGTAGCAAGCATCGGGACGAGGCAAGTGTAACAACAGGAAGCTCATCCTTCACCCCTCCAGGTCCTGAATTCATGATCAGCTAACGCTGCAGTGAGATCCCCAAAGTAAAAGGGGAATGCTGGAAAGGTTGGTGCTGGCCCAGACCTCTCTTCAAAATGTGAGTTACACAAAATATCAGTTTATAAAATTATCACATTTAAATTGTGAAAGATGCTGGACTGCTACATACATGTAGTGAGGATCCGTCATGCACTTTGTCTACATTTAAAAGCACTTGGGATTCTTTTTAAGTCATTTTATCTGAAGCTCTTTCTTTATGGTTTATCTTTTATGAAAGCTCTCATCTGACTGTGACTTCCACCACCAGTCCTTGTGTGCCAATTTTAATTCATTATTAGCAGATAGGATCATATCTTTTATACCTTATATCTATAGATATGTAAAGTAGTGGTGTTTATTCTGTAAAAAGTAAATTAAGCAAGCCTTTGAATTTTTAACCCCACAGCTGTTACTTTTTTTATTATAGGAAAATTGACACAAAATCACTGTTTGGATAATACTTGTATTATATAATTAGAGTATCATCAAAAAGTTAATTCAATACATAAAGTGAAACGCATATATTATATACTGTAGAGTCATTACAAACAGAGTGATCTATTTCAAGTGTTCATTTCTTTCAATGTTGATGATAAGACTTTATTAGTAAGATAATAAGTATCAGAATAGTTTACGTTAATTCTTGGGACCAATACTTTTGTGGGAAAGCAAAATAGTTATTCTTATCTAAGTACTTTACTTAAAATGTAACATGTTCGGCGTTTTGATTTTATTTTATTTTTTTTTATTTCAGCGATTAATGTATGGTATAAATGCCATTAAACATTTTTTAAATTATTCATTTATTTTTACACTACCATTCAGCAAACTCATCTGCTACCAATTACAGACGCTGGCACAGACAGTGGGCAGGGGAACAGGCAATATTCATTAATGAGTGGACCCAAAAAAAAGCGTGACTGCAGTGTTATCTTTTGGTAAACACAGTAAGTATAATTGCCCTGCTTTACCCCAATTTTACCTCCTCTTATTCCACACTACAACCATTTTACAGCAACTACTCAGAACTGAAGTTCAGTTCCCCATTTACTTGTATGGGATTCAATATTTGGAGACAAGTTCGAGTCAACTTTGGTTCCTGAACCTGACTTTTTTTAGTCTGTGCTGAATCAACAAACCTGAATGTCCACGAGTCCACTCATCTCTAAAACCGACATCTTCTCCCGAAAAAAAACAAAAAAACATCAGCAGTGGAGAAATAAAAAAGCTATATCTCTCAGAGTGCAGAAATGCAAAAACAATTCTTTTATCCTTAAAACTGTTTTTATGGTGTAAAAGTGGCAAAACATAAAAACATGATATAAATGTGGTATTGCTGTAATCCTACTGACCTGAAGAATAAAGCTGTTTTATCACTTTTACAGCATGGTGAATAGCTTAAAGAATAACAAAAACTAAAATAAAGAAAACCAATTGCTGAATTTCTTTCTTTGTTTTTTTTATTCCACATCACAAAAAGCAGAATATAACATGGTATTGCTGTAATTGTACCTAGTGGATGAATAAAACAGCCTAATCGTTATACCACAAGGTGTATGACATAATAAATTGTGATAAAACCAGTTTTGTAACTACTGTTGATTTGTTTATTCTGCCTTCCGAGATTGCAGTAAAGCCGGCGTCACATTCAGCAATCAAAGCTGCGATCTCGGAAGCGATGCGCGGGTGCGCGCTCGCTTCCGACATCACAGCCTTGGTGTCACACAGCAGGATGTTGCCGGTGACGCCACAGCGATCCGCAGCAATACTGCGGTATAGGCTGGATCGCCGCCAGCATTGCTATTGCCTAATCGCTGGTTGCAAATTGACAGGTTTCATCAAAATGTAAGAAAAACGGCACTCACCAGGTCAGCAAGTAACGGGATCTTTATTGCGGGAACATACAAAGTGCAGGGAGGGGGCGCCGAGGTGACAACGGGTCCGTTTCGGGCAAAGGCCCTTCTACCAGTCACGACTAGCTACAGGTGTCTACCCCACTTCCTATATAGGCGAGGCAGAACCGCCCATCTGGCGTCACCACATAGCAACAATCTGTGCAAAGTGTACAAATATAATAAAAACAACAAATATTCAGCTCAATGCAACAAAAAATGAGGTAAATAACTTCAGTAAATACCAGATGCTTATAAAATCACTGTAGAGAGCGCGACAGTACTGCTAAGTCTAGCTAGCATCCAAACACCTGCCACCTATAGGCAGATCAGTCAGTCCATCCCACCATCCAACACTGAGGCTTCTGGGGAATCCCTACCCAAGGGCCTCAGTGTAAGTGTCACTCAAACTTCTGAGGGCGTGGTAAAATCTTAGCATGGGAGTGTACTAGAGGGAGTATGTGCCACTTGCTGCAAGCATCCTGGGCACCCAACAACGAGCCCCGCGCCGATGGCCAAAAGATCTGAACCCGCAAAGATAACTAGTATCTCGCGGGATCCGGGAATAGCCAAACGGAGCTGAGGCAGGTTACCAAGGTATCCCAGGTAACCCACAGTGCACTCCTCTCTCCAGCCATGCTGTTCCGCTCATTTCTGGGCCGCTATCAGGCCCAAAGAAAAAAATGTATTCATGAGCCTAATGAGCGGCCCTGGAAATGGAGGCTGGAACAAAATACAATTCCTTTTTTTCAGTACAAATAATCTACGTCCCACATGAATACAGCTAACCACACAATGGGCTCTTATTGAAAAGGCCAAGGCAGATGATGGATGCTACACTAATCTAAAGACAAACCCTGTACCTATTTCAGCGGGCACGGCAGGAGTGAAAACACCCATATATCAACCTAATCGTGGGAAAGTGGGGGGGTAGTGCAAAAGAAAACCCCGGGATGGCAACAATCTCTCGCCCATCCAGGGGGATGGCACCTACACAGAGGAACAGATACTGCACTGGAGAGGGTACCTCACCATATCAAAGGATCACCTTCTTATTTTTACAAGAAAACGGCTAGATCCAGCTTATCATTCAGGCCGAGTGCACCCTGGGCATTTAAGTCCAGGATCCAACCGGCCTCCAGCTGTAATAGCCGCTTATGCTGGTCACCCCCGTTTTTTGAGGCAGGCAATCTTTCAATGCCTGCAAACTGCAGTACACTGGGATCGCCCCCATGCTCCTCAATAACATGTTGAATCAAACGCAGTGAACCTTTTTTCTTGGCAATAGAGCTGAAATGCTCCCTGGCTCTAATAAACATGGATCCAATGGTTTTTCCAATATAGAATCTCTTGCACGGGCACCAGACGGTGTATACCACCCATTTGGTGCGGCAATTGATGAAGGAGTTAACCTTTATGGTCCGTCCACCAATGTCCAACACCGGGCCCGTAAATAACTGGTTACACCAGTTACAGTGCCCGCATTTAAAGTTGCCGTGCATAAGATTCGATCCTAGCCAGGTCCTATCTCTACTCAAGGGACGGATCCTCTTTTGTACAAGGGTGTCACCCAAATTTCTACATCTCCGATAGGTGACTACATAGACTGGGGAAACCCTTGCCAAGGTCCTATCTGACTCCACCACATGCCAATGTCGTCTGATAGCGGCTGCTATCTTACTAAACATTGGCCCATGCTTAAAGTTAAAAAATAATTTTTTAATATTACTCGATGGTATATCCAAGGTATTACTCATGGGGTCTAGGTGAGATGTGACTCCACGCGCCCTCTGTCGCGATTTTTGTAATACACCCCGCGGGTAACCTCGATATCTCAAATCTCGTTCTAACGTGTCTGCCTATTCCTCAAATTTTTCCACCATATTGTTCAGGCGTTTAAAACGCAAGAACTGACTATACGGCAGTCCTATTTTAGTGTGGTAGGGATGTGCGCTGTCATAGTGTAATAACGAGTTTGTGGCTGTCGATTTCTTATAGACTGATCTAATCAGCATATTTCCTTTCAATTCGAGTTTTACGTCTAGAAACTCAAGGCACATACTCCCTCTAGTACACTCCCTAGCTAAGACTTTACCACGCCCTCAGAAGTTTGAGTGACACTTACACTGAGGCCCTTGGGTAGGGATTCCCCAGAAGCCTCAGTGTTGGATGGTGGGATGGACTGACTGATCTGCCTATAGGTAGCAGGTGTTTGGATGCTAGCTAGACTTAGCAGTACTGTCGCGCTCTCTACAGTGATTTTATAAGCATCTGGTATTTACTGAAGTTATTTACCTCATTTTTTGTTGCATTGAGCTGAATATTTGTTGTTTTTATTATATTTGTACACTTTGCACAGATTGTTGCTATGTGGTGACGCCAGATGGGCAGTTCTGCCCCGCCTATATAGGAAGTGGGGTAGACACCTGTAGCTAGCCATGACCGGTAGAAGGGCCTTTGCCGGAAACGGACCCGTTGTCACCTCGGCGCCCCCTCCCTGCACTTTGTATGTTCCCGCAATAAAGATCCCGTTACTTGCTGACCTGGTGAGTGCCGTTTTTCTTACATTTTGATGATGAATTGTTGTGCTATACTGGCACCACCGGTCGCACTAGTGCTTCCCGCCTCACATGCATATTCCACTGCCTGAGAAGGATTACTGGTCATAGTGGTGCCCTTTTTTCGTTTCTGTTGGATTTTATTGGACTACTCCCTGTTTGGATTGGCACACTAATCACGGCCGTTTTTAGTGGAAGTGAGGCTACTACAATGGAGTCGGTTAGCTCTGGGAATGCACTAGTTACGGACTTAAAGCAATGGGAACTACTTGCAGGGATGGAGGACGCCGAGGCTTTTTTCAGCGAATGCAACACTAATGAGGTTATCAGTGTTCTTAGTGTCAAAAACCTGGAACAAAAGGTTACCACGCTGGCTGAGCGTGAACTACGCTTGTTTTGGACTGTCACTTCCCTAAACATGTATGTGGCCAGTACACGAGTCCCACGGGGATTAAGAGTATCTAAGGCCATGGCAATTCAGAATCTGGATCCTGATTTTTCTATGAAATGGGAGGCTGCACAACATGAATCCTCAATGAGATTTTTATTGCTGGTAGTGGAACAGAATGTTACTGAACATTTAAAAGTTACAGCTGAGCTTATCGCTTTAAGGCAGGAGTTGCAGGGTCGGTATGGTAAAGACAAATGGGGTGCCTTCTTAAAGAAATTGGATGAAAAACTGGTGCCCTTGCAAAATGACATCAAATTAATGAAAAGGGAAAAATTCCTGCGGGATAAATTGGACTATGAAAACGGTCGAGTTTTTTCCTGGGGAAAATTCCCTGATACCCCTAGGAACAAAAATAAGAAAAAGAAGTACCCATCCCAACCTACAACACCTAAGACACCAGAAACTCCTCTCACCCCAAAAACACCTGGAAATAAGAAGAAATCAAAAAAACATAAGAAAGATAAACCAATTAATCATTCGGATGAGGATCAGGATTCGGACATTTCAGGACATTCAGGAAATGGCAAACCTTCAAGAGATATCCCCCCTTTAGGCGGAAAACATGGAGGGGAGGAAAGCATAGACTCAGAGGAAGACAGGGCTGTTCCACCACATCCAAGAGGAAACAGGTCTCATGGAGGGACTGAGTGATGTGGACTTAAAAGTGTATAATCTTTCTAACCGTGTTCTTTCTCCTGATATGCTGTCAGTACTTCGTAAAGGTCTTAGTTTCTGTGTGGCCGAGAAGTTCGACTACACAGAATTCAGGGTGGACCTGTTTAAATCTGTAAGGAAATTACAATTGTGTAAGTATTTTGAGGGTCAGAAACTTCTGGATAAACCCACCACCTCCAGTAGTCATACTAAATTGTTTAATGATGCAGCAACTATTGGTCCCCTTGGTTTCTTTCCTGGGTTTGGTATGGGGACACAATCGCAGGCTGATACAGCTGCATTATTAGATCTGGGAACTCCAGTGGCAATCACCTTTAAGGATCGACCGACATTCACGGATGGAGTGAAGTCATCCTTCATGCCCCCCGTGAATCAAAATGACAATCTAGATTTGTTTACCGAATTAGTCGATCGTGATATTAGAGCCCTGTTGCACCCGGCTCACCCTTAAAACCTTTCCCGAGGTGAAGAAGGAGCATTACAGAACATGAGACAGTGGACCGACTGTGTTTTTCGAAAAGCTGATAAGGGGGGCAGTATCGTGATTCTATCCAGATCTGCATACCTGGAAGAGGCTAATAGGCAATTGAGCCGTAGTGACACCTATGCGGCCTTGCCGGGAGACCCGACCCCGGTCCATCAAAAGAAACTGTCATCGTGGTTACGGATGGCAGTGAATAATAATGTTTTGACATTAAAAGAAGTCGAGAAATTGTTCCCGGAGTACCCGTCAAGGCCGCACTGGTACTACTTGCCGAAAATACACAAAAACGAGAGTGCCCCCCCGGGGAGGCCCATCGTATCCGCAGTCGGTTCCCTGTTGGAACCTTTGTCAAAATTCTTGGACTGGTATTTACATCCTTACCTTGACACTGTACCGTCTTTGGTGAAAGATACTTTTGCGTTCACGCAGTTAGTGGACCAAATTACGTGGATGGATGGCTTTAGATTAGCCTCCATCGACGTAGAAAGCCTTTATACGAGAATACCTCAGGCATTGGCGGTAACAGTGATAAGGAAATTGCTGCTTAAGCATGGAGTAAATGTTGACGTAATAGACTTTGTGTGTGGTTCACTGGAGTTTATTCTGTCCCATAATACTTTCTCTTTCCTGGACAGGTGGTATGCTCAACAAGGTGGAGTGGCTATGGGCACCCCTGTGGCTTGCACCTTAGCCAACCTCTTCTTGGCTGCTTTTGAGGAGGAATATGTACTCTCTGTCACAAATCCCTATCTGAAGTACATAAGGCACTATGTCAGGTATGTCAACGATGTCCTGATAGTGTGGGAGGGTGATGCTGTTGTTTTTGACGAGTTCGTGGCTTTCTTGAATCAAAATAATTTCAATATGATGTTCACTGCAGTGTTCGGGGATCAGTGCCTCGAGTTTCTAGACGTAAAACTCGAATTGAAAGGAAATATGCTGATTGGATCAGTCTATAAGAAATCGACAGCCACGAACTCGTTATTACACTATGACAGCGCACATCCCTACCACACTAAAATAGGACTGCCGTATAGTAAGTTCTTGCGTTTTAAACGCCTGAACAATACGGTGGAAAAATTTGAGGAACAGGCAGACACGTTAGAACGAGATTTGAGATATCGAGGTTACCCGCGGGGTGTATTACAAAAAGCGCGACAGAGGGCGCATGGAGTCACATCTCACCCAGACCCCATGAGCAATACCTTGGATATACCATCGAGTAATATTAAAAAATTATTTTTTAACTTTAAGCATGGGCCAATGTTTAGTAAGATAGCAGCCGCTATCAGACGACATTGGCATGTGGTGGAGTCAGATAGGACCTTGGCAAGGGTTTCCCCAGTCTATGTAGTCTCCTATCGGAGATGTAGAAATTTGGGTGACACCCTTTTACAAAAGAGGATCCGTCCCTTGAGTAGAGATAGGACCTGGCTAGGATCGAATCTTATGCACGGCAACTTTAAATGCGGGCACTGTAACTGGTGTAACCAGTTATTTACGGGCCTGGTGTTGGACATTGGTGGACGGACCATAAAGGTTAACTCCTTCATAAATTGCCGCACCAAATGGGTGGTATACACCGTCTGGTGCCCGTGCAAGAGATTCTATATTGGAAAGACCATTAGATCCATGTTTATTAGAGCCAGGGAGCATTTCAGCTCTATTGCCAAGAAAAAAGGTTCACTGCGTTTGATTCAACATGTTATTGAGGAGCATGGGGGCGATCCCAGTGTACTGCAGTTTGCAGGCATTGAAAGATTGCCTGCCTCAAAAAACGGGGGTGAGCAGCATAAACGGCTATTACAGCTGGAGGCCGGTTGGATCCTGGACTTAAATGCCCAGGGTGCACTCGGCCTGAATGATAAGCTGGATCTAGCCGTTTTCTTGTAAAAATAAGAAGGTGATCCTTTGATATGGTGAGGTACCCTCTCCAGTGCAGTATCTGTTCCTCTGTGTAGGTGCCATCCCCCTGGATGGGCGAGAGATTGTTGCCATCCCGGGGTTTTGTTTTACACTACCCCCCCACTTGCCCACGATTAGGTTGATATATGGGTGTTTTCACTCCTGCCGTGCCCGCCGAAATAGGTACAGGGTTTGTCTCTTAGATTAGTGTAGCATCCATCACCTGCCTTGGCCTTTTCAATAAGAGCCCATTGTGTGGTTAGCTGTATTCATGTGGGACGTGGATTATTTGTACTGAAAAAAAGGAATTGTATTTTGTTCCAGCCTCCATTTCCAGGGCCGCTCATTAGGCTCATGAATAAATTTTTTTCTTTGGGCCTGATAGCGGCCCAGAAATGAGCGGAACAGCATGGCTGGAGAGAGGAGTGCACTGTGGGTTACCTGGGATACCTTGGTAACCTGCCTCAGCTCCGTTTGGCTATTCCCAGGTCCCGCGAGATACTAGTTATCTTTGCGGGTTCGGATCTTTTGGCCATCGGCGCGGGGCTCGTTGTTGGGTGCCCAGGATGCTTGCAGCAAGTGGCACATACTCCCTCTAGTACACTCCCATGCTAAGACTTTACCATGCCCTCAGAAGTTTGAGTGACACTTACACGGAGGCCCTTGGGTAGGGATTCCCCAGAAGCCTCTGTGTTGGATGGTGGGATGGACTGACTGATCTGCCTATAGGTGGCAGGTGTTTGGATGCTAGCTAGACTTAGCAGTACTGTAGCACTCTCTACAGTGATTTTATAAGCATCTGGTATTTACTGAAGTTATTTACCTCATTTTTTGTTGCATTGAGCTGAATATTTGTTGTTTTTATTATATTTGTACACTTTGCACAGATTGTTGCTATGTGGTGACGCCAGATGGGCGGTTCTGCCCCGCCTATATAGGAAGTGGGGTAGACACCTGTAGCTAGTCGTGACCGGTAGAAGGGCCTTTGCCCGAAACGAACCCGTTGTCACCTCCGCGCCCCCTCCCTGCACTTTGTATGTTCCCGCAATAAAGATCCCGTTACTTGCTGACCTGGTGAGTGCCGTTTTTCTTACATTTTGATGATGAATTGTTGTGCTATACTGGCACCACCGGTCGCACTAGTGCTACCCGCCTCACATGCATATTCCACTGCCTGAGAAGGATTACTGGTCATAGTGGTGCCCCTTTTTTGTTTCTGTTGGATTTTAGATTGACAGGTTTACCTTCATGCTGGTAAACCTGTCAACCTGCGACCAGCGATAGATCGCAGTTGCGTCGAAGCACTTGCGATATCGTGAGCGACATCGCTGATGCGTCACTTTTCGGCGATGTCACTCACGATATTGATGCGTGTAATGCCGCCTTAAGACTTGGCTCACATTTATCCTGGTGAGCACTACCACCTGGAATTACGTGTAAATATCTGAAAAATATGATTCAGCCAAAAATCCCAATGGAGAATTCACTTTAATGAGGCATATAGAATCACTTTAAACGCCTTTCTTGCTCAAGGTCCAGTGTTGTCCATCTATTTATGTGTCTTTTTTGACCTTTGAAAAGAAGGGCACTGCTTAACAGAGGCCAAACAGAGTCTGGAGTACCTCTGCTGCTTCATTAAAGAGAATGGATCTGTCAGGGGTTTCACCTGAATCATATATTTCAGAGATGTAGCTCTAAACTGTAATGTAAGTGCTCAGCAAAGAGCACAGGATGAATGTGGAATGACCCAAAATGTTCTGTACCCCAATTTGTCACAAATAGCATTCAACTCAACCCACAAAAAAACAAATCCCCACTCAGGTCCATCATCTGTTAATGGAAGTATAGAGGGCTTCCACATTACTGGTAGTACAAATCTTTTGAAAAAGCACTATGGCTCCTCGACCCTTAAAAATAAAACCAGCACAAACTGCACTCCCAAATCGAAATACGCCCTCCCTTCTGATCACCACAATGCCCTAAACTACAGTTAATGTCCACATGTTTGGCATTGTTGTCGTGAGGTGGGCCCACTCAATTTACAGGGTGTGTATCTCCAGAAGCATGAGCTGGGCACAATGTACGAGCACTAAAATGTACAGGCACTGTAAGGGCTTATTTACAATTTTTAATTTTGAAACATTCACTGTGTTTAACTCCATGGGTGTTTTCCAAGAAAACAATGTCACTAAACCCACAGATGAATTCCCATAAAGGTATAATTTCAAACATATGGTCACTTGCAGGGTTTCTCCTGTTCAGGCTTTTAAGGGCTCTGCAAACTATTTTAGGTAAATCTGTGCTCCAAAATCAAATGGCTCTCTTTCCCTTCTGAGCCCTGGTCAAACAGTACTGTACAGTCATATGTAGGGTATTTCCACATTGAGGAAAAGATGTGTAATACATTATGGAGCTCTTTTATTAAAATCAGATATTTTTTATTTGCAAAATATTTAGACATACATAAAAATATGAATTGCAGTGGATTTACAATTTTCAAGAATATCCCCACAGAAACAAACACAAGCAAGCCCCCCTTTCACGCTCCCTCTGCCCAACGCATCAACTTGTATATGTTAGGATCCTAATTAACCATATATCTTCATATTCCATGTATAGATACATTCTTCCACCCACTCCACCTGCTTTAAAGCCAGAATACTCTATCTCTCAAAAGATGTCAGCCCTGGGTAGTCTAACTTACCCCCCCAAACATTTTCATACTGATTTAGCTTGCCCGTTATAGTATATATGTTACGTTCCATGAGGATTATAAAGTTGATTCTATTTATAAATTCCCTCTTCATAGGAGGATTTTCATCAAGCCAGTGTACAGTCTCTGACAGAAGTTATGTCGCTTATCCATATTATGTAAATAAAAGCTTATAACATCCATTGGTTGTATAAATTACTGTTATGAAAGCCGAAACCTTCCGAAATGTGGTTTAGGTTGAGAAAATATATTTGCATCAATGCTGAAATTTTGATCATTTAATGAACACAGAATGATTTTGGCAAGACAAAAGTTTTGTTGCCTGGTCATATAATGCACACAATTCTAGTTTACATCCTCACCTGTGCGCAGTAAATGATCGGTTAATTAGTGGGTGTGTATAATAAGAAACCCAACACCGCAGACCTTCACTTGAACTGCAACTTGAGCTCTGAGAACATGCCAAAAATCCACCTTGCAACAAAAGCCTTGATTAGGTTGAAGACCAGATCCACTGCAGAGGTGGCTGGCACCTTTGATGTGTCTCAGCATCAAGTACAAAGAATTAAAAAAAGATTTGAAGAGACTGGAGATGTGTTTGACAAGCCCAGGTCGGGAAGACAACTGCTCAGGAGGAACGTTTGATGGTTAGAAAATCTGAAGCAAGCCCCTCTTCCACTTCAGCAGAGCTCCAACAGACCTGGTCACTTGAACAGTTTATAGGATTCTATCTCGAAATGGCCTCCATGGTCGAATCAGTGCCCAGAAGCCAGCACTAAACAAAAGGCAAATAAAAAACCTTGTGGCATTTGCAACGTCACACAGCCTGCTAAACAGATGGATGCTGGAAAAGTGGCAGAAGGTGGATTTCTCTGATGAATCTTCAGTAGAATTACACCATAGCCGCCGCAAATACTGCCGGAGACCTACTAGAGTCCAAAATACACCCAGAAAACAGTTAAATTTGGTAGTGGAAAGATCATGGTCTGGGGTTACATTCAGTATGGGGGTGTGCGAAACATTTGCAAGGTGGAAGGCAATATCAATAGCCTAAAATATCAAGACATTAGCTACCTCTTTCATTCCAAATCATAAAATGGGTCAAATTCTGCAGCAGGATTGTGCTCCATCTCATACATTCATCTCTACAACAAACTTCCTCCAGGCAAAAAAGATCAAGGTGTTCAAGGACTGACCAGCCCAGTCACCAGACATGAATATCATTGAGCATGATGGGTAGGATGAAAGAGGAAGCATGGAAGACAAAACCAAAGAATCTAGATGAACTCAGGGAGGCATGTAAGATTGCATTCTTTGCTATTCCTGATGACTTAACCCCTTTACGACTAATGACGAGTATACTCGTCATGAAAAGATGTCAGTTCCCGCATCATGACGAGTATACTCGTCATGGCTTTGAACTGTCACTGCTTCTAAACAAACAGTGACAGCTCAAATCTAACAGCTGTCAGTGACAGCTAAGGGTCAGGGGCAGAGGTGTGGGGACCCTTTTTAGGGGTCCCCACACTCAGAGCGATGTGATCGGTCAGTCAATCTGACCGACCAATCACATCAAGATGGCGCAGGAAAGTGCTGAATGTCAGCACTTCCCTGCATGATCTCTGCAGGAGCCGGGCTATCAGCTGTGCCTGGCTCCTGCAGACATCCCCTGCCTGTGTCCTCTGCCCCTCCACCTATGTGCCCACTGCTCTTGGCCCCCTCTCCTGCCTCCCGGTCTCCTCCATTGTCTCCCCGCTGTGTCTGCATCCAGCCCAGCCCCCCCCTTCCCCCGCTCATTACTCCTGCCCCCTGCTGTTCCCCCCCCCCGCTCATTACCCCTGCCCCCTGCTGTTCCCCCCCGCTCATTACCCCTGCCCCCTGCTGTTCCCCCCCCCTTCTCCCCCGTACCCTGCTGTGTCCGCCTTCCCCCCTGTTCCCCGCTATCTCCGGCCCCCCGCCACAGTACCGGTGACCGGCGGGGGGCCCTCCAGCAACTGGAGAAGGGGGGTTGCACAGCTTCTCACCTGCAGTGCAGCAGCTGCAGGCGCCGGGCACGCAGGAGGATGGTGTGCGGTGTCGGCGCCGCCCCCTACTCCACTGCCGCTCCCCCGGCCTGCCTGCAGCTTGGATGGTGCGGTCCTGGGTAAGACCCCCTGCATGATCCCCCTTCAGGGGGGATCCCTGATCCCTGATCCCCCTGGAGGGGGACCCCTATTCCCCCATCCCCCTGGAGGGGGATCCCTGATCCCCCATTCCCCTGGAGGGGGATCCCTGATCCCCCATCCCCCTGCATGGGGATCCCCCATCCCCCTGCATGGGGATCCCTGATCCCCATCCCCCTGCAGGTGGATCCCTGATCTCCCATCCCCCTGCAGGTGGATCCCTGATCTCCCATCCCCCTGCAGGGGGATCCCTGATCTCCAATCCCCCTGCAGGGGGATCCCTGATCCCCCATCCCCCTGCATGGGGATCGAACTTCAGAAAGAGATCTGACAGCTCAGGTGCAGTGATCCAGTAGATCACTGTGCCCAAGTTGTCAGATCGCTTTCTACATCTTGATCCCCATGAAGGGGGATTCCCCTCTATGGGGATTGAGCTGCAGAAAGCAATCTGTCAGCTCGGGTGCAGTGATCCAGTGGATCACTGAAACTAAGCTGTCAGATTGTTTTCTGCAGCTTGCTCTTCATGCAGGGGAATCCCCTTGCATCGGGATTGAGCTGCAGAAAGCAATCTGACAGTTTGGGCGCAGTGGTCCAAACTGTGCAGTGATCCACTGCACAGTGATCCGGGCTTTCAGACCACTGCACCCAAGCTGTCAGATCGCTTTCTGAAGCTTGCTCTCCATGCAGGGGATTCCCCTTGCATGGGGATCGAACTGCAGAAAGCAATCTTGCAGCCCCGGCGCTGCATCCGGGCTGCCAGATCGCTGCTCTGCAGTCCGATCCTCCTGCATAGGGATCAAGCTGCAGAAAGCAGTCTCGCAGCCCCAGCGCTGCACCTGAACTGCCAGATCGCTGCTCTGCAGTCCTATCTGTCTGCATGCAGATTGAGCTGCAGAAAGCGATCTCACAGCCCTGGTGCTCCATACATAGTGGATCACTGCACCCGGGCTGTCAGATCGCTACTTTGCAGTCCGATCCTCCTGCATGGCGATCGTGGGACCTTCGTTGTGGACTACGTCGGAGGCGATCGAGCGTCGTGGGACCTTCGTTGTGGACTACGTCGGATCTTTTCATAATAAAGATGGAGTCTGAATTTTGTTTGTGTTTTTTTTCAAAATAAAAATATTTTTCTCTGTGTGTATTTATTAACTACTTACCAGAGACTCCTAATGGCGGGTCTAACATTGGCCCAATATTATGAATCTCGGGCTTAGTGCCAGCTGCCAATAAAAAGCTGGCATTAACCCCTTTATTACCCAGTTTGCCACCGGCACCAGGGCAACTGGAAGAGCATGGGTACAGCGCCAGAAAATGGCGCTTCAATGAATGCGCCATTTTCTGGGGCGGCTGCGGGCTGAAATTCGCAGCATGGGGGGCCCAGAACGCTTGGGCCTTTCCATGATGAGGATTCCAGCCCCCAGCTGCCTAGTTGTACCTGGCTGGGCCAAAAATATGGCGGAGCCCTACGTCATTTTTTTTTTTCCTAGAATTAGCTCTAAAATAAAAAAAAATAGGCTTCGCTGTATTTTTGTTGCAGCCAGGTACAACGAGGCAGCTGGGGTTGCTGGCAGTCTGTAGCTGCCAAGTTGTACCGGGCTGGACCAAAATAGGGCGGAGCCTACGTCATTTTTTTTCCTAGAATTAGTTCTAGAAATAAAAAAATAGCTTCCTGTATTTGGTTGCAGACCATGTCGCACTTGGTACCTGGCTGGACCAAAAAATTGGCGAGCCCCACATCAATTTTTTTTTTTCTAGAATTAGTTCTAGAAATAAAAAAAAAGCCTTCGCTGTATTTGTAGCTAGCCATGTACAACTTGGTAGCTGGCTGACTGGAATCCTCAGCGAGAAGACTCAAATGTTGTGGGTCCCCCACGCTGCAAATTTCAACCCACAGCCACCCAAGAAAATAGCGCATTCATTAAGGCGCATTTTCTGTGGTACCTCAAACTCATACCAGTTGCCCTTGTGCTAGTGGCACACGGGTTCTCCATATGCACATGGTGTCCGCTAACAATTTCAATAGAAAATTGCCCCAATTGTTAGCGGAAACCATGTCGCGTATGGAGAGCCCCTCCTGTGTGCCTGAACATTGGAGCTCCCCCACAAGTGACCCCATTTTGGAAACTAGACCCCCAAGGAACTATCTAGATGCATAGTGATCACTTTGAACTCCCAGATGCTTCACAAATTCATCCATAAAATGAAAAAGCACTTTATTTTCCACAAAAAGTTTCTTTTTTCATTTTTACAGATCAATTTTGTGAAGCACCTGGGGGTTCAAAGTGCTCACTATGCATCTAGATACGTTCCTTGGGTGGTCTAGTTTCCAAAATGGGGTCACTTCTGGGGAGCTCCAATGTTTAGGCACATAGGGGCTCTTCATATCCTACAAGGTGTCCGCTAACACAATTCCAATTGTTAGTGGACACCATGTTGCGTATGGAGAGCCCCTGTGTGTCTCCACATTGGAGCTCCCCCACAAGTGACCCCATTTTGGAAACTAGACCCCCAAAGGATTATATCTAGATGCATAGTGAGCACTTTGAACCCCCAGTGCTTCACAAATTGATCGTAATAATGAAAAAAGAAATTATTTGTGGAAAAAAAGTGCTTTTTCATTTTTACGGATGAATTTCTGAAGCATCTGGGGGTTCAAAGTGCTCACTATGCATCAAGATACGTTCCTTTGGGGGTCTAGTTTCCAAAATTGGGTCACTTGTGGGGGAGCTCTAATGTGGAGACACACGGGGATCCTCCAAACGCGACATGGTGTCCGCTAACAAATTGAGCTCATTTTCCATTCAAATTGTTAGCGGACACCATGTCGCGTATGGAGGGTCCCCGTGTGCCTCCACATTGGACCTCCCCCACAAGTGACCCATTTTGGAAACTAGACCCCCGAAGGAATGTATTTAGATGCATAGTGAGCACTTTGAACCCCAGGTGCTTCAGAAATTCATTCCGTAAAAATGAAAAAGCACTTTTTTTTCCACACAAAATTTCTTTTTTCATTATTATGGATCAATTTGTGAAGCATCTGGGGGTTCAAAGTGCTCACTATGCATCTAGATATGTTCCTTTGGGGTCTAGTTTCCAAAATGGGGTCACTTGTGGGGGAGCTCCAATGTGGAGACCCACAGGGATCCTCCAAACGCGACATGGTGTCCGCTAACAATTTGAATGGAAAATGAGCTCAAATTGTTAGCGGACACCATGTCGTGTTTTGAGGGTCCCTGTGTGTCTCCACATTGGAGCTCCCCCACAAGTGACCCCATTTTGGAAACTAGACCCCCAAAGGAACATATCTAGGTACATAGTGAGCACTTTGAACCCCCAGATGCTTCACAAATTGATCCGTAATAATGAAAAAATAATTTTTTAGTGGAAAAAAAGTGCTTTTTCATTTTTACGGATGAATTTCTGAAGCACCTGGGGGTTCAAAGTGCTCACTATGCATCTAAATACATTCCTTCGGGGGTCTAGTTTCCAAAATGGGGTCACTTGTGGGGGAGGTCCAATGTGGAGGCACATGAGGGACCCTCCATACGCGACATGGTGTCCGCTAACAATTTGAATGGAAAATGAGCTCAATTTGTTAGCGGACACCATGTCGCGTTTGGAGGGTCCCCGTGTGTCTCCACATTAGAGCTCCCCCACAAGTGACCCAATTTTGGAAACTAGACCCCCAAAGGAACGTATCTTGATGCATAGTGAGCACTTTGAACCCCAGATGCTTCAGAAATTCATCCTAAAAATGAAAAAGCACTTTTTTTTCCACAAATAATTTCTTTTTTCATTATTACGGATCAATTTGTGAAGCATCTGGGGGTTCAAAGTGCTCACTATGCATCTAGATATAATCCTTTGGGGGTCTAGTTTCCAAAATTGGGTCATTTGTGGGGGAGCTCTAATGTGGAGACACACGGGGACCCTCCAAACGCGACATTGTGTCCGCTAACAAATTGAGCTCATTTTCCATTAAATTGTTAGCGGACACCATGGCGCGTTTGGAGGGTCCCCGTGTGCTCCACATTGGACCTCCCCCACAAGTGACCCCATTTTGGAAACTAGACCCCCTAAGGAAGGTATCTAGATGCATAGTGAGCACTTTGAACCCCCAGATGCTTCACAAATTCATCCATAAAAATTAAAAAAACACTTTTTTTTCACAAAAAAATTCTTTTTGCCTACATTTTTTCAGTTTCACATGGGCAAAGGGATAAAATACATCCCAAAATTTGTTGGGCAATTTCTCCTGAGTACACCGATACCTTATATGTGGTCATAAACCACTGTTTGGGCGCACGGCAGGGCTCAGAAGTGAAGGAGCGCCATTTCACTTTTTGAACTGAAAATTGGCTCTAAAATTCAAATTGCGCTCCCTCCCTTCTGAGCAGTGCCGTGCGCCCAAACAGTGGTTTATGATCACATATGAGGTATCGGTGTACTCAGGAGAAATTGCCTAACAAATTTTAAGATGCATTTTATCCTGTTGCCCATGTGAAAATGAAAAAATTGAGGCGAAAAGAACATTTTTGTTACAAAAATTAAAATGTCCATTTTTTCCTTCAACTTTATTTTAGTTCCTGTGAAGCACCTGAAGGGTTAATAATCTTCTTGAATATAGTTTTGAGTAGCTTTAGGGGTGCAGTTTTTGGAATGGTGTCACTTTTGGGTGTTTTCTGTCATATACACCCCTCAAAGGGACTTCAAATGTGATGTGGTCACTAAAAAAATGGTTTTGTAAATTTTGCTGGAAAAATGAGAAATTGCTGATGAACTTTGAACCCTTATAACGTCCTACCAAAATTTTTTTTTTCTTCCAAAATTGTGCTGATGTGAAGTAGACATGTGGGAAATGTTATTTATTAACTATTTTGTGGCACATAACTCTCTAGTTTAGCAGAATAAAAATTAAAAATTTGAAAATTGCTAAATTTTCAAAATTTTTGCCAAATTTTTTATTTTTTCACAAATAAACGCAAAAATTATCAACCTAAATTTAATACTAACATGAAGCCCAATATGTCACGAAAAAACAGTCTCAGAATCGCTAGGATCCGTTGAAGCGTTCCAGAGATATTACCTCATAAAGGGAGAGTGGTCAGAATTACAAAAAATGGTCTGGTCATTAAGCTGCAAAGTGACTCGGTCCTTAAGGGGTTAATTAATAAGTTGTATGAATCATTGTTGAACCGCATGGATGCAGTCCTTCAAGCTCATGGAAGTCACACAAAATATTAAATATGACTCTAATAGCACCACAACTTTATTCACCAATGTTATGCAACATATATTTGTATTTTAAGTTATTTGTTTGAATATCACATTACTTTCTGTGGGCGACAAAACTTTTGTCTTGCCAAAATTTGACCATTTTGTATTCATTAAATGATCAATATTTCAGCATTGATGCCAATTTATTTTCTTAACCTAAACCAAATTTGGGAGGGTTTCAGCTTTCTAAAGAGTAATTTATACAACCAATGGATGAATTTAACATCAGGTTATAAGCTTTTATTTACATAACATGGATAAGCGACATAACTTCTGTCAGGAACTGAAGGTTGATTCTCTTACGTGAGATATACAGCATCCTTGCAATTACCAACTTTCCTCATTCATCTGTCACTATGTCTGCCATATGCCCCAAGATGCACATCAGCAGGTCACGGTCCACATTCACTCCCATCACCCCTAGTATGAGGTTCAATACTATTATCCAGAATGTTTGTAATCAAGGACAGGATCAGAACTTATGAATAACATCTCCCTCCTCTATCCCACACTGAGAACATTTAGAGTTCCCCCTCAACCCGGCTCTACGTATCTATACAGGGGTCCTATATACTCTATGCATGGTGAATAATTGTGACATTCGTCCATATTCACTCATTGAGATCTCAGGGATGTACTGCAAACTGTCTTCCCATTGTGTATCCGATATATGCCTAAAACTTCGGACCATTTTGATTTAGACGTCAATGGGTGTCTGTCCAGAAATGTTTCTAGCAGTCACTTGTATAGAAAGTAGACACAGTGCCTTGTGAAAGTATTCGGCCCCTTGAACTTTTCAACCTTTTGCCACATTTCAGGCTTCAAACATAAAACTATAAATTCAAATTTTTTTGTGAAGAATCAACAAATGGAACGCAATCATCAAGTGGAAAATTTATTGCATATTTTAAACTTTTTTAACAAATAAAAACTGAAAAGTGGGGCGTGCAATATTATTCTGCCCCCCTGAGTTAATACTTTGTAGCGGCACCTTTTGCTGCGATTACAGCTGCAAGTCGCTCGGGGTATGTCTCTATCAATTTTATGTTTTGCAAGGAAGACTTGGCAAGAATTTCAGTCTCTTAATGTAAGGGATTTCCACTGAGTAGGCTCATCAGAGGCTCTCCAAATGCAATGTGGTGTTCATAATTGATTTAATCCAATTTTGCATTTGAAAAGTCAAATGATGCTCCTTTCCTTCGGAGCGCTGTCGTGCACCCAAACAGTAATTTTTCACCACGTGTGGAACCAGCGTAATCAGGAGAAATTGCACAACAAATTGTATAGTGCAATTTGTTCCTGTTACTTTTGTGAAAAAAAAAATTGAGCTAAAAACATTTTTTTGTTGGAAAAATGGGATTTCTTATTTTCACTGCTCAACGTTATAAAATTATGTGATGCACCTGGGGGATCAAAGTACTCACCACACACCAAGATAAATTCCTTAAGGCATATAGTTTCCAAAATGGGGTCACATGTCAGAGTCTTTAGTGTTTGCGCAAATCAGGGGTTCTCCAAACACAACATGGTATGCACAAATAATACCATCTAAGTTTGCATTTTAAGTTACAGTGCTGTGCTCCTTTTCTTCTGCGCTTATACATGTGCCGAAATAGCGGATAATTATGTGACTTCAGATGTTATGTCATTATGAGCCTGATGAAGAGACCCAAGTAGTCTTGAAAGCTTGCTATTTATTACCATCTTTTCAATTA
This sequence comes from Allobates femoralis, assembly GCA_033576535.1. NCBI lineage: Eukaryota > Metazoa > Chordata > Amphibia > Anura > Aromobatidae > Allobates > Allobates femoralis. Next base: position 545,727,249 of record JARQOC010000003.1, read on the forward strand.
GCCTTTAAAAGGTATCAACCACTGAGGACTCAGATTTTAATATTTTTCTATCTACTGGCTAATGTGGTATAAACATATATTTTTCCTTCTGTAAACTTTGTAGCAGCAGTTCCAATCTCAACACTAAGAATGGTCACATATAGGGTTAAGCATACCTCCCAACTTTCAAAGTACATAAAGAGGGACAAATCATGCAGCTTGCATACTGCGCCACAATAATTTTTGATCACAGCCTAGCAAAATTCAAAACTACAACAATTTATCATTGATTAGTACTTTCGCAGGAGGAGATGTCAGAGAGGGGATGGTAGTGAGAAATATTGTGCAGACTCAGTCGAGACTGCAGGGCGTATACCCAAATCCAAGGTTGTTCTGTTGCTTCCAAAACTGTAGGGCTTAGAGATAAGTGACTCGATTCACGGGACTCTGGTCTATTGTCAAGGTCAGTAGAACCTGGGAGCTGGATAGGATATTGGTGAACTCTTACCTTTTGCCATTTCTGGCATAATGTTCGATTAGCAGGGCTAGTGGTATGTCATCGGGGCATCATAGCTTTGGCTACAGCCAGTAAATATAAAGGTTGTGGTTTTGATTCCCAGGGAGATCAAGATATCAGGAAAAGAAGAGAAATGTTTAATCCATTGTAAACTTGGAACACAGGAGAGCCCTTCAAATCAGGACAGTCCCGCTGAATCCGGGATTGTTTGGAGCCATGGATTTCTTCTCTTTCATGTCTATACACTGTGTAAACCAAGCCATAATTACAGAGGAAAAAAACTATTGGTATGGATGCGATGTGCCAACCCCCGCACTTAGTTATGACCTACTGGTATGATAGATATATTTTATATAAGTTAGATATGTCAAACTCAGGCCCGCAGGCTAAATCTGTCCTGCAGTGTAATTATATTTGTCCCACGAGGAAATACCCAATATCTATTGGTACCTTTACACGCAGCCACAGGAAGGTAGAAACCGCCAGGCATTGGACACAATTGTGCCTGTTGCCATGAAAACACCTTGAAGTGGCTGCGTGTAATTCAGGTATCTACAAGACACATGAAGGAAATTCCTGAATTACACGCAGCCACTTCAAGGTGTTTTCATGGCAACAGGCACAATTGTGTCCAATGCCTGGCGGTTTCTACCTTCCTGTGGCTGCGTGTAAAGGTACCATAATAGACATGGCACACTGTAGTAGACAGTGCCTGCTAGTATAAGAAATATATAACCCAAATCCTTTACCCTTTCACAGTCTGGCATCACGCTTCCACCAATGATGCTGAGCACCCACCTCTTCCCTCATACATGCCTCCAACACCTCATGTCAATCCCATGATGGTGATAAACTGTGAGCACTTTCATCCCAAAAATGTGTCGGAACTGATGAGCGACACACACCTGGACTGTGGCTGTAGCTTGAGTCTTACTGAAGGTGCTAAAACCCACAGTGCAGGGGATGAACACCAAGAAGGGTAAAGCTAAAAAAGCTGCAATCAGAAAACAGGTAGAGGAGGACTAGGGATGAGCGAGTCTACTCGCTAGGACTCGTTACTCGGCGATTCTTAAGGGACTCGCTGGACTCGGGAATCGGCGAGTCTTTTAGCGAAGACTCGCCTAGTAACGAGTCCAAAGCGGGCGAGTCGGTGTGCGGCAGGCGGGCTGTTTCGCGGCTGGAGGAGGTAAGGTTTGGCCCTGACAGCACCCCCCCCCCCCCCCCCCCGGTTCTCAAGGCTGTCCGGAGCTGACAGCACCCCCCCCCCCCGGTTCTCAAGGCTGTCCGGAGCTGACAGCACCCCCCCGTTCTCAAGGCTGTCCGGACAAGACATACCTAACTGCCAGCCAGGGGAAGAGGCTCCAGCCCAGCCCCTGAGCCAATGCTCCGAATCCTAGCGAGTCTGCGATTCCGAGTCCTGAATTATCTATTCGGGACTCGCGAATCCATATTCCCTATTCTTTAACATTGGACTCGCTAGACTCGCCACGAGTCCCGAGTCCTGGGCTCGGACTCGTGCGGGTCTAGCGATTCCGAGTAATTTAGGACTCGCTCATCCCTAAGGAGGACAACAAGGAGCATTACAATTGCATCTAACTCCTGGACATGGGGGCGCAGAAAATTGCTGTGTTCGCTTTATCAGGTAGCAGATACTCAATGCCAAGTACACAGCCAAGATTCAGGTGGATTTCTTGTAACTAACCTTAGGATTCTGAGAATATATAATGAATACGATATATCATATGTTCTAATACTTTTCAGATAACTGTAGCTGCAGGTGTCGTTGTTGTCACATGTACAGGTAGTGCCCACTTACACCATATCCAATCCTTATCTATAGCAGAACATGTCACTGTAGGATATTACTTGGCTGCCTGCAGAACACTGGTCATTGTGATCAACAGCCTCTGAAAACATAGCAGCTTTTCAGACAAGGGTCTCTTTCTTCTTAGATAGGGGAAATCAGCTGTCTTTGCCCTGTGTGCTGATCCTGTGAATAGAAATCCACTGTTCTCCTCACTGTACATGGTTACATTCTTGTATATTATTGAATCAGGATTACATTATATTGTATCATTAAATTATTGTATCAGGACTGCATTGTTTACTTTTACAGCGCATCTTTACATTAATCCATTCTATACATGTATTATATATTTACAATGGGGAAAAAAGTATTTAGTTATCCATCAATTGTGCTAGTTCTCCGATTTAAAAAGATGAGAGAGCCCTGTAATTGACATCATAGGTAGACCTCAACTATGAGAGACAAAAGGAGAAATCAAATCACATTGTCTGATTTGGAAAGAAATTTTCTTTCAAATATTGGTGGAAAATAAGTATTTGGTCAATAACAAAAGTTCATCTCAATACTTTGATATATATCCTTTATTGGCAATGACAGAAGTCAAAGTTTTCTCTAAGTCTTCACAAGTTTGGCACACATTGTTGTTGGTATGTTGGCCCATTCCTCCATGCAGATCTCCTCTAGAGCAGTGATGTTTTGGGTCTGTCACTGGACAACATGGACTTTCAACTCCCTCCAAAGGTTCTTTATAGGGTTGAGATCTGTAGACTGGCTAGGACACTCCAGGACCTTAAAATGCTTATTACGAAGCCACGCCTTCATTGCTCTGGCAATGTGCTTGGGATCATTGTCATGCTAAATGCTGAAAGACCCAGACACATTTCATCTTCAATGCCCTTGCTGATGGAAGGAGGTTTGCACTCAAAATCTTATGATACATGGCCCCATTCATTCTTTCATCTACATGGAGCAGTCGTCCTGGTCCCTATGCTTCACAGTAGGTATGGTGTTCTTTGGATGCAACTCAGCATTCTTTCTCTTGTAAGCACGACGAGTTGTGTTTCTACCAAACAGTTCTACTTTATTTTCATCTGACCATATGACATTCTCTCAATACTTTTCTGGATCAACCAAATTCTCTCTAACAAACTTCAGATGGGTCCGGACATATAATGGCTTAAGAAGGGGAAAACATCTGGCACTGCAGTATCTCAGACCTGGCAGCGTAGTGTGTTACTAAGGGTAGCCTGTGAAATATTGGTTCCAGCTCTCTGCAGATCATTCACTAGGTCCCATCCTGTGATTTTGGGATTTTTGCTCACTATTCTTGAGATCATTTTGACCTCAGGGGGTAAGATCTTGCATGGAACCCCGATTGAGGTAGACTATCAGTGGTATTGTATGTCTTCCATTTTCTAATTATTGCTCCCACAGTTGATTTCTTCACACCAACCTGCTTGGCTATTCCAGATTCAGTCTTCACAGCCTGGTGCAGGACTAGAATTTTGTTTCTGGTGTCCTTCAACAGCTCTTTGGTCTTCACAATAGTGGAGTTTGGAGTGTGACTGTTTGAGGTTGCGGGCAGGTGTCTTTTATACTGATAACAAGTTCAAACAGGTGCCAGTACTACAGGTAATGAGGGGAGGACAGAGGAGCCTCTTAAAGAAGAAGTTACAGGTTTGTGAGAGACAGAAATTTTGCTTGTTTGTCGGTGACCAAATAATTATTTTCCACCAAAATTAGAAAAAAAACCTTTCAAAATCAGACAATGTGATTTTCAGGATTTCTTTTCCCATTTTGTCTCTCATAGTTTAGGTCTACCTATGATGTCATTTACAGCCCTCTCGCATCTTTTTAAGTGGGAAAACATAAACACTATTGGTGGGTTAATAAATACTTTTTTCCCCCATGATATTTACATATAATTTGCTGATTAATTGTACATCATCACATAGATATATTATTTAAAAAATGTACTTTGTTCATGGAACAAGTCTTTTAGGTTTGTTCCCATATGAAAAGGTTCAACTTTATATTTGCTGATAAGAAAAAACTTAAAAAGAAGAAGGTTGGCCTGTGATTGTCCCTATTTGTCCCTCTGTGTATTTGAGGTTGACATCTCTAATCCAAGTACCTCGGAAAAGTAATAACTTTGTACTGATAAACTGGCACCTACAAGCCATATGCTGATGTTAAGTATCCAAATTTTCAAATTAGCAAACTATTATTTTTGTTTGGACTTCAACAATAATGTTTGCTCATTAAATTATACCTGCACTCATTCTGATCAATTAAAGGACCTTAACCGCATGGCACACATCATCAACTTTGGCACTTTAAGTCTATTCAAACCAACATCCAATTAACATTTCCTCTATTTAAGTTACCGTAGTTTCTCTAAAGTATTTCATTGTGTATTTATGTAGAAAATAGGAATGAATTTTCAGTTGCACTTTTTCATGACTGAAGAATGAGATCTGAAGTGAAATACATCAGCGATTATACAATAAATTGAGTGATGAATCAAAAAACCAAAACTTGAAAAGAACCTTAGATATGAAATATGGCTGAGCTTTCTAAGCTAACCTATCATATCTGAAGATATGAAAAATATGCTGCCCCTTCCATATGGCTGCTGTTTTGTCCTATTAAATGAAATGTGATCTGTATGCCAAAAGTAATACCAGGAAAATAAAAACTCAAGGAACATATATCACAGTTTTCAGAATACTACTTTGATACAAAAGAAATTAAGCTAAGAGTTATAATATCAATCAGTTGACCAAGTTTATTTGATAACTACCGTAGTTATGTTAGCCTTATTATATTCACTTATGGAATATTTCCATTATTATATAAATTTTTTATCTCGAAGCATTGTAATACACAATATCTTCGAGAATCCAACAGTAAGAAATTTGTCTGTAATTAAAAACAATTAAGGATCCAGTATAGACATTTAGTGCTGCACTGCGGAAACAAACCACCTTCAGTTCTTCAATGAGGGGGCATGCTACTTTTGTAAAGTTTCATTAAGCATATTCACGCTTCTTCATGAATCAGGGCTGTTGGTGATGTGTCAGTCACCACTGTGTGCGCTTCACCTCTCATCTGGGGACTGGGGTAAGACTTGTGGCATTGCAAACATAAATTTGACAATCAGCGATCACTATGCCCCTGTCTCACTCAAGCTCTGTCTACATTGTTAGAGCTCAGTAAAAATGACTACATCCAGAGTCGTCACATATTAGTGCACCTGCGAGTTCCGCCAAAACTTTGCAACTTTGAAAAGCTTCTTATGCCATAATTCTGGTGTAAAACATTTTATTAATTCAGTCCAATGACTTTTAAAAGAAACACAAGTGAAAAAAAAAAGTTTGCTGGATGTGAATAGAGTGCTTTGAAAAAGTCTTTTTGCCTTGTGTATTTTTTTGCATTTTTCCTCTTAGGCTGCTTTCACATCAGCGTTTTGCGCTGATCGCAGCAGTTGGGGTGAAAAAAACGCAACTTCCGCGATTACTGCATAACGGCCGCGATCGCGGCACACTTGTGGCAAGCCCCATGCAATGTCTATGGGGCTTGCGGTAAATGTGCGGCAGGTGCGGCAAATGCGGTTTCGGCACTTGCAGCAGGTGCGGCCGTGAAACAACCGCGGCATACTGCGTTTTTTTCGCAGCCGCACCTGCCGCAAGTGCCGAAGCCGCACCTGCCGCCCTTACCGCAAGCCCCATAGACATTGTATGGGGCTTGCCACAAGAGTGCCGCGCGTTATGCGGTAATCGCGGCAGTTGTGTTTTTTTCACCGCAACTGCCGTGATCAGCGCAAAACGCTGATGTGAAAGCAGCCTTATACCCAGAAACATCATTGTATTTTTGGGGAATTTTGTGTGATAAATAAACATTAATTAGCAAGTATTTATGACTTGTAAAGGAAATGACACATGCTTTTCTAAATATTTTAAAAATGTAATTCTGAACATTGTGATGTGCTTTTGTGTTTCGCACTTCTGAGTCAGAACTTTGTAGAGCCATCTTTTGCTACAATTACTGCTGCAAGTCTTTTGGGATATGTGTCAACGAGCTTTGCACATATAGAGGTTGACATACTTTCCCATTCTTTGCAACCTAGCTCTATCACTGTGAGGTTGGATGAAGAGCATCTGTGAACAGAGATTTTCAAGTATTTCAACAGATTCTAAATGGGATTTAAGTCTGGACTTTTACTGGAGCATTCACACACATGATTATGCTTTGATCTAAACCATTACATTGCATCTCTCACACTAGGTTTAGGGTCATTATTCTGCTGGGAGGTGAACCTTCACTTAAATCTTAAGTCTTTTGCAGCCTCAAACAAGGTTTTCCTACAGGATTGACATATATCTTCCCACCATTGTATGGCATGCGAAAAAATAGTCTAAAAACATAAAGTTACTTTCACCATAATTCACTTTGGATATGGTGTGTTCTTGGTAAAATTCAGTGTTGTCTTTTGGCAAACCTTTTGTAGTTATAATCAAAAAAGTTTATCCTTGGACTCATCAGATTATAAGACGTTTGCTCATGTTTTTTGGCAGACTTGATGTAGATCTTTCGGCAGAATATAGCTTTTCTTAGATATTTTATTTTATAGGACTGGACTTATATCTTGACATCCTAAGCCACAGGCCAAACATATGAAGAATGTTGTAGATTGTGTCACATTCAATACATAACCAGTACTTGGTACTAATACCAAGGTGTACCAGGTGGTAGGATAAAAAGAGATGAGTAGTAACTGAAATGTTCCCTTGTAGGTGCAAGATGGCATCAGAAGAAAACAAATTCAGGACATGAACTGGGTAAAAATAGAAGAATTGATGTGGATGTGGTGTGCTGCCCTGTGGAAGTATAAAGTGTAATATTCAGCAAATAATATTAGCTTTTTTGTTGTCTATGCATTAAAAGATCACAAACCGTTTTTCGGCTCTTGAGGCCTTCGTCAGGTACTCTTGACAAAATCGTGGACTATTTTTTTTAAACTTTTTTTCATCAGTATTGATAGACATCTCGTTCTAGGTAATTTTACAGTTATGCCAAAGTTAAAGGGGTGTTGCCATGAGCAAAATTAATTTTAACTCGATAATGACAGCCCATTGACTCTGGACGTCCAAAAATGAGTGATCTTATTCTGTTGTTACCTCTAGAGATGTAAGAACAGAAGAAGCCCTCTAGCACCCCATAGTGTCATAAAATCTCCAGGGTTTTAGTTATTCTTTGTAGCTGAGTCTCTGGAGATTATGAATTGGGAAGTCTTTTTCCCTTACCGGTAATGCGTTTGTTGGTAACACCATTACCGGTTAACAGATTACAAAAAAAAGGCATCGCAGATAAAAATTATTTCCATTTCATCCAGCAAGATTACACATGTCAGATGAAAAAGAAATGGCCCCCAAGACCCCCAGTACCGATAAACTCCCTCCTAACCGTCTGCTGGAGAATACCAAAACAGAGATCGTGGGCACTGACGACAGTGTTCAACCTTGGAGATTCCCAGCATCCTTGAGGGAGAGGAGACACTGTATCCGGGACAGTGTCTCTGGACCATGTGCACATATTGTACCCTAAAAGTGAGAAATGTAGTGTGAAGAAAGAAAATTCTCAATGTGATGACCTAGTGTTATCAATTTCTGTGAAGTACCTGTGGGTTCAAAATGCTCACTATATACTTACATAAAATCATTGAGAGGTATAGTTTCCAAAATGGGTTCACTTGTGTTTTTTTATCTGTTTAGGTACCATAGCAGCCTTTCAAATGCAATATGGTGCCCACAATCTATTTTAGCTTTTCCAAAATTCAAATATTGCTCCATCTCTTCTGAGGCCTCCCATTTGTCCAAACAAGACTTTTTGACTACATTTAGGGTATCACCGCACTCATAAGAAAGTGGGTAACAAACTCTGTGGTGTCCACTTTTTGGTGTTACCTCTTGTAAAAGTGAAAATTTTGGTGCTACAGCAACATTTTTTTGAAAATTTTCAATATCATGACTTATTGTTATCAAATTCTGTAAAGTAACTGTGGGCTAAAAATTTTCACTATATCTCTACATATAATCCATGAGGGTCTAGTTTCCAAAATGGGGTAACTTGTGGGGGATTTCTGCTGTTTAGGTACCTTAGGTGTTCAGGAAATGCAACATCGTGTCCGTCATCTATTTCAGCCAAATTTGATTGCAAAATTCGAATATTGCTTTGTCTATTCTGAGTCCTGCCGTTTGTCCATACAGAACTTATTGAGTACATGTGGGGTATCACCGCGCTCATAGGAATGTGGGTAATAAACTGTGGGGTCCATATTTTGGTGTTAATTTCTGCAAAAGTGAAAACATTGGTGGTAAAACAACACTTTTGTGAAAAAAAAAAGAACATTTTCAGTACCATGACCTATTGTTATCAAAACCTGAGAAGTACCTTTGGGTTCAAAACATCTACATATAATCCTTGAGGGGTCACTTGTTAGGGTTTCTGCTGTTTAGGTACCTTAATGGTTCGGGAAATGTAACATTATTCCTGTCATCTACTTCACTCAAGTTTGCTTTCCAAAATTCAAATAGCGCTCCTTTCCTTCTGAGCCCTTCCATTTGTTCAAACGGGGGTTTCTGATGACATTTGGGGAGCAGAAGAAACTGGGCAACAAAGTTTAGCATCCCATTTGTCATGCTATCCTTGTAAAAGTGAATAAACTGAGGCTAAAACAACATTTTTAGGTAAACTATAAATGTATTTCTTTTTACATTCCATATTGTATTAATTCCTGTGAAACACGTGAAGGGTTAAATAGACTTTTTTAATGTGGTTTTGAGCAGCCTAAAAGGTGCAGTTTTTGGAATGGTGTCACTTTTGGTTGTTTTCTGTCATGTAGGCCCTTCAAATCCACTTCAAATGTGATTTGGTCATTAGAAAAAGGTTTTATAAATGTTGATGTATAAATGACAAATTGCTTATTAACTTTGACTAAAAAAAATATTTTTTCCATAACTGTGCTGATGTAAAGTAGACATGTGGGAAATGTTATTTATGAACTATTTTGTGTGATATAAGTCTCTGGTTTAGCGCAATAAAAATTACAATTTTGAAAATTGCAAAATTTTTGCAAAATTCCCTTCTTTTCACAAATAAATGCAAAATATATCACTCTAAATTTACCACTAAAATGAAGCCCAATATGTCATGAAAAAACAATCATGGAATCTCTGGGATCCATTGAATCATTCCAGAGATACTAGTGCATCTCAATAAATTTATTGTTACTTGTATTGCTACTATGTTAGGCTGCCTTCAGATTTGCAGATGCCTCCGCAGCGTTTTGCAGAGGCATCTGCAAGCATCTGCATGCAGACCGCAGCCCCTATGTTTATAATGGAGCGCACGGCAGTCTGCAGATGCTTGCAGACCGCCGTGCGCACACATTCACTCCTTTATGTGATCTGTGCGCAGGCGGATGCCTGCGTACAGATCACACACTCTTGTCCGCACCAGGGATGCGACATGTTGCGCAATCGCTGCGGAGGCATCTGCAAATCTGAAGGCAGCCTTACTTGTCCTTGTCTGCCCTTTTTAGCATGTAAAGCGCCATGGAATATAATGGCGCTATATAAATAAATAATAATAATAATAATAATAAATTACAATATAATAAAAAATCAATGTAATCTTGCCATGTTTTAAGGCATTTCTGGGAGCCCTGAAACACGTTGACTAATAAATCAATATTATATTCACCCTTTGATGTCTCATAGAATACCCTTCATCCTCCCTTCTTTCATTTTCTGAGATAATGACCTTTGGGTTTTCACTGGTTGTAAGTAGGGATGAGCGAGTACTAAAATACTCGTACTCACTAGACTTGTAACGAGTAGGTCCTAATACTCGTTACTCATAGCAAGTCTAGCGAGTACAATGTAAGTCAATGGGGATGCATGTAATTGCGAGTAATTCCTCTGCTGCTGGACCCTATAAGGTCTGGCAGCAGAGGAAAAACCTGCAATTCCCCATTTTATTGTTTAAAAGCCAGCGGTAAAAAAACGCCGGCTTTTAAACAATGCTCACAGCTGCTGACAGTTTCCCCGCCGCCTGACAGCAGGATCCTCCGCTCCCCCCACCGCCTCCCCACCCTATCCTAACTTAGGATCGGTGGGGTGGAGCGGAGGATCCCGCAGTCAGCATAGGCTGTCACTATTTTTCGGGAGCGGGGGGGGGGTCGCCGGTGTTCACTCACCGTCCTCTGCGCGGCCCGCCCACCGTCTTTCTTCTTGTCTGTGTCTTTGCGACTGCAGCCGTATAGAACGGCGGCGGCCACAAAGCACTGCAGCTATCACTGAAGACTGGATTCTCCTGGATTGCCCCAGTCCGGTGCAATCCGGAACCATAGAGCCCCATGTTATGGGGTGCCGGATTGCATCGTACCGGTACAATCTGGGAGAATCCGGTTCAAAACCGGATTCTCCCGGATCGTACCGGTCTGGTGCAATCTGGCGCCCCATAACATGGGGCTCTATGGTCCTGGATTGCAACGGACCAGGGCAATCCGGTTTTTAATCTGGTTTTCTATTTTTGACCTTCCCATCCGGTATTTCAAATGAACAGCTGACTCAGGTCATTTGAAGTAGCAGTGCTGGCAGGGTTCATGTGAGTTCATGCTTGCCTGCATGAACTCACATGAACTTTCCCAGGGTGCACAGCTCTGCTACATCTCTGGTGGAGGTTCTCTACCAGAGATGTAGCAGAGCTAAAGAAGAACCCTGGATTGGACTACGGCGGACGGAAGAGGATTTTTTTTAAAATAAAGTTGGAGTCCCTAAGTGTCTTTTTGTTTTTTTTTCAAATAAAAATATTTTTTCTCTGTGTTGTGTTTTTTTTTAAAAATTCACTAGAAATTCATGGCGGTAATGTCTGCTATGGGCATGACCGCAATGAATTTCGGGCTTAGGGCCAGCTGATAACAAAAAGCTGGCCCTAACCCCTTTATTACCCAGTGAGCCACCACACCAGGCCCTGGAAGAGTTGGGTTCAGCGCCAGAAAATGGCGCTTCAATGAATGCGCCATTTTCCGGGGTGGCTGCGGACTGCCATTAGCAGAGGGGTGTGCCCAGAAGGCTTGGGCCTCCCTGCGCTGTGGAATCCAGCCCCCAGCTGCCTAGCTTGACCTGGCTGGATATACATTTTTTTTTTATTATTTCATGAAATTCACGAAATAATAAAAAATAAGGGCTTTCTGTGTCCAGGCAGGTCCAAATAGTCAGCTGGGGGTTGGGGGCAGCCTGTTGCCGCCTGCTGTATCCGGCTGGCATACTAAAATACGGCGAAGCCCGCGTCGAAATTTTTCTGAAAAATCCATTAAACAATCCTCTAAAAAGGGACTGCATCTTTATTAAGCCATTTATTAAGCTATGGTTGAGGGGTTAATAAAGACGCAATCCCTTTCATTCTTATTGTTTTTTGTATTATACCGAAAAAAAAATTAACGTGGGCTTCGCCGTATTTTTTGTATCCAGCCGGATACAGCAGGCAGCGACGGGCTGCCACCAACCCCCAGGTGCCTAGCTGTACCTGGCCGGACACAACAATATAGGGGATCCCCTTTTTATTATTATTTCATGAATTTCATCAAATAATAACAAAAATATACATGGGGCTCCGCACTATTTCTATGTCCAGCCAGGTACAGCTAGGCAGCTGGGGGCTGGAATCTGCAGCGCAGGGAGGCCAAAGCCTTCTGGGCACCCCCCGCTTCCAATGGCAGCCCGCAGCCACCCCAGAAAATGGCGTGTTCATTGAAGAGCCATTTTCTGGCGCTGAACCCGACTCTTCCAGGACCCTGGTGCTGTGACTCACTGGGTAATAAAGGGTTTCGGGCCAGCTTTGTATTATCAGCTGGCCCCAAGCCCGAAATTCATGGCGATCACTCCAGTAGTAGACATTACCGCCATGAATTTCTAGTGAATTTTTTAAAAAAAACACAACACAGAGAAAAAATATTTTTATTTGAAAAAAAAACAAAAAGACACTTAGGGACTCCAACCTTATTCAAATGAACAGCTGACCTGAGTCATGTAATTAATGTGTCTGACCGTACAGTTTCATGGTCTGATCATACCACATCTCCTGGAAAGGCACCATTAATAAAAATGGTGACTTCATGAGGGAATGCGCCTCTTATCAAAAGATATTCTTTCATTTGGTCACTAAAGGGTTAATAAAGACTTGTAGTAAAGTGGGAGGTGCACTGCAAACATCTGTTTGCGCGCCTAAAGAATACAAACGGTGATTGGTTAAGACAAGGGGGGATGAGTGGGGGCCAGTACCATATAAGGTGACGGTTCCTGTCAGGAACATCACTTTACCTCAGGAGTTTGAAGAAGCATATGAACATGGAGGAGTTGTTGGGCCGTTTGCTGGATAGGGCAAGCTCTGGAGGGGGAAGAGAGTGGCTGCTCCGTTGTTTGGCAGAGGATTCTTCAGCTGCAACAGCGCAGGTGTCAGCAACCCCGGACCCTTTGGAGGAAGGGGAAGTCCGGGAGGGAGAGAGGGCCCCTCGGCGCAGTGAGAGGTCCAGGAGGACTCGGCCTCCTTCTCCTTCACCTCCCCAGCTGGGAATAGAAGGAGTCAAGGCCGGAAGAGGCCGGCTTTGTCTGCACATCAAGAAGGGGCTGGACATGTTCCGCGCGGCCCTGGAAGGGGCCAGGACCTGGTGAATCAACCAGTTCCGGTGCCAGCTGCTCACAGTTCAGATATAGGTGATGTGAGACAAGGACAGGTAGCGTCTGCAATGATTCTTCAAGAGGCGGTACCTAGGCCACAGCACAGGAGCAGAGTTTCAGCGGCATCGGTGACGGAGGTATGGGACCCGACAGTGACTACGGCTTCATCCAACCATGGAGGAATGGCTCTATCACAGGCTCATCAAGGGCAGCTGCCACCTGATCCAACGACGTCTGGACAAGAATGGAGATTCCCTTCGCTTGACAGTTCAGTGGAGGGTGAGATATCAGTGTACCCTGTGTCTGGGGTTAATGTGTCATCATCCTCTATTGCTGATGTAGTTAATTCAGCAGTGAGGGAGGCACTTAGGGGTTTGACAGGCCCGGCTGAGGGGATTGGTAGTATTGTACGACCCCCTCCCAAGGCTCAAGTCCCAGGAGCATTATTCAAAGAGGCATTACCTTGTGAGATCTCACCGTTGGGATTTCACTTGGCCTCTTCTGTTAAAGAAAGAATTTGGGCTGGGGAGTACATGGATCTTTTTGCATTGCTACCCAGCAAAGATTCTTTCAGAATGGATAAAGCTGAGGAGGCTGATAAAAAGAAGGTCTTTAAGTCCTTCAATTCTTGGCTCCAAGCTTTTTTAATATATGCAGCTGTTTTATGCGAAAAGACCATTGTCCCCTGTGCTGGGCTCCTCCAACACATAGATATCGTGTTGGAGGCCTATCGTCACTTTGGGGGCGTTTCGTGGTTGTTATATGATGAGGGTTTTCGGCAGAAATTGTCCATTCACCCCTCTTTGAAATGGGGGGTGAAAGATGTAGGTTTGTGGTTACAGGTATTAGTTCCGCAGCGACAACCCTCTGTAGCGAAGCAGCCTGTTTCTCAGCAGATTAGAAAGGGCTTATGCTTCGCGTTCAATGAGTCCTCCTGCAAGTGGCTCCACAATTGTCGTTACAAACATGAGTGTTCTACTTGTGGGGGGGCTCATCCCATGGTCAAATGTTTTAAAAAGTATGCTCAAGGACAGCAAGGAGTTAATCCTAAGGAGCCATTTCTCGCGGGCGGGAACGCCAGTGAAGGTAGCAGAAATGCTACCGTTCCTAAGGCGGTACCCAGACAAGGGGAAGGCTCTACTCCTGCTTGAAGGTTTTTCCTACGGTTTTATGGTTCCTGCTTTTGACCAGCTGGGATGTACGGTTATTGGCAATTTACCCTCTGCTTCTAGGTTTCCTGAGGTAGTGAGGGATAAGATTCTTAAGGAATTACAGTTGGGGAGGTGTTCGGGTCCTTTTTCTCACCCCCCTTTTGAAAATTTTCGGATTTCCCCGCTTGGGGTGGTTCCCAAGAAAGAGAAAGGATCTTACCGCCTTATTCATCATTTGTCTTTTCCACCTGGTCAGTCCTTGAATGATCAGGTGAATAAAGACGACGCATCGGTGCATTATGCGTCATTCGACATGGCGGTTGATTTCCTTCGGGATTTGGATCAAGATGCCTTATTGGCGAAGACCGATATTCAGGCTGCGTTTCGTTTATTGCCTGTCCATCCTTCGGGTTTTTGTTCATTGGGTTTTACTTTTGAAGGTTCCTTTTTCTTTGACCGCTGCCTCCCGATGGGTTTTTCTTTGTTTTGTTTTTATTTTGAGATTTTTTCTTCTTTCCTTCATTGGTGTGTTACGTTTTTTTACCCACACGGTCGTGTACTTCACTATTTGGATGATTTTTTATTTTTAGGCCCCCCTCGGTCAGATGTTTGTTCTCAATTGATTGAGCGTTTTTTGTCTCTCATGTCTTCTTTCGGTGTTCCTATTGCTGAAGAGAAAACGGTCCTTCCCTGTACTTGTATAGAATTTTTAGGGATTGAGATCGATTCAGCATCCATGTGTTGTCGCCTTCCAGCTGAAAAGCTGAACAAGCTCAGACTGCTGGTCGGTGAATTTTTGAGACGGGAATATGCTTCTTTGAAGGAGTTTCAGGCTTTGCTTGGATCCCTTAATTTTGCATTACGCATTATTCCTATTGGGAGAGTTTTCTTGCGTCGGTTGTACAATGCTACGGCCGGACACACTTCTCCTTTTTCCAGGATACTTGTTTCTGCGGACTTGAAAGAAGATCTGTGGATTTGGTCTTGTTTTATCGATGAGTTTAATGGAATTTCTGCATGGCAGTCTGAGTTCCAGTTGTCAAGCACCTTGCGTCTGTTTTCTTCAGCTTCTTCTTCTGGAGCTGGCGGTTTTTATAATGGTCAATGGTTTTCTGAGACTTGGCCTGGTTCATTTCATGATAAAGAATTTTCTTTGGTTCTTCTTGAAATTTTTTCGGTCTTCTTGTTATTTTCAGTATGGGGTCATTCCCTGAGCAATAAGCGGATTTTATTATTGTCTTCCTCTAAAGGTTTTTCTTTTGCTTTAAACACTATGTCATCAAAAAATACCATGGTCTCTAAAGTGCTGAGATTACTGATGTTGGTGTTGCTTCAACATAATATCTGGCTGAAGGTCTCTTATAGGCCTTTTTATGAAGATGAGGTTGGTGTTTTCTTGTCTTTTCAGCGCATAGAAGAATTTCTGTCCCGTTTTCCGATGTCATGCGGAAAGAGAATTTTTGTTCCAGCATCTCTTTTGGACGTGATCTGAATCTGGCTTCCCGTTATATTTCTCAGTCTGTCGCACCACGAACGTGGGCTGATTATTCCCGTTCTTGGATCGTTGGAAGATTTTTTCCAAGGAACGTGGTTTTGATCCGGTATCCTGCGAATCCGAATGTGCATTGCTATTTTTGACGTTTTGTGTACAAGACGGGATCTCTCATCCCGCATTGTCTAAAGTAGTGGCTGGTATTTCCTTTTTCTTGAAATTGTATAATATTCCTCCTTTGACGTCTCTTTTTTCTGTTAGACAGTTTCTAAAAGGCTTTAAAAAGGAAGGTTTTTCTGTGGACTCCAGACGCCCTGTTACGGTTGAACTTTTACGGAAATTGTGTGAGGTTTCCAAGTTAGTTTGTTTCGATGAATTTGAAAGCACCCTATTCAATGCAATTTTTGTTACTTTGTTTTTTTCGGCTATGAGAGTTAGTGAGTTGTTAGCTGCAAGCCGTTTTGGTTCACCTGGATTTTATTTTTCGGATGTATTGGTCACATCTGATAAGTTGGTGATGTTCCTTCGGCGATCTAAAACTGATTTGGAAGGAAAAGGTGCTGAAATTATCTTGCATGCGTTGCAAGATTTGTCCATTTGCCCAGTCGATAACATGAGACGTTGGTTGTCTATTCGTCCTCATGGTTTTCCACATCTTTTTCTTCATAATTCGGGGGTTCCCGTTCCCGTTACAGTCTTTCAGTTTTCTGCGGTGCTTAGGAAGTGTTTAAACTCGTTGCATTTGAACTCTTTACATATTACCGCTCATTCGTTCAGAATTGGGGCAGCCACTGAGGCTGCCCAGTACGGTTTGGATGAGGAGCATATTAAGAAGATAGGAAGGTGGAAATCTAGTAGGTATAAACTTTATGTTCGCCCAAATTTGTTATTCACTTGTTAATTCTTTATTTTACAGGCCATAAATGCGTTTGGATCGTGGGTCATTCCTATGTTTATTTGGCGCATCACCGAGCGCAACAGAGGACTTATTCTGCTAATTTATCATTTGACCCTTCAGCAATACAAATTTATTGGCATGGAGTTAGAGGTCTTCGGTGGTGCCAACTGAAACAGGTTTTGTTAGATTTATGCTTTAAATTCCCTATGCCAGATCTCTTGATTCTACATTTATTGGGCAATGATTTAGGCAAATTTAGATCATCGGATTTATTGAAACAGGTAAAGCGAGATCTGGCTTGGATCTCGCACCTTTTTCCTTCAGCCTCTTTGTGTTTTTCCGAGATAGTCTCCCGTCTCAGGTGGAAAGCAGACGGGTCACTGTTTATGGAGAAGATAAAGAGGAGAGTGAACAGGGATCTATCTAGATTTTTGCCTGAAATTGGTGGTTTTTGCTTCCGACATCTCGAGTTGGAAGGATTTGAAGTGGGTTTGTATGGCAGAGATGCCATACACCTTTCTGCTGTAGGATATGACATATTGAATTTAGACTTCCAAACTATGGTTGAACATTGGTCGGGTGGCTTTGTGGGGGGGGCCTCTGCCGTTTAGCAGAGTCCCTGTTGGGCCGGGTCATCCAATAATTTGGGTGGATCCTTATGGAATTAAATTAAATACATTTTTATGGATTCAATTATTTATTCAAGTTAATGGAAGTTATTTATTATTGATGATATTCATTGATGAGTTGGATATATGAATTAAACTTGGCAAAGAAACCCTACCAATGTTTTATTTAAGTTAAATAAATTAATTTATACCAAACAATTTGGAGTGTTGTTTGTCATTCATTAATTAAATTTAAGGTTGATATGCATAGGGGCGCTATTACTTCATGGAAAGGCACCATTAATAAAAATGGTGACTTCATGAGGGAATGCGCCTCTTATCAAAAGATATTCTTTCATTTGGTCACTAAAGGGTTAATAAAGACTTGTAGTAAAGTGGGAGGTGCACTGCAAACATCTGTTTGCGCGCCTAAAGAATACAAACGGTGATTGGTTAAGACAAGGGGGGATGAGTGGGGGCCAGTACCATATAAGGTGACGATTCCTGTCAGGAACATCACTTTACCTCAGGAGTTTGAAGAAGCCCCGCCCTCCCGCCCCATTTGTTTTGATGATATTTGATGAAATCGGTTGGGTTCTTTGTCAGAGGTCCGGGTCATCCAATAATTTGGGTGGATCCTTAAGGAATTAAATTAAATACATTTTTATGGATTCAATTATTTATTCAAGTTAATGGAAGTTATTTATTATTGATGATATTCATTGATGAGTTGGATATATGAATTAAACTTGGCAAAGAAACCCTACCAATGTTTTATTTAAGTGTAACGCAGGTGGTCTGGTGTCTTGGTTCCCTCGGCGTTACTGCGCTTTCACCCAATGCTCCTTCCCCCCCCTGTCCAGCTGGGAGACTGTAGTATGTTACCTGGATAGGATTCTGCTCAGTTCCCAGCTCCGCTGCGTAGCTGCACATGTGTTGTAGTGTCAGTGCTCCGCTGTTTACCTCTCATGTGTGGACCCTGGCTCCCGCTGTGGAAGCTATCCGCGGGTTGTGAGGTCCTCTGCAGCTGGTGCATGACTTTCCACGTGTGTCTAGGCTTGCAGCCGCTGCCAGGTGCTCTGGGCATCGGTTCCTGTGCTGGCTATGCTGTATGGGTTCTGACTGTGCCTAGGGTGCGCGCCGCCACACCTTCCCCAGTTTAGTAAGATGGAGGGTGTGCGCTTGAATTGCTGTCCCCAGCCTATAGCTGAGGGTCAGCTCCTATTTAAAGTTCCTCTTCCCTGTTGGGCGTGGCCAGAGCCTCGCATTAGGTTTCTTAACCTAGCCCTGTGTGTTTGGTCCAACATGCTGCTCCTGGTCTGCCTTGTCTACAGCTCCTGTTCTGCCTGCTACCAGTTCGGGGAAAGCTGATGTCTGTGTCCCTGGACCCGTCTTGTCTGTGCTGGTGCCAACGTCCTTGTCTTGTTCCTGCTTGTGTCTTGCTGTTCCCGGTCTGGAGCCGTGTCCGTTGCATGGAGTCCAGATGTCCTGACTGTCGGTGTCCAAGATGGACCTGAGGTTCTGCCTGGTGTCTGTGCCTGGTGTCCGAGATGATCCCGAGGTTCCGCCTGGTGTCCGAGATGGTCCTGAGGTCCTGCCTGATGATGTCTTGCCTTGTGTCCGAGATGACCCCGATGTCTTGCCTTGTGTCCGAGATGACCCCGATGTCTTGCCTTGTGTCCGAGATGACCCTGAGGTTCCCGCCTGGTGTCCGAGATGACCCTGAGGTTCCCGCCTGGTGTCCGAGATGACCCTGAGGTTCCCGCCTGGTGTCCGAGATGACCCTGAGGTTCCCGCCTGGTGTCCGAGATGACCCTGAGGTTCCCGCCTGGTGTCCGAGATGACCCTGAGGTTCCCGCCTGGTGTCCGAGATGACCCTGAGGTTCCCGCCTGGTGTCCGAGATGACCCTGAGGTTCCCGCCTGGTGTCCGAGATGACCCTGAGGTTCCCGCCTGGTGTCCGAGATGACCCTGAGGTTCCCGCCTGGTGTCCGAGATGACCCTGAGGTTCCCGCCTGGTGTCCGAGATGACCCTGAGGTTCCCGCCTGGTGTCCGAGATGACCCTGAGGTTCCCGCCTGGTGTCCGAGATGACCCTGAGGTTCCCGCCTGGTGTCCGAGATGACCCTGAGGTTCCCGCCTGGTGTCCGAGATGACCCTGAGGTTCCCGCCTGGTGTCCGAGATGACCCTGAGGTTCCCGCCTGGTGTCCGAGATGACCCTGAGGTTCCCGCCTGGTGTCCGAGATGACCCTGAGGTTCCCGCCTGGTGTCCGAGATGACCCTGAGGTTCCCGCCTGGTGTCCGAGATGACCCTGAGGTTCCCGCCTGGTGTCCGAGATGACCCTGAGGTTCCCGCCTGGTGTCCAAGATGACCCTGAGGTTCCCGCCTGGTGTCCGAGATGACCCTGACGTTCTCGCCTGGTGTCCGTGATGTTCCGTGTCCATGATGTGTGTTCTTGTTCAGTAAACGTTACTTTTGCTATACCTGAAGTGTGCGGTGTCGTCTTGTCCTGCAGGTTACCACCTAGCCCACATGCTCAGCTGCCACAGAACCCGGTTGCTGTTCTTCCCTAGTCTGGGCAGGCCCGGGTCCCCCCTGTGGTCCAGTGGGTCCACATTCCCCTTACCTCATGGGTCGCGAGCGTGACTGTGACATTAAGTTAAATAAATTAATTTATACCAAACAATTTGGAGTGTTGTTTGTCATTCATTAATTAAATTTAAGGTTGATATGCATAGGGGCGCTATTACTTCATGTACTGAGATAATCTAATATATGTGTCCCTTCAATGTACTGTGTAATGGATGTGTCTGACCATACAGGAACATGTCCTGGGCAGGGGAGAAAGTGAAAAAGTATACAGACATTACAGTATGGGATCACAGCTTATTCCTTTTCAATGGTAAAGTAAATACCCTGCTTACTTAAAAACAATATGTACCTCAAAGGCCGAGAGATGGAGTATGATTACACCAATGTCCTTGTACGGTAAGACATGACCATTACACAGTTTACTCTTATACTGTACCATCACACTTTTCAATTATAGTGTCTGCTCACACTTTTCTCCCCTTCATACTGTCCCCTCACAATTAGAGATGAGCGGTGTTAGATTCAAATTGTTCGCCAATATCAAATTCGAGCTGTTTTGGATGGTGTTCGAGTAATTTGCAGAATTCAAACAATTTGCTTCAAATTCGGCAGTTCCAGGTTATGTTCGATAACGCTTCGATTACCAAAATCTTAACCCTAACCCTAACCCTAATCCTAACCCTAACACTGTCAATGAATTGTTAATATCCAGTTTCTGTGTGTAAAGTGTGCGGGGGGGGGGGGATTATATCAGTGCTGCAGAAATTATCGCGATCTCCTTTTTTCTCCTGACTGCAGACACAGTGGGGCAGTGCAGGCTGTCAGCCAATGACACACACACAGCAAAGTGCATTTTTTGCACACAAGCAAGGGCATGCATCATTGGCTGTGTATGTCACATGTCCTTGCCCTATAAAACCCGGTCATTTTCCCATCGCCACCATTTTCCCATTGCTGTAGCTCTGTGTCAGACGGCACCGCTGCTGCTGTGTGCGCTATACAGTTAAACAGTGTCACTTCACTTATTAGTCAGCTAATGAGCGAATGTCAAGTTAGATAGACAGATAGATAGGTTTAGGGAGTAGGGACTGGAGGGAGGGTGCGAATTGTAGGAATATCAGCCCTTTTGAGGACTACTTCATAGAAGTAGGGAGTAGGGACTAGTTGTGTATCAGCCCTTTTCAGGACTATTTCATAAAAGTAGGGACTAGTTGTAATCTCAGCCCTTTGGGCTAGGTTAGAGCAGTTCATAGCAGTTTTTTCCAGGCAGGTGTGTGTTAGTGTTTTTCACAGCATCTGGGCAAATCTAGCTCAGGGAATCCCTTAGGGCAGGTAGTGTAGCACTGCTGTGAAGAAAGCTACACCACCTGTCTTAAGTAGGTATTTTTTTGCTACAGCTAGTCCAGGCAATTTGTTCGGGCTAGTAGCAGTGTCTGTCAGTCAGCGGTGTAGCGCAGCTGTAAAGTAAGCTACACCGCCTGTCTATCCAGTAGCCAATTTTTTTGCTGCAGCTAGTCCAGGCAGTTTGTTAGGGCTAGTAGCAGTGTCACTTACACAGTGATGTGGCCCACGTCTGAAACAAGCTACACCGCCTGTGTAGCTTGGTGACCTTCCCCTGACGAAGCTGACAGGCGCAGGCAGCGATACGCGTGGGGAGCGCCATACCTCATGCCCTTATGATTCATGAGACTGGTTAACTGGTTTACTTAAACTAGTCTCTTTCCCCCTGGTTTCTCCATACTAGGTTTAAAGGAACCTTTCCCTATTTATTCTATCTGGGTCTATTTTATTCCCAAACTAGTCTAATACCTACTAAGGCTGTGAGCCCTTTCTGTTATGCTGCAGAACCTCTTTGCTGCTCAAATACATGTACTATGTATTATAGGTGCTATCATGGTCAATTGACTGTATGTATTGATATGTTGGGGTTCCCTTGCATATTGTAAAACATTTTTTCCTTTATACGCTTACCTTATATTGGGCCCTATAGAAAAATATTATGTACTTATTCTACTGATAATGTGTATATCACTATAACTGGTATGGGCAATTGGCATTGAGGTTTTCTATGATATATTATTATCATGTGAATTGTTATAGCTGTATTGGGCTATTTTAAGTGATTTTATTCTTTTGTGTGACCATCTTTTGTGTGTGTGTTTTTTGATATTGAATAAATTTGTTAATATTAATGAGTACTTTTTTGAGGTTGTATCGCTTTTTTGGACCATTCCTCGCTCGTCTGCATGATATCCCTTTACTGGTCTAGCGATCCCCACTTGTAATATATTTATACTAGCTGTAGTACCCGGCTACACCCGGGTTAATAAATAACTGCTGTTAGCTATAACAAAATAGAATTTGAATATGTCATATTAATGAGCTGTAGGAAAATAGAAGCTGAGCTGTGATTGATTGCTATAGGCAGCCTAATAAATCTCCAGCCAACAGTAAACCCACCCCTGGCCAGGCAGTATATGTTACCTCACACATACACATAATAGACAGATCATGTGACTGACATCTGCCTTAATTCCCTATATGGCACATGTGTTGCACATTGGCTGTTTTTAATCAGATGTTTATGTTTGGAAAATAAAGATAGCACACATGTGAGGCG
Organism: Allobates femoralis; assembly: GCA_033576535.1. Lineage (NCBI taxonomy): Eukaryota > Metazoa > Chordata > Amphibia > Anura > Aromobatidae > Allobates > Allobates femoralis. Next base: position 545,749,655 of record JARQOC010000003.1, read on the forward strand.
AGTTGTGTGAGGTGATTTGTGCACATCTGTGTCTGTCTGTGTGGTGTGTGTGTCCCTGGGGTGTGTATGTGTGTGTCCCTGTGGGGGGGTCTGTGTGGTGTGTGTCTCTGTTGTGTGTGTCTCTTTGTGGTGTGTGTGTGTCCCTGTGGGGTGAGTGCATGTGTCCCTATAGGGTGTGTATGTGTGTGTGTCCCTGTGGGGGGGTCTGTGTGGTGTGTGTGTGTATCTGTGTTGTGTGTGTCTCTTTGTGGTGTGTGTCCCTGTGGGGTGAGTGCTTGTGTCCCTATAGGGTGTGTATGTGTGTGTGTCCCTGTGGGCGGGGTGTCTGTGTGCGGTGTGTGTGTCTCTGTGTTGTGTGTGTCTCTTTGTGGTGTGTATGTGTCCCTGAGAGGTAAGTGCATGTGTCCCTATAGGGTGTGTATGTGTGTGTGTCCCTGTGGGGGGGTCTGTGTGGTGTGTGTGTCCCTGGGGTGTGTATGTGTGTGTCCCTGTGGGGGGGGTATGTGTGGTGTGTGTCTCTGTTGTGTGTGTCTCTTTGTGGTGTGTGTGTCCCTGTGGGGTGAGTGCATGTGTCCCTATAGGGTGTGTATGTGTGTGTGTCCCTGTGGGGGGGGTGTCTGTGTGGGGTGTGTGTGTCTCTGTATTGTGTGTGTCTCTGTGTGGTGTGTGTCTCTTTGTGGTGTGTGTGTGTCCCTGAGGGGTGAGTGCATGTGTCCCAATAGGGTGTGTATGTGTGTGTGTGTGTGTCCCTGTGGGGGGTCTGTGTGGTGTGTGTGTGTGTCTCTTTGTGGTGTGTGTGTCCCTGTGGGGTGAGTGCATGTGTCCTTATAGGGTGGCTATGTGTGTGTGTCCCTGTGGGGGGGTCTGTGTGGTGTGTGTGTCATGTGTGTCTCATTGTGGTGTGTGTGTGTCCCTGTGGGGTGAGTGCATGTGTCGCTATAGAGTGTGTGTGTGTCCCCTTGGGGGTGTGTGTGTGTCTCTGTGTTGTGTGTGTCTCTTTGTGGTGTGTGTGTGTGTTTTTTCGGGTGCGTGGTGAGTATCCAATGTTGGGGCTGCACCTTAGCGACTATACACTTGCTGTTACTCTTTGTGTGCGTGTGTTGTGTATACATGTCCCCGTGCGTGGTGAATATCTCATGTTGGGGCCCCACCTAAGTAACTATATGCTGGTATGTGCTGTTAGTCTTTGGCGCTATCATTAAGCCCCTCTCATTTACAACTGTCAACTGGTAACTGTCACTTTTTCCCCATTATGTAGATAGGGGCAAAATTGTTTGGTGAATTGTAATGCGCGGGGTTAAAATGTCGCCTCACAAGATAGACTATGACGCTCCCGGGGTCAAGACGTGCGACTGTGCAAAATTTTGTCTCTATAGCTGACATCTGTCGATTTTCCTCCAACTCTTTTCCATTCACTTTTTCCCCATTATGTAGATAGGGGCAAAATTTTTGGTGAACTGGAACGCGCAGGGTTAAAATATCGCCTCACAACATAGACTATGACGCTCCCGGGGTCAAGACGTGCGACTGTGCAAAATTTTGTAGCTGTAGCTGGCAGCTGTCAATTTTCCTCCCACACGTTTCCTTTCCCTTTTTCCCCATTATGTAGATAGGGCCAAAATTGTTTGGTGAACTGGAACGCGCAGGGTTAAAATTTCGCCTCACAACATAGCCTATGACGCTCTCAGGGTCCAGACGTGTGACTGTGCAAAATTTTGTCTCTATAGCTGACAGATGTCGATTTTCCTCCAATATTTTTCCATTCACTTTTTCCCCATTATGTAGATAGGGCCAAAATTGTTTGGTGAACTGGAACGCGCAGGGTTAAAATTTCGCCTCACAAAATAGCCTATGACGCTCCCGGGGTCGAGACGTGTGACTGTGCAAAATTTTGTGGCTATAGTTGCGACGGTGTAGATGCCAATCCCGGATATACACACATACACACATACACACATTCAGCTTTATATATTAGATTGGTGGTGCCGTCCCCTACCCATTTACTCCACAAAACCCAGTGGTGTAGCCCACTTCTAATAACACAAACTGCACCGTCTGTAGTTCTTAGTAATTTTTAACTGCACCTAGCCCAGGTACCACTTTGGGCCTAGTAGCAGTGTCACAAAAACCAGTGGTGTAGCCCACTTCTGATAACACAAACTACACCTCCTGTGTAGTTCCTAGTAATCTTTAACTGCACCTAGCCAGGTGTCACTTTGGGCCTAGTAGCAATGTCACAAAAACCAGTGGTGTAGCCCACATCTGAAAACACAAACTACACCGCCTGTGTAGTTCCTAGTAATTCTTAACTGCACTTAGCCCAGGTGTCACTTTGGGCCTAGTTGCAGTGTCACAAAAAACAGTGGTCTAGCCCACTTCTGATAATCCAAACTACTCCGCCTGTGTAGTTCCTAGTAATTTTTAACTGCACCAAGCCCAGGTGTCACTTCGGGCCTAGTAGCAGTGTTTGTTCAGTCACCTCTGCCTGATTTACATCCTATTTTTTCTTGTCCAACAACTGCACAGTTGCCAATTTGGTCACATACAAAATGAGTGGCAAAAGGCCTGCTGCTGGTGGAAAGGAGAATAGGCATGGTGGAAAGGGAAAAAACAGTTTGTGTCCGTGGGGTAGATTCTAAAGCCACACCAACATTCGCAGAAGAAAGACAATCTTCCGGCCAAAGTAAGATGTCTGCTTCTTTACGTGGCCAATCGGATATGATCCCTTTCTTACTGCCACGACCATCGATACCACTTGTAATTGAGGCACACAAATAGCAGGTGCTTGAATGGATCACAAGTGCTCCATCAAGTGGCCTCTCCTCCACCTCAACTTCTACATCACAAACCCGTCATCTGAGGTGTCAGCCCAATCGCACTTGCTTCCTCCCAGCTCCCAAGTCTCCAGCCGTCCTACTGAATCTGGGTTAACAGACATGGTTGAGTCAGCAGAGCTGTTTGTTCAGTCACACAAAAGCCTGGGAATCAGAGGTCTGTTCCAAAGCAGCAGTGAGTCCAGACGAGTTAATGATCTGCCCTGATGCCCAGAAGCTTTGTGAGTCAGATCCAGGCCCAGATGAAGAAGGTTCTGAGCTTCATGTAGACCCTCATTCCCAAACTGTAACTCCTCTTGGTGGAGACAATGAGGATGATGCTGATGAGACTCAGATACCGGATTGGATTGACAAATTAACTTTTCGGTCAAGGCAGAAAGAGGTTGTCTCTGAAAACAAGGGATGTGAGAACACAGAGGGTGATGATGAGGTTGGAGATCCCACTTACTGTCAACCCACAGTCAGCCAGTCGATGAGGTCAGCAGAGGAGGTGGAGGAGGATGCTACTGACGACGAGGTTAGGTTGCGGCTTCCTGGACATAGATGGAGTACTGGAAGCACGTCAACAACTGCATCCACAGCCACAACTCTGCCTCTGAGCAGAAGTCGTGGTGGCTCTGCAGTTCGCATGGGCTCTAAGCCTTGCCTAGCCTGGGTCTTTTTTGACATCGCCAAGGATCTCCCAACTCATGTCATCTGCAAGATTTGCCACCAATCTCTGAGTAGAGGCCAAAAACTCACTAGCTTGAGTACTTCATGCATGAACCGCTAAATGAACATGAAGCACAAGTGGGAAGCTCCCTGTACTAGAATGCGGGCTAGAGGGGCGGGCCTACCACTGTCTGCCCCATCTAGTGCATCCGTGTGCTCTTCATCATCTGTGACTGTGGGGACAGCTGTCAAACATGCTTTTGGACGCAGACCTTCCACCTATTTACCAGCAACAGGCAGTGTGATTGGCAGGTCATCACTTGGATTTCAAGTGGAAAATGCTGCTGATGTTGAGCTCTCTCAGACATCGAAAGCACCACCTTTGGATGAAGGCAACATTACATCTTCGCCTGCACCTCCCTCACAGATAAGCAGTTTGCCGGGGACACCCTACTCAACCCCGTCTCAGCACAGCAGCCAGCCCTCCGTCCTCAGATGTGGAAAAGTAAAAAGCCATCTCCTCTTAGCCATGAGAAAGCTAAACGCTTGAATTTCACCATCTGCAAGCTGTTGGCTACAAAAATGCTGCCTTTCCGCCTGGTGGACACAGAGGATTTTAGAGACCTTATGTTCGTCACAGTGCCTCAGTCGCAACTACTTCTCCAACAAAGGTGTGCCTGCGCTACACCAGCATGTTGCAGACAACATCACCGCTTCCTTGAAAAACTCTGTGTGTGACAGGGTGCATTTCACCACAGACACTTGGACCAGTAAGCATGGACAGGGGCGTTACATCGTTAACTATGGTGAGAGGTGGAGAAGGGTCTGCTGTCCAAGTCTTGCTGTCCCCACGAGTTGTGCGTCAATCCTCTGTAGGTAGAAGTTCCTCCACTGCTTCTGCCTCCTCAACCTTGTCTCGGTCCTCCACCTACGCCCAAAGCCTGTCTGGTAATGCCACCCGCGTTGTAACTGCACAGAAGGAATCCTGCACACTTCCTTACTATGCTGGCAGCAGGCTGTCTTTACCTTGAAATGCCTGGGAAATGTGAGTCACACAGCTGAGGAGTTGTGGTCAGCTCTGGAGACTGAGTTTCAGCAATGGTTGTCTGCATTCAACTTGCAGTCAGGGAAGGCCGTGTGTGACAATAATGCAAACCTGGGTGCTGCCCTTCGCCGGGGCAATGTCACACACATGCCTTGAAATGCAATTTTTGACACACTATCCCGGCCTAGATGGGCTTTTGCAGAGGGCACGGTCGCTGTGTGCTCACTTCCAGTGTTCGCATCCCGCAGCTCAACGACTTGCTTCCCTCCAGAAGTCTTTCGGCTTGCCCGTTCTCTGGATGAAATGTGATGTGCCGACACGCTGGAATTTTACTCTGCACATGTTGCAGCGACTGTGGCAGCACCACCGAGCCCTGGTGCAAAACGCTATGACGTATAGCATTAGCTGACGAGATCCAGAGGTGGGGCAGATCACGCTGCTGGAGTGGTCTCAGATCAAGGACCTATGCACCCTTCTGCACAGTTTTGAGATGGCGACGAAGATGTTTAGTGCTGATGATTCCATTATCAGCATGACTATTCCGGTCATCTACATGCTGGAGCACACTCTAAACAATATTCGGAGTCAGGTGGTGGGACAAGAGGAGGTGGAGGAAGTACAGGAGGAGTCCTATGCGGAAGGGATAACAAGATCTCCAAAGTCCAGACGGTCGGCAGCACCAAGGCGGCAGATATGGGAGGGTGGGGGAGAGGGATTGACGAGGGCACATGGTAGCAACCAAGCTGTTCAGGAAGGTGCAGGAGCCCAGGAAGAAATGGAGGATGAACTGGTGACGGGCATGGAAGAGTCAACAGATGAGGGAGACCTTGATGACATTTCTGTTGTGCGAGGTTGGGGAAAGAGGGCAGAGGAAGGAAGCATCATTCTCACCTCCCCGCCACCAACACAACAAGGACTTTGTCCTCCTGGATGCGCAAGACACATGAGCGCCTTCTTGCTGCACTACCTGCAACATAACCCTCGGATTGCTCGAATTAGAAGTAATGCTGACTACTGGGTTGCCACACTCTTCGTTCCCCGGTACAAAACCAAATTTGCCGAAATAATTCCAGCCATACAAAGGGACACACACATGCAGGAGTACCAGCAGAAGCTGATACATAATCTCAGATCGGCTTTTCCACAAAACACCAGTGGTACACAGAGTTCTAACTTGTCAACCGTAGGACTGTGGAGTCATCATCACTCACACCGTACCAGTAGCACCGTATCTGGTGGTGGTAACAGCAATTTTGTGTGCAATTTTTTTTAGACCATCATTTCCAAGGCCTGAAGACCGAGAAGTCTGACACATAGTCAACGGCTGAAGTGGATGGTACACGAGTATCTCCAACTTAACATCGATGCCATGACTGGGGAACTGGAGCCTTGCTCATTTTGGGCTTCCAATCTCGAAAAATGGCCTGAGCTCGCCACTCAAGTCTTGGAGATCTTGTCGTGCCCCGCAGCCAGCATTCTCTCGGAACATGTCTTCAGCGCTGCTGGTGGTGTGCTGACAGAAAAGCGCACGCATCTGTCCACCCAGAATGTGGACAGACTAACGTTCATCAAGATGAACAAGACATTGATCCGCAAGGACTTTCTACCCCTGGGTCATCCTGGGGAGACTAAAGGCTTGTGGATTTTTGCATTCAAGTGACCATTTTAAGTTTGCAACTGTGGGGCAATTGATGACACTTAAGTGGTGTCTGTGCCCAAATTTTTGGAATAAATTGAGACTTTTGTTGTAGTCCCCTAAATGTGACACAATGCTCAGCGTGTGCACGAGGCCTTATAGATACGAGGGAAAAAACTCACCAAAATACTCATCGTGTGCATGAGGCCTTACAAATACTGAGGAAAAACCTCACCAAATACTCATCGTATGTAAGGGCCTTACAAATACTGAAGAAAAAAATCACGAAATACTCATCGTGTGCATGGGGCCTTACAAATACTGAGGAAAAACCTCACGAAAAAATCATCGTTTGAACGAGGCCTTACAAATACTGAGGAAAAAAATAACAAAATACTCATTGAGGGCATGAGTCCTTACAAATACTGAGGAACAACCTCACCAAATACTCATTGTATGCACGAGGCCTTACAAATACTGAGGAAAAACCTCTCCAAATACTCATATGCATGAGGCCTTACAAATACTGAGGAAAAACCTCACCAAATACTCATCGTGTGCACGAGGCCTTACAGATACTGAAGTAAAACTCACGAAATACTCATCGTGTGCATGAGGCCTTTCAAATACTGGAGTAAAACCGGATTTTACAACGGCATGACATGCCTATATCTGTGTCTCCTCTTCCTTTTACTCGTCCATCTCTTTTCATTTCGCATTTTTATATGAATTTGTCAGTTTTCCATGTGTTTGTTGTATCTTCTGAGTAGTTTGTCACCTTTTGGACACCTTAGAAGGTGTTTTCTATTTGTTTTCTAAAGGGCCTGTCACACGCGTCAATATCGCCTGCACGATATCGGCTGCACATGACGTTGCAGCGATATTGACGCGTGTGACATACTGAATCAACCAGCGATAAATCGCTGGTTGATGATCGCCAGGTTTTAGAACCTGCTCTAAAACCTGGCGATTGTCGCCCGGTGGACACGCAGCATCGCTGCGTGTGACACGGGAGAGTAGCGATATTCCAGCTCCCAGCGCCTCTCACAAGCGCTGGGAGCTGGTAACTAAGGTAAACTGCGGGTATCTAGGCAGCGCGCGCTGCCTAGATACCCGACGTGTACCTTAGTTACCAGCCTCCTCCGCTCCGCTGTCCCTGTGCCAGTGTGGCAGAGGAGAGGGGGTTAACCAGGGAAGCTTCCTGCTTCCCCCGGCTGAGCCCGCCCGTCCTCTCTCTGCTGCTGCTCCGGCTCACAGGGGCCCCGCTGGACGCAGGTTAGCCCTGCAGGGGGGTCCCCAGCCGCCCCCATGTCCCTGTGCCAGTGTGGGCAGAGGAGAGGGGGTTAACCAGGGAAGCTTCCTGTTTCCCCCCGGCTGAGCCCGCCCGTCCTCTCTCTGCCGCTGTCCGGGCCCCGCTGGACGCACGCAGGTAGGAGCCGCAACCTGATAGCACCCCCCCCCTGGTCCTCACCCCCACCTTACACTGATAGCACCCCCTCCCCCCCTTTCTCAAACCAGGGCCCCCCCTCAAAGGCTGCACCAGGGCCCCCGGGCAAGCAAGGTCCGCCCCTGGCCCCACCGGCTGGTATCTAAGGTACACAGCGGGTAACTAGGGTCCCTAGTTACCCGCTGTGTACCTTAGATCCCAGCCGGTGAGCGGAGGAGGCTGGTAACTAAGGTACACGTCGGGTATCTAGGCAGCGCGCGCTGCCTAGATACCCGCAGTTTACCTTGGAGACCAGCCTGCTCCCACTTCCAGCAGCCTGGCAGCGGGAGCAAGACATCGTGGAAACGATATTTAAATCGTTTCCACGATGTTTCTGGTCAATTGATCGCTGGTGAGTCTGCCTGTGTGACAGCTCACCAGCGATCAGCCGTCAATGTCGTCAGCGATCATCTCACTGACGACATTGACGCGTGTGACAGGCCCTTAAGTGTTTCTGAGTGTTTGTGTTTGCTTGCCATTGTTTTCAATGGTGTTCGAGGGTGTTCGAAGAACATTCGACAAACAAACCCCCCAGTTCGATAAATCGAATCAAATTCGAACACTAGGGTGGTGGCTCATCTCTACTCACAATTCCCTCACATACAGTCCCTCAAAACTTCCATATACTGTCCCCCTTATTTTCACCCCTTAAAAACTCCTATTTCTTCCGTTCCAGTGGAGCTCTTACCTTATTGCCAGCCATCCTCGTCCTCTGAGGCACAGGAATAACATCAATTGCTTGATTAGGTGATAATTAGGGATGGGCGAGTATACTCGCTACTATTCGGCACTCGCCGAATAGTAGCGGTATTCGTGTACTCGCTATTCGCTGAGCAAATTAGGATTACTCGGGAGTAGCAAGTACCGAATACTTTTGCAGTGTATCAGTAGATCTCTCCCAGCCATCTGATTGGCTGAGAGAGTGAAAGGTCCTTTTCCATGAATTAGACGTTGCATCGGTCGATCCCAGTACAGCCTTCGGTTAAGGTGAGTATCCGATTTTTTATTTTTTAACCACTTTTTCTCTCTTTTACAGGACTTTTGCAGTGTATCTACTGATACACTGCAAAAGTATTCAGAATCGCTATACTCGCAACGAGTAGCGAGTACCGAGAACCTACTCGTTGCGGATATAGCGATTCCGAATAGTAAGGTATTCGCCCATCCCTAATGATAATGCTGTTCATGGCACCCAGTGGTAAGATCCTTCAATTTTACTCTTTCCAAAAGATGGCAGTTTACGGTAATTAAGTGCAGGGAGCTGAAATTTTCTCATATTCTCTGAGCCAGCTGTCATTTTGTACAGGCTGTCCAGAAAGAAGCATGGTAAATCCTGCCCATCTTTAAACTAAGAACTACATTACTCCTTCAGAACATGAAATGATATCACCTGCTCATGTGGGAATTGCAAATGTGATAGCAAAGGGAGCAAAGTTCAAGCTATTCTTTTTCCTATTCTGTTAATCATCTTTCTGCTATTCATTCTTCTTTTTTAAGTAGTGCCTTGTAATTGTCATCAACACTCAGTCCTGTCATTATTCTCACCAATTGTCTTCCATAGACTTCCTACTCTACCTCCATTGCAATGTCAGTTTCTCTTATTGGATATCCAAAAATATCATACGTTAATTTTTACAAGTGCATAGAAATTGTACTCTCATCTGTACTACCACTTGGATTATATTGCCTTTTGCAAAAGAATTGCATGCATTTTAGCTTAATGGAAGATAAATAGTCAATAATTTTTGTACTAAAAAGCTGTCAGGGCTTGGATGCAAAAGGCTAAACTATTTCAACAACAACATTTATTGTGTCAATTTGACCAATTTGTGTACACAACATACAACAAAATCTCTTTTCTAATTTTGGATGGATTAGAGAAGGCAAGAGAAATAAGAGGTAGGCGAAAAGGGACAGTGAGTAATAGGGGAGGAGAGGAGGGGAGTAAGGGAGGGTGCAGGAGCGGTAAAATCAGGAAGAGGATGGATTGTCTCTAGTGGAGTGAAAAATTATAGAGTAAGAGAGGAGAGGGGAGGAAGAAAAATGGAAAGAGAAAAAGAGGGGATGGGGAAAGACATCATATCAAAACAAATTCAGTGGGGTTTGCGAATCGTCCGTGCCCCGATGTTGGCAGTCCCGGGGGGGCCATTCTAGCTGTGTGTGCGGTTGTAAACAAAAAGTATGATGACACAAACTGACAGGCATGTCTCGGCGCAGCTAGATCAATCCACACCGACAGTAACACAGTGACAAAAAAAGAAAGAGAAAAAAAAAAAGAAAAACTTTTTTACGATGAATCCTGTGCAGCCCGCGGGGGGATGGTACCGCCTGGTGAATGTTGTCCCTGGGGTCTGTCTGCGGAACCCTGCCATTGGAGTCGTGAAGGCCCAGATCACCTCTGCAGGATCTGTCCAGAACCAGACGATCCCATCGTCATTCCTAGTCTTGAGGGTAGCCGAATGGAGGAGTTGGAGTTCCAGCCCCCTCTTGTATAACATGCTACACACCTCGCTCTAGGGTGGCGCCTTTTCTTAACCACTCCTGGCGAGACGTCCTCAAATAAAACCACCCCATGGCCCTATATCTCGAGGGGGCCTACGTCTGGCTCTGAACAAGCGCAGGAGTTTGTCCTTTTCTTTGAAATCCAAGTACCTTGCTATCGCTTGTTTAGGTCTCTGAGTAGTGCGGTCATGCCAAGGCGGAGGCACGGGTCTCTGAGTTTTGTACCACCATGGGTCCCACTCTGTGTGCCCTCTTTACTCTGCAGGTGCCTGGAATGCCAAGGGCTTCGGGGAGGTCTCTTTCAAATATACAATGAAGTTGCTGGTAATTGATAGATTCAGGCAGCCCGACTATACGGAGGTTGTTCCTTCGGGAGCGGTCCTCTGGGTTTCCTCCACGCTTGACAGCCATCTGTGTATTCTGTTTTTGAGATTCCTCTAGTGCCTGCTCCATAACTATGAGTCTGTCCTCCATGTCAGAGACCCTGTGCTCCAGCTGGTCTATTCTTGCTGGCATGCTGTGCTTTTAGTTTCCCTTATCTCCTCCAAATTGCCTCTATAGCCTCCTTAAACAGCCAGTGTGATGTCAGTTTTCAAAAAGTTTGCCACCTCTCTCGCCAGGAGCTTAAGCTTCCTGGGAGCCATGGTCCCCACTGCAGCACCCTCCTGCCTGTTGTGAGTTTTCTGGCTTGAGCTGCCCTGGCTTATGCGTGCACCTCCCGGCTCCCTCCGCTCTGACCTCTGCTGCTGGGGGGCATCCTGCAGGTCCTTGTCCCACTTCCTCGCTGCCTCCCGTTGGAGCCGACGCCATCCTGGATCTCCCCTTGCTGTGTCTGTCGGAGCCCACGGCCGCCCATCTCACGCAGCTCGTTGCTCCACAACCAGCGCTCCAGATTGCAGCTGGTGTCCGCTTCCCCTCCGGCACTTGTGGGGCCACCGGTGCGCACCGTATGGTCTGTATTGATGGTCGGCGGTCGGGCGTGATGTCGCAGCTCCGCTACTCCGTGGTGGCCACACCGGTGCCAGAATCGGAAGTGGCTGCTACTTTTCAAGGAACAATATTTTATCATATATGCTGTTGCAATTTTTTTTTAAAAAACTGGACACAAAACAAGAAAAAAATCTTAGGCCGGTACAAGATTGGATGTTTCATATAAATCCATCAAATCAATGCAGGCATGAAAAATGTGATATGATATAAAATGTAAAGCCATACCAGGCCAAAATTCAGGCTTTTTTAAAACTTTAAAAATCTGTAAAAAAAATTAACTGATAAAGAAAAAAAGGTGAAACTTTTAATTTGTAATTAGTTAACGTTCTACTTCACAAAGAAAAAATATTTAAAAAAATCTAAAGATGTCAGTAAAAAATTTCATATTGGATCACTTGATATCGAATAACCCATTGATGCTATAATATTTAAATATTTAAAATATGATCCCATTGCGATCCCCAACTTTAATTTTTGTACATATGTGGTTAAGAGCATAGCAGGACACATGTGCATTTTTGGAAAAATTTTAAATTTAACCAATTTTTCAAAATGCATTTTTAAAATATTGAGTTTGTGTTTGCAGGAGTAAAATATTAACAAAGATCTCTTGTGATATATCTGGTGAAAGCCTGTACAGTTCTGAGTAGAATGGCGTTTATTTTGTTTCTCTGTCTTATTTCTAGCCTGAGTTATGAGGAGAAATGTAAACACAGGCCGCACCGAAATTCTCACTTTTTTCCAAACTTTGAAAATCATTTAAAAAAAAAAATTAGAATTTTTTTCTCTTCACATTTTGCATTGTCTGACATGCCATTATCAAATAACAAAATCTCAAAAGGATTAAAAACATAGAGGTAATAATCATTGGTTCACATGACATGGAATGACCCTTACACTGATGACAGGCCAACAATATAAAGGTCCCAAACAGCCACATTAAATCTATCTCTACACATAAAAAAAATATTACCTGTATCAGGGTAGCAAAGCTCCAATGCTCTTCAGATATGTTAATTAATGGTGAGCGGAGCCATGGATGGCTCGAGTTTCCCTGGTTTGGCCGGACTTGAAAAAAAAACAACATTCAAGGCCCAAACTTAAACAAAATTTGATCTCAGAACCCAATCCCTATAGAAGTTCAATGGACAGGAAACCAAAATGGGCAAACAAATGTAGGTAGAGAATAAATAAAAGAAAAAAATGGTTTTGGCTTCACTCTAGCTTTGGAATCTAGCCATGGAAAAGCATACAGTGGGGACAAGTATTATCAGGGTGTGAAGACACATTATTATTTTGCCCTTCCCAGCCTAAGTATAATCACTTAGGTGCAACCCAAATCTGGTGCTTTACCGGCTGTTCCCAATTGCCCTGGTGTGGTGGCAATTAGCTAGTGGTTTATGAGGTTTGTGTTTAGCTGTGAATTGACAGCTACCATTTTCAGTTCCTGGTGTTCATAATTTATAGGCATCTATCAGAAACCTTTATTACTAACATGGTATGTATAAAGGTTAAGAAAGACACGGAATGGAATAATAGTTTATCTGAATAAAGAGTCCCCCACATTCAACATTTATTACTTTAAAAAAAATCCTGTAAGTACTGATGTTATTCAAATAAATAATGTCCAACAGCACTCTTTAATTCTTTTGGAGCATCATTATAAGTGGTTTCACTGAATTTAGGATCCAGAGGTCACTCCTGGTCAGGAAAAGGCAACGAGCATGGAAATGCTGTACATACCAGTGACTGGCAGTGACCTTTGGAACCTCATTCTAGAAAGGTCTCAAAAAATTTTTTTTCCCTTTGTTTGTGTCTTTTTTTAACTCTATGCTTGGGTGGGTTAGTAATAAAGGGTGTTTAAACCAGACCCCTCTCCATTTACTAGTACCAGAGCTTGATGCCAGCTGTCAATTCACAATGGATGTGCCACTTCTAGGGTGGCTGCGGGCTGGTATACTTAGGCTGGAAAGGGCCAAATAAACCATGACCCTTCCACCCTGATAATAAAAGCCACCGCTGTCTGCTTTAGCTTGGCTGGTTAATCAAAAATCAGGTAAAGCCCACGTCATTTTTTAAAATTATTTAAATAAATCATTTTAAATGCTTCATGGCACCTCCTTTTTTTTGATAACCAGCCAGCTGAGGGTTGCAGCCTGCGAGCTGTCTGTTTTACCGGCGTTGGCTGTTAAAAATAGGCGGGAGCTCATGCCATTTTTTTATTTTTTAATTCTTTATTGTTCCCAGTAGTGTAAAGTCATACCTCCACATGTAATAAAGCCTGTTGGTTTGTCTGTGCTGCTGTTTTTCAGCAAACTTTATTAACATATGAACAATACCTGAACCACCGAACAATGACTTTTTTTAGTCCATTGTTCAAGTCCTGAAAACCCATTGTTTGGTACAAACCCTGACTTTTACATTTGGGTTTTTCTCATCCCTTATGGTAATACATTTCATATCACAAAGTATTGAACATAAAAACATCACTAAAAACTACAATGTAGAGTACTTTATGAATAGAAACTTAAAATCATTGAGTTAGACTTCTAGTTCCCAAGATACTTTATATTACTGTAAATAAATAGTTGCAAGGGATTTTCAGCACAATGCAAAGGCATGTATATCCATATTTTAGAAAGGACTTCTTATTTTCAACAGGAAAATGAAAAGGAAAATGTTGCTCATGAGAAAGTTGACATTATATAAAGTCCTTGATGATGACAGGAGATTGTGCTTACTGTGTGCCAAGGTGAACATTTTCAAACATGAAGGAAAATTAGATTTGTCTCTGTTAGTTGGATCTCTTACTATCGTTTATAGACATCTTATATCTTCCTTCTCCTCTACAATGAATCAAATTGATAGAAGGAACAGAACAAAAAAGGTGTTCAACAAGGTTAGTCAATCCTAGCATTTTACATCCTAACAGATGACATACGAAGCAATGAAAAAAATAAAATCTCATGTTACAATGTGTCATCATTAATGTTCTCTTTCCACTTTTAGCCTTCCAAAAAAAAAATCTGCTAGTTTACAGAGAGGTTATCTGTAAAATAAAAGTAAAGAGTCTGTGTACTCTCTTATGACTAGAGATGCCCAAACTCCTAATTAAATGGCTTCCTAGTCCCTATATGAACAAGAATTTAGTGTTACATGAAAAACCACTGTGTCACACATGTGGCACCCCTGCAGGGGATTGCCACAGGATCCACCGTTGCAAGGAGGGATCTACACCTTGGTAACACACAGCACACAACACTTGCCATCCCAGACTTGAAGGGGAGCTCTACTGGCTGCCTTAAGCCAGATCCCCTATAAAAGATCCAGGCCTGAGGGGAGGAGTGAGTTAGTTCCAGTTAGTTCCAGTCGGAGGAGAGAGCAGGAATGAAGGAGCTGGTCGCTGGGATAAAACCAGGCCCAGGACCAGGGAACACTGACCCAGCTGTGCTGCACACTATGGAGAGGGTCGGAGGGCAGGGAGGAAACAAGGAATTAAAGAAGGGAACCAATCAAGCTTCCTTTAGCTCACCACCGGACACCGGATTGACACTGCTACGCATTCACTGCAGCAGGAAAAGCCCGGAAGGACCAAGGAGGAATTAAACCCCTTGAGGAAAGCAAGTAAGAGACACTTGAAACTGACCAAGCAAAGGACCGAGGGCCAAGGGAAGAATAGGGACCGCGCAGAAGGACCTCATTGTCAGTTATAGAGTCACGCCCTGAGAGGGAGGAAAATGGCGAGTTCAGTTAATAGACAGAACTTACCCCATACCACAGTACACAGTGACGTGGAAGCTTCACAACTCTTCAAGGTGAAAGTCCCAAATTGCATCGGGGACATGGTTACTTCTCCGGACTTTACCTTTTTACCCTGTCATCAGTAAAAGGTACTGACACAAAGACTACTGTGTGTGTGTGCCTGTTACCTTGCCGCTACCCACACCGTTGCCCGCAGAGACGTACTACGACTCCCCTCATCCATACCCACTGCCCTGAGGTAAAGCTCCAATGTGGGGAGCTGTACTACACTGAGCTGCAACCTCCATCACCTCAGCAGTTGGCCGCAGCAGTGGTATACAATTTATCAGGTCCCCTCAGATGGCGTCACGTAACCAATCGCCTTTACCACCTCATCCCCACCATCCCCCTCATTGAGGGTCCAGGGCACAGGACCGGGGACTGACCAGCCGTGATCCCCAAACCAAGTCGCTATTAGCCCCCGTATCCCAGTACCCCTACCCAGTCGGACCGACTCACACATACATGCTGTAGTTTCATTCAAAAAGGGGAATAATTTAAGGCTGGGGGCACACTGTCATGCATAAAAACACAGAGCGTGTTTGATGCACAACAGTTGATGCGAGTGTAATGTGTGTTTTTTGTATTTGGGGGTGCGCATGTGATGCCTGTGGTGAGTGTGTATGGCTGTATGCATGTGAGTGTGCTGCGAATTGTGGTGTGTGAGTCCGTTTGTGGTGCATGTGAGTGTGATGCTGTCCAAAGTCCTGAAGCAAACTTTAGGCATGTGGGACAGCATTTGACTGTAAATTAAAAACTCCGCAGATTTGACAGCCGCTGAGTTTGAAGCGATTTTTTTAGGCACACTCGTGCAATTATCACACAGTGTGCTGTATGGTGCGAGATTTTCTCGCTCCCATAGACTATCATTAGTCCCTCACAACGTCAAATGCACGTTCATTTGAAGCATGCTGCGACTGAACTCGCATTTGACTCGCCGTGCGAGTTTAGTGCAGGGGACACGCGCCAGTGTGCCCTGTCTGATAGGGCAACACTGGTCCGAGTGCAATGCGAGTTTCCCTCGCATTGCACTTGCACAAGGCACTCGGATGGTGTGCCTGCAGCCTAATACATAGTCCACAGACAAGATGGGTATTTTCCTGTTTTTATTTCAGGGAAGTCATAAGGGATTAATCAGCTAAAATATATTAGCTGCCCTGAAAACAAAAATACACTTTATAAAACTGAGTAATAATAATAATAATAAATAGAATTATTATTAGATAATTTGGTTAGTTATTTCAAGTACAAAACTTTAAAAATAACACAAGCAATTAATGATATGTTGGGAAAATACTGGAAACTGTGGGAAAATTCACAGCACTTGTTGACCGACATAAGATTTTTTTTACCACTATTGCATATCAAAGTGTCCTTAATGAAGAACATTGTAGAGGTAATGGACAAAACGCAAAAGCATTGAAGTATGTAAAGAAAGATTTCAAAGCTGAGTAAAGCAAAAATCAAGGAAAGAGTCTTTTTTTGGACTCAGATTTGTAAGTTTTTTCAAAAAAAAGGAGTTCCTCCATTTGTTGCAGGACGATGAAGAGGATGCATGTGTAGCATTCACAATAGTGGTAGCTAATTTTCTGGGAAACTCAAGAGAAAATAACTATGAACTTTGGGGGAAAATCTCCTTAAAATATAAGAGGATCTTGGCTGTGACATGTCCTTAAAGATTAATTTCTTACTTTCACATCTAGACTTTTTTTCACCCAACTACAGATCAGTGAGTAATGAGCAAAGTGAGAGATTTCTCCAAGATATTGTGGCTATGGAAAAAAGATGTAAAGGAAAATGGAATCCATCAATGCTTGCAAATTATTTGTTGAACAATTGAAAGATATGATCCGATGCAGGAGTACAAGAGACAAACAAAGGAGATGTGACTGAATGAGGACCAAATTTTGTAATGCAATTTCTGTAACTCTTTATAATTCACGTAGTGTTTCGACATGTTTTAGTTAATTGAATTCTTAGGTTTCTTTTAAGGCCCCTTTACACATCATGATTTTGTGCATCCGTGGCTAACAGATAGCCAAGGATCCGATTTGGCCCCCATGTATCCCCATAGGCATGGATGAGCATGGATTTGTGCTTAATAGCCATCTGTGTCTGCAGGGATCTGAATGTGTCCGCTGTTTTTCACGTCCGCAAAATCGGAGACCTGCTCCGATTTTGAACACAGCAGACAGAATCGGACAGCATCGGATCTGACGCTGTCCGATTCAAATAACATTGGGGTCTATGGACCTCGGATCTGGGAAAAAAAACAGGATAGTTTCCCGTAATACGGTTTTAGTGTACACTAAAACTGCTTTGTTCAGTGTAATTTCACTTTAGCAGCATATCTACACACACTGCTGAAGTGAATTTAAATTAAGGAATGAGTTAAAAATTAAAAAAAAAATCCTCACTTTTCCGACGGCTGTCCGAGACCCGAGAAGACATCTGATTACTGCCTGCCAGGACCTTAAAATGTGATTGGCCAGTAGCGATCAGTTGGTATGTGACGTCACATATCACATGATCGCTACCGGCCAATCACAGATCTTTAAGGTCCTCGCAGCATCTGGATGTCTTCTTGGTTCCTGGACAGCTGGCAGAGAAGTAAGTATTTATTTAATTTTTTTATTTTTAATACATGTGTTCTCTTTTATTTTGCTTTTCCCAGTGTATGTAGATACACTGGTAAAGCAAAACTTCAGCCTCGACATGTCACAGGAGGGGAGGAACACAGGATTCTTCCTTCTCCCTTCGTGCTATCACAGCCCCAAAACCACTGGGCTCCTCCAAGCTGTTTCTGTGTCTGGAGCTATCAAAATCACGGATCTGGACACAGAAATGGCATCTGGAGGTACACATCTGGGCCTGTCCCTGTGTGGGGTAGTATTACATTTATGTCAGGCTAGGAAGATGAGTTAATGACCTTAAACCAACTTTGACCATGTGGCAGACAGGTTAGCTTTTTTTGCCGGTCATGTATTTTTATCACTCTACATGATTTTAACTCAAACATACAGCTGCAGTTCAAAGCAATACAATGAGCTGAATGCAATCTTCTACCTGCAGTAGTCCAGGTTACAAAATTAACCCCTTAATGCAAAAATACATGTATTTTAGAGAATGTGGTGGCTTACCGCATTTTGTTGTACATAAATTCTTTAAACTAACACTAAAAAAAATGATCTAAATAATTCTATTGTATCCTTGGCAGTATGTTTGTGATTTTTGTCTTACTGGAAGCTAGGCCCCAGTCTCAAGTATTTTCCAGCTTCTAAATGGTTATCCTCCAGTTTTTTTAGCTCCATCCAAGATTCCATGAGCTCTGACCAGTTTCTCTGCCCCTACTGAAGAAAAACATGCCTTCAGCATGATGTTTCCACCACCATGTGTAACAATGAGCAAGGTGTTGTGCAGTGTTATTTTTTCTGTACAATTATTAACAGCAAATCACAGTGATTTTAATGATTCAGGCAATTAAATTGCCTGAATCATTGAGTTCCAGCCTATGTTTGGGCTTTAAGTGCTCAGATCATTAGGCTGTAGCTAAGAGACTGAAGGGTCACCCCCTTGCAGAAATGATTGGAGAGATTGCGCTGTAACGTGCAATCCTCTAATCAGTATGCAAAGGGGGCGGTGTAACCTTCAATGACCATTCTTTCCAGCCTCATGCCATCGGTGAAGGTGGAGGGTGTCACGTGCTTAGTTGGCGCTGACATTGCTGGATGCTGCTGTGTATGTTTGTCTTTAAGAGCTGCATGGTTGATAGTTGTGAAGATCCTGCCTCCTGCGTTGTGCTCCAGAACTGCATTGACTATTAGGTTCAACTGCTGGTTGAGGGGTTAGTGTGTGACTCACCTGAACTCCCCTCCTCCTAGCCTTTAAGTAGCCTCTCCTTCCACCAGGTGGTGCTGCTGATAGAGTTTCACTCTATGCTGGAAGCCGTGCTGTGCAGTTCTGTGTGTTTGTGCTGCTGAAGTCCTTTCCTTTGGAGTTGCTTTATTCCCAGTTCTGTGGAGGGAGGGTGGGGGGGGAAATAGTGCAGGGCTGGTGGACGAGTTTTAGGGAGAGGCTGTAGGCCGAACCTTCTCACCTTTAGAGATACCTTTGGGATCAGGGCCATTCACGGTTCCTAGACTAGAGTCAGACTAGTCTTCCCTGGTCACCCTGCCCATAACTGCCATTCCCTCATCACCATTCTCACTAACCGTGACAGAGGTAAGCAGGCCCCTGCAGTTTTAACCCCCTAAATACCGCAATCAATATTAGTTGCGGCACTTAGGGGATTGGGAGAGAGATTACCCACTCTTTCACTGACAATCAATCCCCTGTGATATCATTTTGCAAGGGCCCAATCATTGCCATGATGACCAAAGGGTCACCTTAATGTGGTTCACATGACTACAGGTCCTGCAAGCCCAATGGATCATGTCTCAAGCATGATCCATGGGGCTGCAGCTCTGACAACTGTACTGTCTGTACTGATCATTTATTCAGTACAGTGCAGCTAGGCTCAGCAATCTGACAGCAGGGTTCCTTGAGTTCACTGCCGTGGGGAGCGGTGAGCAGTGATGCCACTCACAGAGACACTGAGAGCTCCCCAAGGCAGTGAACTCACTGTCAGATTACTGAACTTAGCTGCACTGTACTGTAATGAATGATCATTACAGTACAGCGCAGTTAGTGTAATTCCAGAGGCTGCAGCAAGAGGACGCTTGTTCCATCATTTTCAGCCTTTGTTTGTAGCAGAACCAAGTGACCTCACTATGGATTATCATTGGAGGGTATGTTTGGTGTTAATAAATGGGAAAATGAGGGTTGTTTTATAATTTATTTGAAATAAAGGATTTTTCCCTGTTTCCTTGTTTTTTTTAACAACACACAGGATATTAACGGGCAGGTTGACACTATAAATCTGGGTATAATGACAAGCTGTCAATACTCAGTTGTTACTAACCCCTTCTATCATCCTGATTACACCACACAAGGAAATCGAGAAGACCCAGGTAAAGCATCAGGAATTGGAGCTTTCAATTAATACACCAATTTTTGGGGTGGATGAGGGCTGCTATTCTTTAACCTTGAGGACCCAATAACTATGGGCCTCATCATGGTGAGAATACTAGCCCCAAGCCAATTCTGCAACTGCTGCTGATTAGTTTATTCTTCCCTCTCAAAATCACAGTACAGCGCAGCTCACATTTATTCCTGCACTCTATGCTGAGCACTCACATCAGCATTAAGTGTAAATCTCTGAAAAATGTGATTCAGACAAAATTCTTAATGGGAAATTCACTCTAATGAGGCAGAGGGAGTCACTTTGAGCTCACATCTGATGTGTGACCCAGTGATGTACATCTTTTTGCATGTCTTTTTAGGTACGCAGAAACGTAAGGTCAACCACGGTTTTGTGTATCTTTGAAAAGAATGACACCACTGAACAGAAGCCAAACTGAGTCCAGATTAACTCTGCTATCTCTTTAGTAAATTATCCATTTGGGGTTTCACTTGAACCATGTATTTTGGAGATTGTAGCTGGAAACTCGAATGTAAGTGCTCAGCACTGTGCCCAATATCAACCAGAAGCATTCAACTCAACCCACAAAAAAACAAATCCCAACCAAGGTCATTATCTGTTACCTGAATTACAGTATAAAGTGCTTCCACATTATTTGAAGTTTAAAGGCTCTGGAAAACCAGTATGGCTCCTTGGCACTAGAAAGAAAACTAGCAAAACTTGCGCTCCCAAATCCAAATGCTCCCCTCTCTTCTCAGCCCCACAATGTCTAAACCCCAGTTAACGCCTACATGTTCGTCACTCCTGCATTGAGAAAGTCCACTAAATTTATGTGGTGTGTTTCCCCCAAAGCATGAGCTGGGCACAATGTACAAGCACTACAATGTATTGAGCACTACTTATTTGCAATTTTTAAGAATGGAAAATTTACTGTGCTTAACTCCATTGGTGTTCTTCATAGACAAAATCATCACTACACCATAGATGAACTCCAAGAGGGGTGTAATTTCAAAAATGTGGTCACTTGAGGGTTCTGGCACTTAGGGGCTTTGCAAATTGAGTCTGCAAACTATTAGATGAAAATCTGTGCTTAAAAAAATTCAAATGGCGCTCCTTTTCTCCCAAGTTCTGCCATGTGCCCAAACATCAAATTTTGGTGTCCAATTTTTTCCAGTTTATCCTTAGGAAAATGAAAATATTAGGGGGCAAAAGCAACTTTTTTTTTTAGGGAAAGTACATTTTCTTCATTTTCGCGTTTCTACATTGTAAAATTCTGTGACACACTTGTGGGGTTCAAGGAGCTTATTATACATCTAGATAAATTCCTTGAGGGGTTTAGTTTACAAAATAGGTTCACTTGTTGGGGACCTCTACTGTTTAGGCACATCAGGGGCTCTCCAAATGTGACATGGTGTCAGCTAACGATTTAAGCTTATTTTTTCACTTGAAACATCAAATGTCGCTCCTACCCCTCTGAGCCCTGCTGTGGGTCCAAACAATGTTTTAACACCGAATATGGGGTATTGGCGTACTCAGAACAAATTGCCTTACAAAATTTGCAATCCATTTTTACCATTTGAACCTGTGAAAATGAAAAAATTGAAGCTAAAAAACATTTTTGTGGAAGAAAAGTATATTTTCATTTTCACGGGTCAACATTATAAATTTCTGTGAAGCACTTGGGGCTCAAAGTACTCAACACACATCTACTAAAATTACTTAGTGGGTCCCATTCCCAAAATGGGGTCACTAGTGGGGGTTTCCACTGTTTAGGCACATCAGGGGCTAATTTTCCTTTCAAAAAGTCAAATTGCTCATTTTTCCTTCCATGCCCTACCGTGGCGCCCAAGCAATGATTTTCAATGACTATTGGGGTATCGACGCACTCGGGAGAAATTGCACAACAATTTTTAGGGTACATTTTCTGCTGTTAGCCTTGTGAAAATAAAATATTTTTAGGTAAAGTAAGATTTGTGTTGCTAAATTAAAATGTAAATATTTTCCTTTCAATGTTGCTTTAGTTTGTAGAAATCAGTAGAGCAGATTGTGAGGTTCAATATTTCAAAAACTATTTCTACAAACACTGGGATTTAAGCATTCCAGTGTTATTGCTTCATAAAATGACACTGGTCAGAAATACAAAAAATGGTCTGGTCCTTAGGGTCAAAACAGGCTGGGGGTGAAGGCATTAAAGTCCTAACATTTCAGCTCTACAATGGCAGCCTTTTCAAGGGAACACTATCTAAGTAAATATTTATTTTCAAGAACAGTGATAAATAAAAGAGTAAACAATCCCATGGCTTGTCTGTCCATACAATAGCAATTGTAGTGCCAAAGGTAATAAGACTACCCTGATTGTGCACTGATTGTGTGAGTGTTCTGAATTTTACTTGTGAATTCTAGTGAGCCGAAAAGCATGTTTCCTCACTGATTTTCAGTCAATAAAAATGCAGGGATTGCTTGCCAGTCACAGAAATGCCATATTCATATTTGGTAATGGCATTAATGTGATTGGCAGGTGCAGTATAACTTAATTAGGCTGTTATATACTGACCATTGGGCTCAGCCATAATTTTCATTGACTAATTCTCCACCTTGATTCTTCACTTTTTCTTTGCTGACATCCCTACCGTCTTCATGGGTGACGTCATCATCCCTACTGACACCTGCAATCCAGCAGCCTCCAGTCTCCTTTCACTTACCTCAACCTTTGGACTTACTCAGTGGCCCTCTACAGTCATCCAAACAGACATAGGCTAGACATAATCTTCACTCGCGTCTGCTCCCTATCTTATCTCACAACCTCTCCTCTCCCCATATCTGACCACCATCTACTCACTTCCTTGTCCTTGTACTTCTCACCTGCCCCCCATGTCCAGCCACTAGCACATCCTCGCAGAAACCTTGCACACCTAGACGTTCACAGACTCTCAAACTCTATTCTACCTCTTTCCTCCATATCTTCACTCCATGATACAGACAGTGCCACTGCATTCTGTAACGCCACCCTCATATCAGCCACAGACTCGGTTGCCCCTCTCATGCATGGAAAAGTGCAACAAATCAACAGGCAACCCTGGCACAATAATCTCACCAAAAAAGTTTGACAAGTGTCCAGGGCACTGGAAGAAAACACACCTGGCCAGACATCTTCACTGCTTTCAAACAAGCTACATTTGTCTTCAAATCAGCCCTACACCTCTGCTAAACAGAGCTACTTCACAAACCCTGTATCTTCCTTATCCTACAACCCAAACAACTGCTCAGCACATTTAACTCTCTCTTCGGCCTACCACTGCCCCTTCCACCCCCCTCATCTCTGCTGAGGACTTCACCACATACTTGAAAAATAAGATCGACCAAACAAGGCAAACCTTTACTGTTCACCAACCCCAACCACTCCATACACCAGCCCTCTTCCCTTGCCTCACAACCTCTCTCTCCCTCACTGAAGGGAAGCTTACTCATCTCCTCTCCAAATAACACCTCACAACATGTGCACTTGACATTATCCCTATCCACCTCCTCCCCAACCTCACTAACATGCTCATTCCAACTCTAACTCATCTTTTCAACCTATCACTATCTTCTGGTATCTTCCCCTCTGCTTTCAAGCATGCCACCGTCACACCCATCCCAGTCCCATGGCTTCCACTTTGACCTATACGCGGATGACACTCAGATCTACCTCTCTGGCCCAGATATCCCCTCTCTGCAGCCCGGATTGTCTGTCAGCCATATCCTCCTTTTTCACCTCTCGTTTCCTAAAACTCAATGTAGACAAAACCGAATGCTGTACTGTAAAATGCTTACGCAAATTGCATAGGCTACTGATGCTTATGCAGGAGCTGGCAGATTTTAATAGAATGAATTAGAAGAAAGCCAACAATAGCCGCGATGGGGTTAACAGTTAAGTTAACCCCTGACATGCCGTCCTGTGTGGACAGCATGTCTCTAGGGGGGGTAGACACCCCCTAGAGACATGTTGCCCACATGGATTTATATAATTTAACCCTTTGTTCATCCCTGCAGCAGCAGGAATGAACAAAGCCGTCGGCTGCCGCAAAGTAACCACTGCGAAAACTGCAGCCTGCATGATTTTTCATGCAGGCTGAAATCCGGAGCCATTAACCGGATAGCATGTAGAAGTAATTTTGACAAGGGTTTCCAAACTTTGCATGTCACTGTGTAACTATCAGTAAAAGAAACATTCTTTCCTCTTACAGTATCATGTTATTGGTAGCACTCACTATTTAAAGTATTTTTCGCTTTATAAGATGCACCGGATTATAAAACGCTCCCCAAATTGGTGAAGACAAATAAAATAGTTATAGTCATCCGTATACATGGTGCACCCATCCTGAATCCACCATGACTTATCGAGGGAGGATTGCGGTGTTGAGGAAGAGGTGCAGGAGGATGTGGGCAAGGGGGCTAAGCTATAGGATCAGAGCTGTGGGGGTGTCGCGGTGGTGTGCAGTGGTGGCCACCATCTTTCGGTTTCCTGAAGGCATATGAAAGATGTGACTTTGCTCAAAAATACAGGAAGAACTCATAAATTAATATAGTTTAATGGTACTTTAAAATCCAGTGTGAACTAGTGACTCCCTGGCCTGGAGTTTGGAATGTGTTGGGTGCAAATGGGGTCTCAGCAAAGCTTTCCCCTCTTACCTCTGGGCATAGTACAATACATGTAAAATTCATGCCATACCAATAGTGGCAGCTTGCCGCAGGGGCACCACATGACCTTCTTCCAAAAGAGAGGATTTGGGTTCCTAGCCGAAGGTGGGACTGGTGACAGGTGCTATGTAAACTGGTTCACCCTGCTGCATAACCACCTGCCTTCTTGACTCTGCACCCTCTATATTTGGCAGGTGGTCACGTTCATGAAGGTGTAGGGCAGCAAGGTGTGGAATGCAGTAAGCATAATTCGGGTTGCAACTGCAGAGAGATTCCAAGTGGTGAGGAATCCTCAAGTCATTCAACCACAACTGTGGATCTCTCTCTAGATCTTCTTAGACCCTGTGCCCATTTTGTGATGTGTGATGCTTTTTTGACGCAGATTTTTAGAATCTGCATAAAACTTTACATGTCTATCTTGAAGCCAGCAAAGTAGTTTTGAAGTGTTGTGCCCTTGTTGTTTTTTTTATTCCTTGCCGATTTGGTGCAGATTTCTTTTTTTGCTCCAAAATATGCACCAAGGAAAAAGAGCAAAATTGGCACAGCACTTGTGATGTCTCACAGACTTTGCTGGTTTTGCAATTGACATGCAGATTTTGACGCAGATTATCAAAATCTGCATAAAAAAGCATCTACAATGCATCAGGGGCACATGGCAATATAAGCATATGGAGCGGCCATGTTCACAGACAGCATCCTCCATATGCTGAGGTAGCAGGTGCGTAGGCACATATACATATGAAATATCCTTAGACCTTTTAAGTAGTGATGAGTGAATTTTGCTCGAAGATGTTCACCAATTTCAAATCCAAATTTTGCATTGTTCACTCAGCCTCTTGAACACAAACATTTTGCTGAAAAGTTGGCAAGTTCAGGTTTTGTTCCGCAATTGTTTGGATGACATTCTTCTATGTTATGATGACTTTCAGTGTCTAGGATAGCAGGCAGAAGGTGTTTAATGAGGGGAAGAGGAGGGGAGAGGTCTCAGGTCGAGGAGCGTTGAATTCCATTTTTGTCTTTCCCGCACTGTGGATGTTGGGGCTGGCAGCCAATCAGGGCACATAAATCAATCGCAAGTTGCAGATACAAGGACTTTTATGATTGGCTGCCTAAGTCACATGTCCCTTCGCATATGAGAAGCAGCCATTTCCTGTCGGCACCATTTTCACAGTGTTATAGCTTAGGGATGTACCTGCTGCATTTGCTGCTGCTACTGTGTGACTGCTGGATAGATAGACAGATAACTAGCGACTCAATTTTTTGTTGGCTACATAGTAGGTTTAGTGAATCCTTTAGTAAATTGCCCATTTTTGACAGAGAACCAGTGTTTGCCAAATCTACTGCATTCCCATCCACAGCTTTTTTTGGCAAAAATCAGTGTTTGATAAATCTCACTAATTAGCTCATACAGTTTTAACCAGTGTTTGCCAAATCTGCTGTATTCCCATTATCAGGTTATTTGCTATAAAAACAGTGTTTGATAAAGCTCACATACGCCATGGATCCATTATTGGCATCAGTTTTTCCACTTTTGTGTTCTAAGTCCAAAAACTGATGCCAAAAACGGATGCTGCACTCAAGTGTGACTGCAATGATGTCAGTTTTTTACAGGACCCAAAAAACGTTGCAAGCATTATTTTTGGGTGCAATAGAAAACTGATCCGTTTTTTGAACAGGGGGCCCTATGGAAAAACTGATCCGTTTTTTGAACAGGGGACCCTATGTAAAAATGGATCCCTTTTTTAGAGCATTGTTTATGGAAAAAATGTCAAAGTCCCCAAAACACAGAGCTGCACAGGAGGGTCAAAAAGCACCCTAAAAAAAACGGATCAGTTATTGAAAACAAGGGAAAAAACTGATGGCCATGTGTGACCCTAGCCTAAATATTGTCCTATACTCTGTTTGCGCATAGAACAAGTGTTTCCCAAATCTACTGTATTCCTACCCACAGCTTTTTTTGGCATGAAAAACTGTTTGGCGGGTGAGCAGCGGGCAGGAAACCGAGCGGAAGGGGGCTGGGAGACCGGGCAGGCTGTGCCTGTTCCGCTGTAACGGAAATCCCACGTCGCTGATTGGTAGCGAGTTTTGCGTTAGAGAGACAGTGTGACATGAGTGCAAGGTGAGTGTAGGGCTAAGTGTAAGGTGAGTGCAAGGTGAGTGTGACATGAGTGCAGGGCTAAGTGTGATGTGAGTGCAGGACAGAGTGTGACGTGAGTGCAGGACAGAGTGTGACGTGAGTGCAGGGCAGACTGTGATGTGAGTGCACGGCAGAGTGTGATGTGAGTACAGGGTGAGTGTGACGTGAGTGCAGGGTGAGTGTGACGTGAGTGCAGGGTGAGTGTGAGGGGAGTGCAGGGTGAGTGTGAGGGGACTGCAGGGTGAGTGTGATGTGAGTGCAGGGCGAGTGTGACATGAGTGCAGGTGGTGTGATCTGACTGCAGGGCTGAGTGTGACCTGACTGCAGGGCTGAGTGTGACATGACTGCAGGGCTGAGTGTGACCTGAGTGCAGGGCTGAGTGTGACCTGAGTGCAGGGGTGAGTGTGACCTGAGTGCAGGGCGAGTGTGACCTGAGTGCAGGGTGAGTGTGACCTGAGTGCAGGGTGAGTGTAGGGTGTGTGGATGTAAGTGGTCTGCAGTACCTGGCTCCTAGTGCTGTGTGCGTTTAGCTTAACGACCCAGGTGATGTCACATTTATGTGACCTTGCTCCGGCCATGATTATGACATCATCAGAGGTCCTATAAATATGTAATTTGGCTGCTTTAACATTGGCGTTTTTTGAAAAATGCGGCAGTTGCGGTCAATAAAACACATCCGCCGCATTTTCTGCCTAACGGCCGCTCTTGTGGCGCTCTTGTGGCAAGCCCCATACAAGTGCGGCAATTGTGGTTCTGGTAGTTGCGGCGGTTGCAGCCGCGAAAAAAAAACGCAGTCAGCGGCATTTTTTTTTTGCGCCAGCAACTACCGGAAACACAATTGCCACACCTGCCATACACTTACCGCAAGCCCCATAGACAATGCATGGGGCTTGCCGCAAGTGCACCGCAAGAGCGGGCGTTAGGCGGACAATGCGGCAGATGCGGTTTTTTTGACTGCAACTGCCGCATTTTTCAAAAAAACTCAATGTGAAGCAGCCTTAGGCTAAGTTCACACATTGCGTATTTTTGTGCGCTTTTTTGTATGTGCTTTTCAAAAATGCGCAATGTGCCTTGTGTCTGCCAGCAAAGTGAATGTGAAATCTGTGGCGTAGGTGCTAAAGTTCCTGAAAGCTCTTCTCAAAAAATGGATTGTTCTAGCCAAAGAAACATGTCAACTTCAACTTAGTGGACTGCCTACTATCATCCTTTTCTTAGGCAGCAGGCCATCACTACGACTTGTAGATGAGGCCCACAAAGAGCTTGTGCTACAGTGGATGTCAAGCGCTGCATCAAATTGCCTCTCCTCCACCTCAACTTCAACATCACACACAGTCCAGTCTTGACAGGTGGCACCCCAATCACTGTTGTTTCCCAAGGTGTAACAACTCTCCAGACACCCTAATGACTGTGGGGCACCAAAGATGGGTGAGTCTGCAGACCTGTTCACTCATACTATTGTATGGCAATCAGAGATCTGCTCCAAAGATACACAAAGTCAAGTGGAGCAAATGATCGGCAAAGATGGCCAAAGTCTTTTGGAGTTGTTTCCAGGCCTGGAAGAAGTAGGGTCCCAGCATAATCTAGACCAGTGATGGCGAACTCCAGGCCTCGAGTGCCACACACAGTGCAGGTTTTCAGGATTTCCTTAGAGTTTGACAGTTGGTAATTTGATTGCCAACTGTCAAATGCAATGGATATCCTGAAAACCTGGACTGTGTGTGGCACTCGAGGCCTGGAGTTCGCCATCACTGATCTAGACCCTCGTCACCAGATGTTAACTACTGGTGGAGGAGATAATGATGCTAATGATTATGAGACTCAAACATCTGAATCAAATGCATATTTTACTGTGAGTTCAGTGCAGGAAGAGGGTGGCTCTGAGGCAGAGAGAGACAAAAGAGAGTGTGATGATGAGGTTCTATATCTCACTTACCGTTAATCAACAGGCATGCAGCTGATAGCTCAGCAGAGTAGGTAAGGAAGCTGATGAAGTTAGGTTAGGGCTTCCCGGCAGAGACAAGGTGCTTCAGCCACACCAAGCACTGCATCCACAGCCATAACTCTCCCTCTGGGCAGCAGTGGTGGTGTTATGCAATTTGTATGGGTGCCAAGCCTTGCCTAGCCTAGGCCTTTTTTCAAATCATGAAGGATGACCCAACTCACCCTGTCTGCAAAATCTGTGACAAAAATCTGAATATGGAATGGATTCCACGGACATTGAGAAGAGGAAAGTGCCATATACTGTACCGTATTTCTCAGCAAAATGGACTCAACCTTCCTTTGGCTGGCCAGGCTGCGCTCCTGGTCTATACTGTACCCTGGCTGGGCTGTAATCAACCAACTACTAACAAGTAAAGGTTAAAGACTATTTTGCTACCTGCTCCTTTCTGTGCCCATCTGCACCACTAGTTTCATCCTCCTCTCACACCATATACTACAATACTATCCTCCTCTACACCTTCCAAGAGATCTCTGCCCTGGCAGGAGAGGGCCTACCACCTGCCTGCTTCAACATTTCCCTTTGGAAGCCCCCACTGCAGCCCATGGCCACATTCGGTCAGAACTCCAGCTGGTGTCACAAACTATCTCCCCTGTCAATATTTTCCCCTTAACATGCCGGGCCTCAGCTATTAGGGACTGCTGCCATGAACTGACGCCTCCAGGCAGCTGAGTACCCACGGCACCCTTATGGTAATGACACCTGCACGTACCCAGCGCGTGCATGTGCAGTTAGTGTCCAAAGATGGTGGCAGTCTAATTAACTGCACCTGCGCCCAGGTAGGCACAAGCGCAGTTAGTCATTTGTCAATGTGCGATGGTGCGTCAGGCGAAGTCTGCGGGTGGTTTGAGCAACGGGTTTTGCGGTGATGTGTTCCTTGCTTCAGTTTTGGATGGTGTTGGATTTGATTGTCTGCTGCACCACGTGTGGTATTGTGTGGGGTGCCGCTACTGCAAGCAGGTGCCATACTTGCACACCCATCACTTCGGTGTGCAAATATGGCTGCCATGGCGTTTGATAGGAGGACATTGGGACGGAAGTGGTTGACAAACCGGACTTTGCAATTGCTGTATATACTCGCGTATAAGCCGAGTTTTTCAGCCCAAAAATTGGGCTGAAAAGTCCCCCCCTCGGCTTATACACAAGTCACTGTATACTGTATACACTGATATACAGTCCCTCCCCCATCAGTATACAGGGCCCCCCCCCCTTGTGTAGCAATCCTGTAAAGGAAGAGATTAGTATACTTATCCCTGCCGCTGTCCCGCTGCCGCTGTCCCGCCGCCGCTATCGCGCTCCTCCGGCTTCATCCAGCGTCTTCCGGCTTCTTCCGGCTTCCTCCGGTGGGCGCAGGCAATGACGTCATTGTCTGCGCGCCAGAGGAGGAAGCCGGAAGACGCTGGATGAAGCTGGAGGAGCGCGATAGCGGCGGCGGGACAGCGGCAGGGATAAGTATACTAATCTCTTCCTTTACAGGATTGCTACACAAGGGGGGGGGCCCTGTATACTGATATGGGGGGGGGGGGGGCTGCTGTATATACCTCTGGGGCTGCTGTATACTACCTCTGGGGCTGCTGTATACTACCTAAGGGCTGCTGTATACTACCACTGGGGCTGCTGTATATACCTCTGGGGCTGCTGTATACTACCACTGGGGCTGCTGCTGTATACATCACTGGGGCTGCTGCTGTATACTACCACTGGGGCTGCTGCTGTATACTACCCTGGGGCTGCTATATATACCTCTGGGGCTGCTGTATACTACCACTGGGGCTGCTGTATATACCTCTGGGGCTGCTGTATACTACCTCTGGGGCTGCTGCTGTATATACCACTGGGGCTGCTGCTGTATACTACCACTGGGGCTGCTGCTGTATACTACCACTGGGGCTGCTGTATATACCTCGGGGGCTGCTGTATACTACCACTGGGGCTGCTGCTGTATATACCACTGGAGCTGCTGCTGTATACTACCACTGGGGCTGCTGTATATACCTCTGGGGCTGCTGTATACTACCTCTGGGGCTGCTGTATACTACCTCTGGGGCTGCTGTATACTACCACTGGGGCTGCTGTATACTACCACTGGGCTGCTGTATATACCTCTGGGGCTGCGGTATACTACCACTGGGGCTGCTGCTGTATATACCACTGGGGCTGCTACTGTATACTACCACTGGGGAGGCTGCTGTATACCACACTGCTGGGGGCTGTATACCTGTGCTGGGGTCCACCCTCGGCTTATACACGAGTCAATAGTTTTTCCCAGGTTTTGGGGGCAAAAGTACTGGGGTCGGCTTATACACGGGTCGGCTTATACACGAGTATATACGGTATGTAAGGAGATGAATACTACTTATATTAATGTTTATGTGCACATGATGATTTCACGGCACATTGGTTTAGCTTTTTTCTTAACTTCTGGCTTTATTACCTTTGAAATAAAACCAGTTGATAAAAATACTAATGTTGTATTAGATATATACATAATGTCACAGTACCTATGGATTTGTAATATGATTTTTAAAATGTGTCTAGCATATTTAACAAGTGCACAGTTCATACCAATTTTCTTTCCAAAAACATCATGTTTGAATAAAAATAAACCAAAAACTTGACCATTGCATTTTAGTGGTCTATGCGTCATATTGCTGCTCACTCCCATTATGATTTTCATTACTAGAAACAGTCTATAAACATAAGTGCAACTGTTCATAATAAATATTA
Source organism: Allobates femoralis (assembly GCA_033576535.1). Taxonomy (NCBI): domain Eukaryota; kingdom Metazoa; phylum Chordata; class Amphibia; order Anura; family Aromobatidae; genus Allobates; species Allobates femoralis. Next base: position 545,781,163 of record JARQOC010000003.1, read on the forward strand.
GCATAACATCTTATTTCAGCTAGCCCTTTAAAGTAAAAGGTTCATATTTTATTTTATGTTGTGGTGTTAACTTGCTTAGTAGGTAAAAAAAAACAACAACCTCTTTTATATTAAATTGTACGAATTTTTGTTTTGTAGGTAATGGATGAGATGATCCTGTTTTTTACTAGTTACTTACTTTATACATTTTGCATAGTGCATTATTTCTATCATTTATTTCGTTTTATTACAATTTAATATCAAATCTACTGATGGGATGGAATTGATAAAATTATCACTATAGTTTGTACATGTACAGTTTACACCATGCTGTTTTTTTTTTCAAATGTTCTTCTCCTAGGTAATAGAAAATGGAGTTACATAAAGCAATTTGCTCATGATTATGAGCAAAATCAAACACAGCACCGCAGAACAGTTTCAAGGTTTATTAGATTAAAACTAAAAACAGAAACCTTTGAGTGGACTTCGATTACAAAGACTTTTTTTTAATGAAAGAGTCTCCTAGTCACACATGGTTTTGTCATATAAGTAATCAATTTTTTATTTTAGCAATAAATGTTTTTGCATTTTTCTTAACAAAATGAGGTACAATATTGCCAAAAGGTTTCTTTCCAGTTCAAACTAACATAAGTACAACAGCAAAGAGAAATTAGGTAGACTAACCTAGGGTCAGATTCACATTTGAAGCGCCGACCCGGGGGTCGCACTAAAAACGTAGACTTTGTCTGCAATAACACGATGCTAACGCTATGTAAGTACCGCGTTAACGCTGCCAATACTTACCTATGGGGATCCCACCGTTAATGCAGCTCCCATGCCAACATCTTACTAAAATCTCGCGTTATTTCCTAATGCGAGCAAAGACGCGTTCTGCAGCGTCTTTGATCAAATTGGCAAATAACGCGAGATTTCATTCTGAGGTTAGTGTTGAAGTCGCGTTAGGGGCGGGATCTCCATAGGTTAGTAGTGGCGGCGTTAACATGGCATTAGCACCGTGCTATTGTTGACAAAGTTTAAGTTTTCAGCGCGACCCCCGGGGCGCCGCTTCAAATGTGAATCTGACCCTAGCCTAAGACCGGGTTTGTAGAAGCATATGACATACAATGCGAGAACATCAGATGTGATATGCTAATGACACGTGGCTCAAACTCTGTTGTGAGCGTAATCAAGTGTCATTCCACTGTGCTCTGATTCCATTGCATCTGAGATTCAGAGCACAGGTAAGAACAACAAGAAGGAAAGGAAAGATTAATTTTTCCATCTTCTTCATTGCCATTCTCTGCGTATATCCAAGGCTAGGGTCACACTTGCGGTGTTTTTTTCAAATCCTGATCCGGTTTTGAGCTTTGAAAAAGCTCAAAACCGCGTCAGAAACATGCAATCTGGTTACCGCATCCGGCTCTGCAGCCTGCGTGAAAAATCATGCAGGCTGCAGTTTTCAGAGCAGTTCTAAGCCCCGCAATGCAGTAACCGGATTGCTCAGGATATGTAATCCAGAGCAATCCGGTTTACCGTATTCTTGTTAATACTGTACAAAAACTTTTATTATTAATACTAATTGTGCCCATCATGTCTCTTGGGGGTGCCCAACCCCCTCTAGAGACATGCTACCTACTCAGGTGGGCATGTAATTGGTTAATATCTAATGTACAGTAAGCCGGCTCCTGTCGGCTCTGTGCATTTTTATGAATGAAGCCGCCTGCTCCTCCGACAGCTATGCGCATACTATACGTAATGTACGTATAGTATATGCGCTGTCCTAGGTACTGTAGGCTTTTACAGTAGATCTATGGGCTGCGCAGCGCCATAGATCTACTGTAAATGCCTGCAGGACCCTGGACAGCGCACATACTATACGTACATTACGTATAGTATGCGCATAGCTGTCGGAGGAGCAGGCGGCTTCATTCATAAAAATGCACAGAGCCGACAGGAGCCGGCTTACTGTACATTAGATATTAACCCATTACATGCCCACCTGAGTAGGTAGCATGTCTCTAGGGTGGTGGGCACCCCCTAGAGACATGATGGGCACAATTATTAGGAATATTAAAGGTTTTCTTAAAGAATTTACAGTTTGCTCATCCCTGCGGTAGCAGGGATGAACAATCTGTACGGTAACCGGATTGCTCCGGGTTACACAACCGCAACAATCCGGTTACCGCATTGCGTTTCCCTCCACACATTTTTCATAAAAAATGTATGGGAACGTAATTGCGTTCACCGCATCCGGATCTGGATGCGGTGAACACCATTCTATTAATAAATGTGACCCTAACCTTAGCCCAACTGTACTCTGCTGACCTCCGAGTGCATTTCAAGGTTTCACATGCACCCATAGACATGTATGGGTGTGCATGATCTGGGTCATGCAGCAATACACAGCATGCTGTAATTGTTTTCTCCGATTAGAGCTTGGAAAAAAATTGCAGATTGCAACTGCCTCATAGAATAAAATTGAACCAAGTGTAATGCCATTGTTTATTGCATTGCACCTGTACAATTGATATGCTCTCGTGCAAGAGCCCTAAGGTCTGTTTTAGATGTCAATTTTTTATTCACATTTGAGAAAAAAATGAGTTTCTTTAGTAATTTTCATCAGTTTTGTCACAGTTTGGTCAAGGTTTGGTTAGTGTTTGGTCACGGTGTGGTTAGAGTGTCATCAGTTTGGTCAGTTTCATTAGCTTTTTTAACCCCTTAAGGTACCATCACACAGGGACATATCGCCGGCGATGTTGCCGGGGATCGCGGGAGCGCGCATCCCTGACAACATCGCCGGTGAGATGTCACACTGAGCAACTTACCGGCGATGTCGCCAGCTAGTTGCCGCGGCTATCGCTCGCTGGGTTGCACAGCAACCCAGCAAGCGATCACTCGCAATGTTGCATATAGGCGGAATCGCCCGCAACATTGCAGGTTGCCGCGTTCCACAGGGCGATCAGGCAGGATCGCCTGAGCAACATCTCCAGGTTTCCCAACATTGTTGGGAAACCTGGCGATGTTGCTCAGGCGATTCATCGCCTGATTATCGCCCTGTCACACGAGGCAACTCGCCGGCGATGTCGCCGCAACCTGACCACGCCCCTCAGTTGCCGGCAACATCGCCGGCGATATGTCCCTGTGTGACGTGCCCTTTAGTGACAAAGCCAATTTCCACCTTAATGACCGGACCATTTTTTGTAATTCTGACCAGTGCCCCTTTATGAGGTAATAACTCTGGAACACTTCAACGGATCCTAGCAATTCTGAGAATGTTTTTTCGTGATATATTGGGCTTCATGTTAATAGTAAATTTAGGTCGATCAAATTTCGCAATTTTCAAATTTTGAATTTTTATTCTGTTAAACCAGAGAGTTATGTGACACAAAATAGTTAATAAATAACATTTACCACATGTCTACATCTGCACAATTTTTGGAAAAAAAATTTTTGTTAGGAAGTTACAAGGGTTTAAAATTCATCAGCAATTTCTCATTTTTCCAGCAAAATTTACAAAACCATTTTTTTATGACCACATCATATTTGAAGTCCCTTTGAGGGTTCTACATGACAGAAACACCCAAAAGTGACACCATTACAAAAACTACACCCCTCAAGCTACTGAAAACTACATTCAAGAAGATTATTAACCCTTCAGTTGCTTCACAGGAATGAATGCAAAGTGGAATGAAAAAATAAATACCTTTATATTTTACCTAAAAATGTTTCTTTAGCCTCAATTTATTCACTTTTACAAGGAACAGCAGGGCAAATTGGTTGCCGAAATTTGTTACCATGTTTCTCCTAAACGCAACAATACCCCACATGTGGTCAGAAACTGCTATTTGCCCAAACAGCAGGACTCAGAACGGACGGAGCACTATTTGAATTTTGGAAAGCAAATTTGGCTGAAAAAGATGACAGATACCATCTTTCACTTCTTGGAACCCTGGGGTACCTAAACAGCCTAAACATCCCACAAGTGACCCCATTTTGGAAACTAGACCCCTCAAGGATTATATCTAGGGTATAGTGAGCATTTGGAACCCTCAGGTACTTCACAGAATTTGATAACAATAGGTCATCATAATGAAAATGTTCTTGCTTTTTACAAAAGTGATGCTTTAGCACCACATTTTTCACTTTTACAAGAGGTAACACCATAAAGTGGACCCCTCAATTTATTGCCCACATTCTTGTGAGCGTGTCGATACCCCACATGTAGTCAAAAAGTTCTGTTTGGACAAACAACAGGACTCAGAACGGACAGAGCGCTATTTGAATTTTGGAAAGCAAATTTGGCTGAAATAGATGACAAATACCATCTTTCACTTCTTGGACCCCTGGAGTACAAAAAATTTATTTTTTGTAAGTTTTACCTTGTAATGTATTTTTCAAGGGACGTACTGAGTAGCTTGTTCCCACTTTTTATTATGTATCATTTTATCTTCAGGGTAAAATTGAATGAATTCTAGGACCCATTCAAAACTTTCCAAGACTTTGTGCTACCAAACATGAAGATCCTTCCAGGAATTATTACTCACAAAGGGCGCCATGCCCCGAAAAACACAATTGCTGATTATAAAACATAGCCTTGCTCACAAAATAGTTGTCCTGCAATTGCGTATATTGTAGCAGGAACGCAAAACTCTACTAGCGTGAAGGGCAAAATGTGGAGGAAAATGTAGCCATGTATGTGGCAAACTTGTGCTTGTTGTAGAGATGAAGGAAATCACCAGCAGAACTAGGAGGACAAGTTCATCTTTCAGAGACTGGTCGTACAATGTCTGTTTAGCGCCATCAATCCCTATATGGCGGCCGTCACACGCTGCAATATCGTGAGCGATATTGTAAGCGATCACGTGCACGCGCGATCGCTAACAATATCGTTCACATCGCTGGTGAGATGTCACACAGACAGACTCACCAGCGATGTGGGCCAGCGAGATTGCTGGTAACTATGGTACACATCGGGTTACTAGGCGCCGCGCGGCGCTTAGTAACCCGACGTTTACCATAGATACCATCTCCCAGCATAGGCTCTGCCGCTGGGAGATCGTTCATCGTGGTGTCACACACCTCGATGAAACAGATTGAACAAGCGATGATCGCTTGATATGAGCTCCGGCTCCCATATCTGCGATCTAACGATCAAGCGATTTTACATTGTAAAATCGCTTGATCGCAGGTAACGATGCACAAACGATATCGCTTAAGCGATCAAAAAGCAGATCGCTTAAACGATATCGTTCGCAATATTGCAACGTGTGACGGCCGCCTATGAGAGACAAATGTACCAGTCGACGTGGTACACCATAACAGGCTCCAACCCGCCAAGGTCGGAACTGCGATATGCACAAAACAACCAGTCCCTTTCAGGATTACAAACTTATTGTCCCGTATAGGAAGTTCGGCAAGAACACAGTAAAGCCCTGGTGTATGAATACGGAACAGCCTCATTGTTGGAGATCCTCCAATAAAATGATCATGCCCGTAATCACCATTATAAATATATATGTAATGTAGATGCCAAAAATAGTTTTGTGTAGCAAGACATAGTTGTAATGCTAGTCAAACTAAGATAACTGGCAAAAACACTTTATGTGAGTGATCAAGTCCTGGAATTATTTGTCACATGGGATCAGACTTCTCAAGAACATTTGTGGGGTCCACATTCTGGGGTATGCAGACGTGGTCTCGTGGATGAGAATGTGTCTGAATAATAGTTTGGTATGTGAGTGATGAAGTCTTGGAATTATTTGTCAGATGAGATCAGAAATTTCAAGAACATTTGTGGGGTCCACATTCTGGGGTATGCAGATGTGGACATGTGGATGAGAATGAGTCTGAATAATAGTTTGGTATGTGAGTGATCATGCTTTGGAATATTTGGGGAAATGGTGTGAAATGTGTTTTACTGGTGACAACAGTAAATTTTCTTTGACAAATAATAAGTCCAATCTATAAACGGGCACCCTAAGCAGAAAATAAAAATTATGTGAAGCCAAAAAAAGTGTACCACACAATTTGTTTTTATTTTAGTGATAACACCTAATAATTGGGAGATGTGTGGTAGATTTGGAAGCAGGGGAAGATGCAAAGTCCAGGTTGGGATGGGCATGTGGGGCAGTAAAAGCAAGAAACTCTTCTTCCACCATGCTTGCTACAGACTTTCCATCTTTTCTGAGGACGCAATCTGGTGGGAGTGGGAGGCATGGGGTGAATAAAGTGTTTCTCAGATAGTCTCCTGACATCTTCTGACTCAAAAGCTGCCTCCGGTGCCATGGAGTAAAATAGGAGAGACTCAATAACCTTCTCCTGATATTGTAGAAAGGTGAGGGTTCCTTGCGATTTTTTGTAAAGAACAAAGCTATTATAGGTGGCAGTCTGGATGAGATAGATTGCCACCTTTTTATACCAGGCCCTTGTCTTTCGCTTCACCAGGTATGGATGGAGCACATGGTCGTACAGGTCCATGCCACCCATGTGCTTGTTGTAATCGGTCACACAAATGGGCTTTTGTTTGTCCATGGTGGCGCCCCTGTCTCTGACCATCACAGTGGTGTCCGCATGCAGAGTGGTAAGCATGAAGACGTCCTTGCGGTCATTCCACTTTACGGCAAGCATTTTCTCACTTGCCAGTGAAAATGACACCCCCTTCTCCAGATGTTTGGACACCAACTGTGACGGCAAGCACACACGGTTTTTCCGTCTCGCCCCACAGGCCCCTGTGTTTGCAGCTTGTAGGGCTTGATATAGGGGGATGCTAATGTAGTAATTGTCCATGTACAAGTGGTACCCTTTGTGCAAAAATGGGGTCATTAGCTCCCAGACAATTTTCCCTGGGATACCAATTGTCTGGGGACAGTTAGCTGGGCTTATCTGTCGGTCCCTACCCTCATAAATTAGGAAAGTACTAGTGTACCCACTGCTACTTTCACACATCTTGTATAGCTTTATGCCATACTTGGCTTTTTTGGAGGGGATGTATTGCCTGAAGGACAGACGGCCCTTGTAGCTCATTAGGGACTCGTCAACTGATATATTTTGTTCTGGGATGTAAGAATTGACAAAGGATTCCTTCAGGAGGGAAATTAGGGGTCTACGTTTGCAAAGTCTGTCATAATTATGGTCAGTTCTTGGGGGACTTGAGAAATATCGTGGAAATGGTGGAATCGCATTAGGTTCTCGTAACGGGTGCGGGACCTAACAGCTGCTAACAGAGGGGTGCTGTGGACTGACCTGGTTGCCCAGTAAGAGCGGAGGCTGGTTTTTTTTACAATGCCCATGTTGAGGATAAGACCCCCAAATTTTTTGATTTCTGGGACGTTAGTGGGAAAGTTAGTTTGGTGGGTGATTAGTTCCATTACATTTTCGTTTATGAAAATGTTAAAAAAAATCCATGGTGCGCAAAATTGGTGACATTTACTTTTATGCCAGGGTCTGCCACAAAAGGAGGAATTTGTGGGGAATAGGATGGGTCGGGATGCCACAGAGGACGGGGAGCTGCAACACTGGGCCCTGGCTCTTCCGCGTCAGCGGGGACGCCTGGCGGGGTGGGGGACCCCCTGGGTGAAGCCGAGTCATCGCTGTCCTCTGAGGAAACCTCAGCTTCAGAGGCTGCTTATGGAGGCGAGCAGCACATAGGCTTTCTCAGCTGTGAACATTCTGTGGGCCATTTTTTTTTGTGCAAAAAAGTAGCCCTAAATCAAACCACCTTTTTTTTTTTAACCCTAACCCTAGCCCTAACCCTAGCCCTAATCCTAGCCCTAGCCCTAACCCTAACCCTATGTAAGAAGAAGATTGATGAAGAATAAAATAAAAAAAATTATTTGATGACGGGAATAATAGAGGAGGGAATGACGGAGGAGGGGATGATCACGGGGGTGATCAAAAATTGACGGACGAATAAAAATAGGTCGATGTGTCTTTTTCTTCACAAATGGCAGCAGATAGTCTGTCTCTCTTCTCTCTCCCAAAAACAACTACAAAGGAGAGAGGAGAGAGGCAGACCTAAGTGCAGCCATATTTATAAAATATTGGGGATTTGATCCCTGTGATAGGATCTATCACAGGGTTCAAATCTCAGCAACCAATCAAAAATTTTTGGTTGGTTGCTATGTGCAGGAGGCAGATTATGGCCGACACACTGCGCATGTTTCGGGCCATTTTGGAAAAGAAGAAGAAGGGGGGCCACCGGGGAATCACAATTTATTGAGGTACAGGGGGGGTGCCAGGGAGTTCGTGGACCAGGGGACAGCACTGGAAAGCTGGGGAAGATGTTTCTATCTCAACTGACATGTCAGATGGGATAGAAACAAGGATGGTATTACCGGCACCGGAGGTCTCGGGGGGAGGGGAGGGGGGGGAAATGGACCGGGGAGACAGGTCGGGTGGGGGGAACGGGTGTGATCATGATCAGATCGCAGAAATCCTCTGGCTGCTGGGCGCTTTGCTGCGCGCTCCAGCGCCATTTTACTTTCGCTTCATTAGCGGCACCAGAGGTCTTGGGGGGGAAACTGGGGAGACAGGTCGTGAGTGGGGGGGTGGGGGTTTCCGGGGAGACATATTGGACCCTTTTGGGGTGGTCCGGCGTCATTTTGAATACTGGGGAGTGGGGTTGTGTACCGGCACCAGGGGTGTTATATCGGCACCAGAGGTTAAGGGGGGACCGGGGGCAGACATTTCTCTGTCATGCAATGTTTGATCAGGTTGCATGACAGAGAAATTATTTATATTTATCACTATTTAATATGTTGACATGTGATGACCGGTATATACCAGTTTACGGTATATACCGGTCATCACAAGGCCGGTAAAGAAAACCCTTTAGATTTTCAGCCACTAGGGGGGCACTACAGGGCCATTTCTGTTCTGACTTATTTTCACATCAGAACAGAATAAGGACCCTGTTTTGCCGCCGTATATATACAGGGGACCGTCACTAAGGTGTTAATTGATAAAAAAGGAAAGAAAGTTTCTACACCTTTTATCAGTCAGTGAGAACTGGACAGCACACAGACGGCATCCGAATACTGTCAAATTTTTTTCACTAACCATAGACTTGCATTGCCGATTTTGACCTCACACTTTGATCAATAACAGATAAGTCCTTGTGATTTTGCTCAAATTGCTCAATCATCAGTCATGTAAGCTACCAATAGGCTATTAAAGATACAAATGCTGCAGGTAAAAAAAAAATGGGTAGCACCTATACATGAAAAAATGATATGTGAATGAGGGCATGCTTAGAAAAAATATACAGTCAATTAGGTGTGAAAGGTAGTGTTTGCTACATAGGTTTTTTATTTGTCTACCTCTGGATCAGCATGTTAAGCCCACATCACAGCTAGCAAGATTGCTATCGAGATCGCTGTTTAGTCACAGATTTTGTGTTGCAACTGCGACCTTGCCAGCTATCTCGCTATGATTGAAACGCAGCGACCAAGCCCCCACTGTGACATTGCTGATTGTGTCGAAATGACCTGGACCATTTTTTGATAATCGGGCTCCCGCTGGCCAGCATGCATCAGTGTGTTTGACGCCTTAACAACAACCTCATTAGCGACTCAGAACTCAGCCACGTAGGTCTGAGTCGTCTAGTTGTCTAGCTGCTGTGTGACAAGGTCCCAACGATCGCCGAGGTCATTATACGGGTCGCTATATTGTTGCTGCATCGTTCAGTAGATCTGACTGTTTGACATTTCACCAGCGACCACGTAGCAACGTTCCAGAGATCCTTACCAGGTCGTATCGTTGTCTGGATCGCTGGAACGTCACCAAGTGTAACAGGACCCTTAAGCTATGGGTTGAACTAAAGGAGCTTAAAGTCTACCTTCAAGCTTAAAAACTATGAAACAATGAACATTTGGGGAATCAAGATTTAAGGGGTATTAAAACACAGCAGGACATGGATGCCAAAAATATAATGAAGTGATTGAACTAGTTTATACATATTTTACAGATTTGTTGCAGATAATGTTGTCATCTAAAAAGGGTTTGCTGAAATGCATGTCATTGATATTAAAACATACCTAGATAAATGAGTTTCAGTTGCAGACTTTTCTGCAACAAATTTCTTGGACAATAATTCATCCTATCCGCAAAATACTTAAAGCGAACCTGTCACCCCCTCCAGACATCTAAAAATACCATAGCCACGTTCTGCAGCACTAAGGCTGCATACTGACAAGGTGTCTATAGCATTTATGCTCCCTTGATTCACTGAAATAAAGACTTATATAAAATCTGTTTCAAACCTGATCCAAGACCGGGAGGTGGGTTTTCAAGTGTCTATCTCCCTCCTCTGTGGTGTCAGTCATCCCTCTCTGCTCTCTGTGCACCTCCTCCAGGGCCATCTCCCTGCATTACAGAGCTGAGCTTTGTCAGCTCTGCTACAACATAGAGCTGCTGTTATAGGAGACCCCACAGTAGTAAATCTAGCAGGAGGACCCTGAGCAGACAAAGCACTGCCTGCTACATAGCAGCCCTGGAGCTGAGCTGTCAGCAGTGCAGCACAGTTGAGTTTGTGCTTTAGATCAGGGGCTGAGGACAGAACATTGCTGCTGGGTACAAGAAACTGAAAGTGAAAACTGCTCAGCTCAAAGGCTGCTACGTAGCAGGCAGTATCCTCCTGCTAGATTTACTACTGTGGGGTCTCCTATAACAGCAGCTCTATGTTGTAGCAGAGCTGACAAAGCTCTGTAATGGAGGGAGATGGCCCTAGAGGCGGTGCCCAGAGAGCAGAGAGGGATGACTGACACCACAGAGGAGGGAGATAGACGCTTGAAAGCCCGCCTCCCGGTCTTGGATCAGGTTTGAAACAGATTTTATGTAAGTCTTTATTTCAGTGAATCAAGGGAGCATAAATGCTATAGACACCTTGTCAGACTGCAGCCTTAGTGCTGCAGAAGGTGGCTATGGTATTTTTAGATGTCTGGAGGGGGTGACAGGTTCGCTTTAAAGGGAATTTCCAGTTTCACCAAGGTAGAAAATAAACACTTGAAGACATGAGAAATAAGGCCAGGTGGTAATTACTCTCCCCCACTCCAGTATTGGTTCTACACCACTACTCCAGTCTCTGTGTTTTAGCAGTAGCTGTAACGTCGCATTGACAGCACACATCATATTGCAGTAATTCAGGGAGCAGAATAACTTTGCTAAAGTTGATGTCACGAGCCGTGGAGCTCAGTGATTGGCACCAGTGGTGATGCTCACAGTCAACATAATTTTATGGCTGCATCCAAAGCAAAGAGGCCAGACTAGAAGCTGACCTTGCTATTCTACATGCTTGCAAACATTTGGGCCCTACTTAGCTGAAAATGAAAACCCCAGTTAAAAATTTAGACAAAGAGAATTGACAGCAGACAAACTATATTATTTACCGGTAATTTTTATTTCTTTATTTGGTTATTGTTAGACATGTCAAATTTTATGTGAGAAAAATTATTCAATCTACCTTGGAACACAAACACACGCAAACAAATACACACTCAGACAGAGACACAGACAGGGACACATATACATAGATAGAAAAACACACTGACATAGACGACACACACGCAGAGACAGATACACACATAGAGAGAGACACACACACACACATAGAGGCATACATGAACAAACACACACAGAGACACAGAAACACACACAGAGACACACATATAGAAACACACACATACAGTGACATAGACAAAGACACACACAGACACAAATGCAAACACAGACATACATTTACATAGTAGAGTAGAGTCTATCTCTTTTCAGTTGTTCTGATTTCCATAAAGCACATGACCTGTGGTGACTAGAGATGAGCAAACTTTAGCCAAACAATTTCAAATATTGCCCAAACATGGCAGATTAGAAATCCAAACTAGTTCCCCAAAATTCGGCGAATGTGGCTATGCTTGGCAAATCAGTTCGAAATTTATAATGGCCCTAAAAGTTTCCCTGTTTGTTTGGGACCAAAATGCTGACAGGAAGACCTGCTGGCTGGGGACAATAAGTAACCTAAGGCCCAGTTTACATCTAAGCCTGGCCTGCGTTTGCCTGTGTTTGTGTTTATAAGCGTTTTTATCGCTAATAACACATCCAAACGCATGCGTTAATGCACCCATAGGCTGCAATGCAAAACGCACAGCAAACACATGCAAGAACGCATGTCATTTTGCAAAAATGCAAAACGCATGCGTTTTTGCAAATGCAACCCTAGATGCAGCAGCCCACGTTTTTGGCTGCGTTTGCATGCGTTTGCAATGGGTTTTGTATTGCTGCCTATGGGTGCATTAACGCATGCGCTTGGATAATTTTTTAGAGGTAACGCAAACGCAGGCAAATGCATCCAAAATGCTGATGTGAAAATGATCTAAGTGTTCCCAGCCATTGGGTCTACCGGCTTGTATCAAGCTGTAGAATTTTTTTGAGCTTTAAATTAATTATTTAGGCATCCTGGAGTTTGCAGATGTTTTGACACCTGCAGGGTGTGAGTTTTGGAAAACGTTTCAGATGTAGCAGCAGTTGTGAAGTCCAGGAAGCTTACAATGTCCTTAAAACATCCATTTTAGATAGCTTAATATTTGTTAGAGAATTTTTTTTAATTGTTTCTATTCATTATTATTTATTTATTTTGTTTTTTAGAGCAATCCTTTATTATTGCAGAGGGTCAGCAACGTGAGAGGCCATCTCTTCTACACTTATGTGATAGCACTTCTTATAAAAATAACATAAGGCTATTATATGCTTCACACACATGTTCCTATAGGTCTGTTCATATTGACACTCAAGAAACACCATACTATGAATGTTGCATCTTGAAAATGTGCAATCACTATTTCATGTCTTTCCATATGTTTACTATACACATTTTTGGCAAGTACCAACAGTGTTATTATATGTATAACGCATATTGCACTTGTTCTTGCATTGCTGCGGTGCACTGCCCACTAGCTTTATTAGTATTCCAGATGAATTGGTAGTTAGGTGACTTGAATAAAGTTATTTGTTTTCATCATTATGTGTGCTTCAAATATGTCAAACTTTAATAATCATTGCACCTAGAACCCGCCAAAGCCAGTTATTACATTATGGCAAAAAGAATTAGTTGTGTGAATGATGTTATTTCTGCAGTCCACTGTATTGAAGGGTTTATGAGTTCAACTAGTCCACAAGTTTGTGCAAGCAGTAATATCTTAGAGTGATTAATTATGTCTGACTTAGTCCTGGCAGTGAAAGAGGGGGGCCATAGGAAAACTAAACAAGTTTCACTCACCGCAGAGTTCAGAGTGTTGGCGCCATATTACTGCAGGCCAAACCTATGTCCTAATCTGTGTCCTGCACAGTGATTAATTTGCTAACATATGATGGCATAATGCAGTTTGGTGATGGATCCCCCGCAAAACATGCCTCATCTGGAGGAGATAGTATGCCTCACCAATCCAGGGGTAGAGGGTGCATCAGAACCAGACCTGGTGCAGCATGTACCGGAGAACATCAAGATGAACACAAATGTAACTTGGAGCACCACCACGCTACCCACATTGGGCCTCCTTCGCAATGCGGTGCAGATACAGTGCTGGACTCAAATACCAGAGGAGGATCTGTGCTCAGAGACAGGAGCTGACCATTCCCCATGCCATCCAGGAGCACCACATGTCACACTGCAAAGGACCTTGCAGCATGCCTGACTGTATTCAATCTGCAGCCAGTGCCACAGCCACTGGATCATTGCCAATACCACCAGGACCAGGAGTATGATATGAAGGCTAACAAGGAGGCCGAGGAGGAGGCCAAGGAAGTGGCTGAGGTAGAAGAGGCAGGAAAATCAGCGATGTAGAGATCTCTATCCCCTCCAAGGAACTATCCGACATGGAAAGAACCACCCCATCCAACTCTGAGTCCTGTCTCCTTTATTGAGGAGATTCATTTTGTGAATAACATGGCCTGGGACTGGTTATATGGGCTAATAATCACTTCTACAACCAAAACCACAAAAAAAAACAAAAATCTGAGCCAGATCAGACATAGGTGTACATGCCTGGTAAGAGCATGTTCGCACATACCACCAAACAGACTAAACTTAAGTAAAAACTATATACAAAACATGCAAAAAACCCCTGCCATGAATAAATAAGTAAAAAGCAAATGCTAGTAAAAAACAGTTACTTAGTATATATGTTTTTGCAAAAAGGTATACAAATATCCCATCATGAGAAGGTGTATCCACTTCAAGAATTTACCTACCTAATTTAATACCTGTTCATGTGTTGACTGACCTCAATGAAAGCAGGATGAAGAGTTTGACCTTGGTTCAAAAAATACATGTTTTTTACTGTTTTACCTTAGGTTTAGTCTGTTTGGTGGTCTGTGTGAATTTGCTTAGTTTTTTGTATATTTAGTTCTGCCCCTTGTGTTAGTACAAGATAGGGAGTGCCCCACCCCTCCTTTTACTGAGCTAAGCATATATTTTGCCTCTCATTGCTTTGTGACCATTTTGGGACCCAGTTCACACTCTTCATCCTGCTTTCATTGAGGTTATTCGACACAAGAACAGGTTTTAAATTAGATAGAGTAGGTACATTCCCAAACTGGATACATCTTGTTGTGGGATAGTGACTCACCGTGGCCGGGACTCCGGGGGACAGGCGTTTTCTTCCTCCTCCTTGTCACAGATGGACCGCGCCTGCCGGTAGTGGGGCCCGGTGGTCCAGATCAAATAAAGACATCGTTAGTGGAACAGTTTAGGGGTTAAATTGTTTCGTGACGCCACCTATGAGAGTTCCGGTAACTATACCGGCGCTGCGGGGCCTCCGGGGGATGGAATGCAGCAAGATGGAACGCTCCCCACAGGCTGAGCGATGATCCCTGGAGCCAAGAGCTGCACAAGATGTTCTGAGGCAGCTGCGGTTACCTTAGTGCGCGGAGACAGACAGTTCATAAGAAAGCACGGACACTGGAAGTCTCTGTAACGGGTTCTTTACTGTAACCAGCAGGCAGTACATGGCATACAGTTACGGGTAGTGGACTGGGTGGACTCAGCAATGACCAGTGATTCTCAGAGCTCCGCGGTGTTCCTCCATTCTAACTACTTGTGTTGCCGCTGTCGCCCAGGAATGCCAGATCGTGTACAAGGAGGCTGCTTCAATGCCCTACCCAGGGTACACGTTCTGGGTGTTTTGGGGAGCCTTGGGTCCCTTTGGTGGGTACACCGCTGGCTAGACGACTGTGAGTGGTGGTGGTGGGGTGCTTCTGTAAAGCGGTCCCTCCACTCCTCTGGTTCGCATAGAAGTGATAAACAACTCCTAGCTTCGGTACCAGCAAACCGGTTGTAGATGGGCACGGGATGTTTTTGGACCCGCATGTAGATGCCCGTAGTTCGGTTGTTAAGGCACCGGGAGTAATGCTGCCCAACCGGAGTGATGGCCAGGGGGCTGCACGGAACTGTGCAGGCCCCCTCTCCTAGGTTGCAGAGCTCGAGATTCTTGCTCCTTCTCCTACGTTGTTCTTCCACCTTCTCTTCACACTCTACCACTACACTCCGCCCACCAGGACCTTATTGGCCCTCTATGCTGATGATGCATGTAGGGTATGGATCTCTGAGTTAACTGTGTGACTGCTGAGTCAGAGAATATTGCTGCTACTGTCTTGGCTGCAATACCCTCCTGTGACGCACTCGTTGCGGGTGCCACAATAGCTTTTTACCTTTGTGGAAAAACATGTATACTAAGTACCCTGTTTTTTAATAGCTTTTTACTTATTTATTCATTGCTGTGCATTTTTGCACATTTTGTATACTATTTTTCCATAGGGTCACTGCTAAAACCAATGTACACATGGCAAGATGGTGGCATTTTTACAGGAAAAGGGGTTTGGCAGACCTGAAGAAGGCACTGAGCTCAGGGCTATGTCAACTCAGGGCGCCCTGAGGAAGATCAAAGCATTGAAACGTACGTAGGCGGCTCTGTGGGTGGTACTCTGTAGCACAAGTGAGGACTCCGTTACATAAGTCAGAGGTAAGCCAAGTAAGAGCTACTGAGATATATACTTGTGGGGGTGGCACTAGTGTAGAAAGACCCTGTTTAGCGCTGGCTAAATAATGGAGCACCTCACTGTCAATGAATAGGAGCATATAGTGTAGAATTACTGTCAGCACAACTGAAAGTGTGCTGCATAAGACTATGTGTGTACACAATATAAGTCCACTTATAATTAGTGCTATATCTGTATGGCACAGTACACCTGTACAGTAATAAATTAATGTATTTTATGTAATTTTTAAAATTGCTTGTAATTGGTACCTGAATAAATTATATAATATTAAATATAAAAAAAATGATTTTTGTATGACAAAGTGGTCAGTTTCATGTGTCATCAGTGTACCTCAGGTGAGGCAACACAGATGATTTTGGGTTTATATGATCTAGTGTGAAACCAAAGATTTGGGACATTTGATTTCATAAGGCTAGCTTCGAGCTATGGTTTTTGTCTGTCACGGTGGATCCTGTTTTTTGCAGGATTCACTTTCTGCTGCTATCCATGGTGCTGAAGTCTGCCCGTATCTGCTCTGCCGCTGTCCTTCATGCTGAATTCACAGCCTGTCCATGAAATACTGCTGTACATGGTGCCGAAACTGGGGCAGCAGAATTTATGAGCATGCTCTGTGGAAAAAAATTGGATCCGACAAATGATCCAATTTTTTCAAGGATCTGGCGCCAATAGACTCCCAATTTTAGGTCCCCAGATCACCCCGGATTCGGGACTGTCCGATTTTTTCACTGGAGCCCCAAACCACTGCAGTCTCTAATTTTGTGCACGGTGAAAAACCGGACAAAACCGGATCAGGTATAGAAAACACAAAGCCTGATGGCCAAATATGACCAAATCCGGCCCCATAGGGATACATGGGAGGCAAAACCGGATCAGGTTCTGTCCAGTTTAAACCAGACAAAACCTGATGCCAAAAACTGTGGCGCGAAGCCGGTCTTAGTCTATGGGATTTGAGAAGTCCTGTCTGCATGGTGCGTTATTTTTCTGCTGCAGACATGCTGCTTATTTTAGTGCAGACAAATCTGCAGAATGTCAATTCTTCATGCAGATACGCTGCAGATTTGACCACAAAAATGCTGAGTCATAGAAAAGTTAACAGCAAAAAGCATTATATCTACAGTAGATAAAAACGCACCGTGCGGACAGCCGTATGTTTGGTGTGGATTTGTCTGCAAGTGCAGATTTCACACAGTAGAAAATATGCACCACTTTTCTCCCGTGCAAATAGGCCTTTATAGTTCAGAAAAATAGCAACCACAATCTTGCTGATTCATAACAGAAGCAAATTAAAAGAAATCTGCATTTTGTCAAAATTGGGTACAGTTGGGTGGCACGGTGGTTCAGTGGTTAGCACTGCAGCCTTGCAGCAAAGAGGGCCTGGGTTCAAATCCCACCAAGGACAACATCTGCAAGGAGTTTGTATGTCTCCCCATGTTTGTGTGGGTTTCATCACACATTGTAAAGACATACTGATAGGATATTTAGATTGTCACATACTGATGTTTAGATTGTGAGCTCAATGGGGACAGCATTACTGATGTATGTAAAGTGCTAAGGAATTAACAGCACTATATAAATGAATAAATAGTATTATTCCTACTCCACTTTATTCGCTCATCTCGAAACAGTAGTGTAAGATAAAAATGTATTTTCATTGTTGAATCGGATGCATTTCAAAGATTTATTTAACTTGTCTTCTGTACTATTTTACCTGTAGGAATATAGACAACGGAGCTAACTGTGACCCTGCGTTTCTTGCAGACTACGCTGTGAGTGGTCATTATGGTTAGTTTATAGATCTGCTGATATATGTAATCCTGACCTTAAAGCGCACATTACGAAATAAAAGAGGACTTTGAGAAACAAGTTGACCTTGCTACCTTTTGTTGCAGTCTCGGAGTGCAAACTTGTTTTAATTAGCAGTCAGCAAGCAGACTGTAGCTTCACTGAAGGAGCATTGAAGAATCACTGCCTATTAACAACCCAGCGGTAAGTAAGGCAGCACAAATACTTATAACCAAATAGTGTGCATTTCAGAAGTGACGAGGATTAGCTATTGGGCACACAGCACAGTGGAGGAAATTGCTTTATTCCCAGTACTGCTGAGTACCAGGAGGCAATCACTGTGCCTCTAGCCCATTAACAGCATTCAGAGTGTTGCTTCCCATAGAAGGGGTTATTGGCTAACCACTGGGTGACCAATTAAATGCTATGAATAAGTCCCAAACCAAACAGCATGGAGCCTGTTTGTGGCACAGTGGTATCATTACTAAAGTGAAAAACTTGATGAGAAAGGAACATATTTAATTATAGAACTATACAAATGGCTAATTAGGACCATAAAGTGAAATCAATGACTTTCTAGTGAATTTCTGAATGTTACTTATAACTGCTCAGATTCTTCCGAGACCATGAATGTGATCTGGTAGAGTAAAATACAACGACAATGGCAACAGATCTTCATTAAATTAGGGGAAAAAAAACCTTTATTTGACCTGGTTGCTCAGGTAGCATAGGTTCTAAAGACACTTTCTGATTCATTTCACTGCAAGGGTTCCTGTACTTTAAACCCCCCGGTCTCCCATGAGTTCTGCCTGAACGCACAATAATAATTCTTAGGGGTCGAAATGTAGCAACATTATCTGCTATGGTAAATGCCTATCACTTTTAAGCCATTTGCTTGCTCTGTATCATTTACTTTTGCTCTAACATGCATACATGAGTCTGTACAATTTACATTGCTAAACAAATATCAGCCACATCCTGCAAATGAATCCTGATACCTGCTGAAATCTATTGTATGGAACAGCTTAATGTGTATGCATTGCAGAATCACAATAATGTACTGGAGCTAAATCTCAATAATTAGATAATACGTAGGCAATGTTCACTTAATTAGTTTTAATGGCCATCTTTTTACACGCTGTGTACATAAAGCATCCATTCATAGAATTTCAGCACTCCATTTCGTGATGTGCCCTGTGCATGTGTCTATATATATAAATTATAATAAATAATAATAATAATAATAATAATAATAAAATTTTATTTGTATAGCGCCAACATATTCCGCAGCACTTTACAGTACAACAGTACATATAAGAAAAATATACGGTACAGAAAGGTAGGTAATACAAAACAGTAGTTACATACAATAAACATAGAATCAATGTAGGAAATACAATAGAAAGGCAAAAAATATAGGTGACCCTGCTCGAAGGAGCTTACAATCTAACAGGATAGGGACACAAAGTACAGGGGCTCATAACAATGAATATCTTATGTCTAAATGACTACTGTTAGGGAGAAGGATAGGCCGCCCTATCATTCTCCCTAATATATATTACTCATATACTGGTGCATCTCAATGAATTAGAATATCATTACAAAGTTGTTTTTTTTCAGTAATTCATTACAAAAAGTGAAGCACATATATTTTATAGAGTCATTACAAACAGAGTGATCTATTTCAAGTGTTTATTTCTGTACATGTTGATGATTATGTCTTACTGCCAATGGAATCCTAAAGGTCATTATCTCAGAAAATTAAAGTAGGGAGGATGAAAGGTTAAAGACCGCACTGCCGTATTCCACGAGACATCAAACGGTGAATGCAATAATGATTCATTAGGCAACATGTTTCAGGACTCCCTGAAACTCCCTGAAACATGGCAATATGATATTAATTTGTTCTGAGGAAGGGGCCAGGGAGCCCTGAAATGTGCTGACTAATAAATCAATATTATATTCACCCTTTAATGTCTTGTGGAATACGGGAGTGTGGTTTTTAACCCTTCATCCTCCCTACTCTATATGCACCACAAGGGACTGCAGAAGCCGTGATATGCTTTCATAGTGATTGTGACTCTCACAACCACATAAGGTGGTTGAAGGCAATTGTCTATGCTGTGAAGATACGAGATGTGCAGCATCTGAAACAACGGATACTGGAAGCCTGTGCTAGTATTTCTTCTGCAGTGGTGCTAAAGTGTCAAGAGTGGGAGAAGAGGGTTGCATTGACAATCCAACACAATGGGCAGCACTTTATGACTATTTATAAAATGTATTCAAACTTGTAAATAACTCATGAAAGAATAAAGTTATGATAAAACCAAGCACAATATTTATTTTCTCATTAAATTCTCAATATGTTTGATGTGTCACATGACCCTTTGCCCATTGAAAAAAATAAAGTTAGATCCAAAATTACCAACTTCAAAATGGCCTCCATGGTCACCACCCATCTGGAAATGTTTTCCCCTCCCATATATACTAGTGTGCCACAAGCAGGAAGTTGATATCACCAACAATTCCCATTTTATTTACGTGCATCCGTATAATTGGCCCACCCTGTATTATGTATATATATATAAGAGAAAAAAAGAGAAAAAAAAAGAGAAAAAAAAAACTGCACAGCACTCACAGACAATGTGAACTGGTGCCAGCAGGGATGCTGGGTCAATATGCTAGAAAAAAACCTTGCAGCGGACTGTGGGTGCTGTGCAGTTTTTTTTCTCTTTTGTATCGTGTGGAGTGGCTGGCTCCATTATTGCAATGTGCACCCTTATTGCCTGCAGGTGATCTAGGGTCTAGATGGTGTCCGCCCACTTAGTAGTGGGGTAAGGTGGACAAAGAGGACTTGGGTGTCAGCGTTAGGACTCATCGGACCTGAAATCACTTTGTCGCAGTCGATGAGCAAGCAGACATTGGCCAATGTGTGTACCAAGAACTTCAGATTTAAAAAAATATTAAGAATTTTGAGTTTTTTGAAAAAAAAACGTAAGTTTTTAAATTTTTTCTCATATATATATAGCTTGTCGGCATATGTACATCATTGGTAGTAGCTGAGTGCTGCAAGGTTTTTTTCTAGTATATATATATATATATATATATATATATATATATATATATATATATACACAGTACAGACCAAAAGTTTGGACACACCTTCTCATTCAAAGTGTTTTCATTATTTTCATGACTATGAAAATTGTAGATTCACTCTGAAGGCATCAAAACTATGAATTAACACATGTGTATATATGTGTATACATGTGTGTGTATACTTGTTATCAGTATAAAAGACACCTGTTCCCAACCTCAAACAGTCACACTCCAAACTCCACTATTGTAAGGACCAAAGAGCTGTCTAAAGACTACAGAAACAAAATTGTAGCCCTACACCAGGCTGGGAAAACTGAATCTGCAATAGGCAAGCAGCTTGGTTTGAAGAAATCAACTGTGGGAGCAATAATTAGAAAATGAAAGACATACAAGAGCACTGATAATCTCCCTTGATCTGGGGTTCCATGCAAGATCTCACCCTGAGAGGCCAAAATAATCTTAAGAACGTTGAGCAAAAATCGTAGAACTACACGGGGGACCTAGTGAATGACCTGCAGAGAGCTGGGACCAACAAAACACAGGCTACCATCAGTAACACACTACGCCGTCAGGGACTCAGATCCTGCAGTGCTAGATGTGTTACCCTATTACATATCCGGGCCTGTCTGAAGTTTGCTAGAGAGCATTTGGAAAATCCGGAAATTTTTAGGAGAATATAATATGGTCAGATGAAACCAAAGAAGAACTGTTTGGTAGAAACACAACCCGTTGCGTTTGGATGAGAAAGAATGTTGAGTTGCATCCAAAGAAAACCATACCTATTGTGAAACATGGGGGTTGCAACATCATGCATTGGGGCTATTTCTCTGCCAAGGGTGTAGGATTTGTGTACATGAAAGAATAAATGGGGCCATGAATCGTGAGATTTTGAGTGCAAACCTTCTTCCATCAGCAAGGGCATTGAAGATGAAACGTGGCTGAGTCTTACAGCATGACAATAATCCCAAGCACACCACCAGGGCAATGAAGAAGTGGCTTTGTAAGAAGCATTTTAAGGTCCTGGAGCGGTATAGTCAGTCTCCAGATCTCATCCCTAAAGAAATTCTTTGGAGGGAGTTGAAAGTTTATGTTGCCAGGGACAGCCCCAAAACATCACTGCTCTAGAGGAGATCTGCATGGAAGAATGGGTCAACATTACAGCAACAGTGTGTGCCTACCTTGTGAAGACTTACAGAAAACATTTGACCTCTGTCATTGCCAACAAAGGATATATAACAAAGTATTGAGATGAACTTTTGCTATTGACCAAATATTATTTTCAACCAAACTTTGAAAAAAATTTCTTTCCAAATCAGACAATGTGATTTTCAGGATTTGTTTTCACATTGGTCTCTCATAGTTGAGGTCTACCTATAATGTCAATTACAGGCCTCTTTCATTTTCTTAAGGGGGTGGACTTGCACAATTGGTGGACGACTAAATACTTTTTTTCCCCACTGCATATATGTATACACACATATACACACGCTGCGGGTCACATCATACACTTCTACTATATAATCTCCTAATCGTGTCTGTCTGATGCCGAAGCTGAGTATGCAAAAAGCTGCGCAAATTCAAAATTAGAAGATTATAGAGTAGCTGTAACCTGGCGACATGCAGCATCGCTGTCGCCGGGCTACATGTACTGCCGCGGCGACCCCCGGCACCAGTCCTCCCTCCTCACCTCCCTGCCTCCCTCCTCGCCTTCCTGCCTCCCTCCTCACCTTCCTGCCTCCCTGCCTCCCACCATGCCTCCCGCTGTTCTCACCCATCTTTTCTGTGTACAGCAGTAATGTGACAGGGCAGGCTGATGTGACGTCACACAGCCCGCCCTGTCACATGTCGCTGTACACAGTGTGATGCTGTGGGTGAGAACAGAGGGGGGCGAGGGTGATCCTGCCTCCCCCGCAGCCATCCTGCCCCCCCCGGCGCCATCCTGCCCACCCGCAGCCCTCCTGCCCCCCTGCAGCCATCCTGCCCACCCCTGCAGCCATCCTGCCCCCCCCCCGCAGCCATCCTGCCCACCCCTGCAGCCATCCTGCCCCCCCCCGCAGCCATCCTGCCCCCCCGCAGCCATCATGCCCACCCCCCCAGCCATCCTGCCCCTCCAGATCCATCCTGCCCCTGGCATCCATTCTGCCCCCCCGGCTCCATCCTGCCCACCCCCGGCTCCATCCTGTTTCCCCCCTGGCTGCATCCTGTCCCCCCGCATCCATCCTGCCCCCCTCACCCGGCTCCATCCTGCCCCCCCGCATCCATCCTGGCCCCCCACATCCATCCCACCCCTTATGCATCCATCCTACCCCCCTCGCATCCATCCTGTCCCCCTCGCATCCATCCTGCCCCCCTCTCATCCATCCTGCCCCCCTCGTATCCATCTTCCCCCCTGCATCCATCCTGCCCCACTCGCTCCATCCTGCACTGCTCGCTCCATCCTGCCCCCCGCCTCCATCCTGCCCCCCACCTCCATCCTGCCCCCCCCCAGCTCCATCCTGCACCTTCGGCTCTATCCTGCCCCTCTCGCTCCATGATGCCCTGCTTGCTCCATCCTGCCTCCCAGCCACCATCCTGCCCCCTCACCATCCTGCCCCCCATCACCATCCTGCCCCCCTGCTCCATCCTGCTCCCGGCAGTTAGCGGTCATGTGACCGATCAGCTGATCGGTTTCCCAGGCAACGACAGATCTTAAAGACCTGTAGGACCTAGAAGACGGAGGTGGAGCGAGCCGGCAGACAGGTGAGTATCCTCCTTATTATTTTAACTTTTTCTGTGGAGAAACGGGGGCCAGGAGGAGCAGGGGGGCGGAGTATCGCCATATACCATAGTGCTGCTAAACATGTGCTATAATAAACCGCCATATAATATAGTGCTGCTATACATGTACTGTAATGTACCGCCATATACTATAGCGCTGCTATACATGTGCTGTAATGTACCGCCATATACTATAGTGCTGCTATACATGTACTATAATGTACCGCCATACACTATAGTGCTGCTATACATGTGCTGTAATGTACCGCCATATACCACAGTGCTGCTATACATGTAATATAATGTACCGCCATATACTATAGCATTGCTCTACATGTACTGTAATATACCACCATATACCATAGTGTTGCTATACATGTGCTGTAATGTACTGCCATATACTATAGCGTTGCTATACATGTACTGTAATGTACCACCATATATCATAGCGCTGCTATACATGTGCTGTAATGTACTGCCATATACTATAATGCTGCTATACATGTGCTGTAATGTACTGCCATATACTATAGTGCTGCTATACATGTGCTGTAATGTACTGCCATATACCATAGTGCTGCTATACAAGTGCTGTAATGTACCGCCATATACTATAGCGCTGCTATACATGTGCTGTAATGTACTGCCATATACTGTAGTGCTGCTATACATGTTCTGTAATGTACCACCATATACCATAGCGCTGCTATATATATATATATACAGTGGTGTTCAAAATTCCTGCATAGGCATAGGATAAATAGATTTTTCAAGTTTTAAACCTTTTCTGTCGAATATCTTCGATGCTAATATGACATATTATATATGGTTTTGTTCAGAATACAATTTTGCATTCTCTCCTTGTAATATTTTTAGCTTTTGAAGCAGTTTTGCCTGAAATTATTGCAACAATATGGGAATTGAAAGCACAACTAAATATTGTACAGCTTCAGATCCAAAATTAGCCAATCACAGATGAGGTTCTTGTGATCAATCATAACCTGGATATGGCAGCCAATCACTTTCCATTACATTGCATCACATCTGCTGCTTTGTTAGTTTGTTTTATCTGTTGGTCTATCTAGTGAATCATACTGTAGAGCTTTATGATGGGAGCCTTCAGATTTTTTTCAGCAGAGGATCGTGTGCGAGTTGTGGTGCTACATGAAGAGGGTTATACTGGCCCCCAGATCGCAAGGAAGGTCGGCTGTAATAAGAGTACAGTCGTAAGAATTTTGCAGAAACATAAGCAGCTTGGAATTACCCAGGACAGGCCCAGATCTGGTCAGCCCAGAATGTCAACTAAAAGGGAGGATAGAGTACTGATAAGAACATCCCTTGCCAATGGAAAGCTCACCTCTCCTCAGCTTCTGCGAGAATGGCAAGAAAAGTGCAATATTGAGGTAGTAACGTCAACTGTTAGGAAGAGATGTTTGGAAGCAGGATTAAGAGGGTGCAAGGCCCGAAAGAAGCCATTGATGACAGCCATACAAAGACAAAGGCGAAAAGTGTGGGCATTGAAATATTCAAAATGGAGGAAGGAGGAGCGGGAAAAAGTGCTATTTAGTGATGAAAGCACTTTTTGCATTTTAGGAAATAATGGCAAGTCTCATGTGAAAAGGTTTCCACATGAAAAGTACAAGCCGGAGTGTTTGAGCTTCTCTGTGAAACATCCGATGAAAGTAATGGTCTGGGGCTGTATGGCAGCCAATGGTGTTGGAAGGCTTCATATTGTGGAGGGTATGGTTAATGCAAAAAAATACATAGACATCCTTAATAAGAAAATGCTGCCTTCTGCTCAACACATGTTTTCAGGGGATTATATCTTCCCGGATGATAATGCTCCTTGTCACAGATCTAAGACAGTAACGGAATGGAAAAAAAAGAACAAGGTGGCTACTATTGACTGGCAAGCCCAGTCCCCGGACCTCAATCCAACTGAAAATTGTGGCACAAGGTATCATTAGAGATATCTAAAAAACAACCAAGGACCAAGAGAGAGTTGATTGAGGCTCTGATACACGCCTGGAACCACATCATCACTCGTGAACATCTGCAGAAGCTAGTTCACTCAATGCACAAAGATGCAAGTTGGTGCCCAAGAGCAAAGGCTGGCCAATAAAGTATTAGAAGCTAAAGATGCACTCAAAAGGCCCTTTTCAGGACTCTGAATTAAATAAAAAATGATAAATCTTAAAAAGTAACATTTAAGTCTGTGTGAACTTGCATTGGAAGTTAATGAACTTAGAAACCTGTTCACCATTCTACACACTGTACAGGTGTAGGTATGGTTATGCTGTAAAAAAAATATCAAAAATGCGCATACCATAACAATTTATACACTTGGGACATTCAAAAATGAGTATGGCACACAATGAGGGATTACAAAAACATATATGTTCCACCAGTTTCACTGTAAAGATGCAGCAGTATGAAATATATAGTTTTCTTCATGCCTATGCAGGACTTTTGAACACCACTGTATATATATATATATATATATATACATATATATAGTTCACTCACGTTGACTGAACAAGTTCTGTCAGTCACAGTATGTCAGCTACATACATATTCTATAATACCCGATGCATTAGAATCAGGCCACCATCTAGTATACACATATACATATATACACACATACAGTGGGGAAAAAAAGTATTTCATCAGTCTCCAATTGTGCAAGTTCTACCACTTAAATAGATGAGAGAGGACTGTAATTGACATCATAGGTTAACCTCAACTATGAGAGACAAAATGAGATAACATATCCTGAAAATAAAGTTGTCTGAATTGGAAAGAAGTTTTTTTCAAATTTTGGTGGAAAATAAGTATTTGGTCTCCTACAAACAAGCAAGATTTCTGGCTCTCACAGACCTGCAACTTCTTCTTTAGGCTGAAGGCATACTGTCGTGCATCAAACATGGAGCGTGTTTGATGCACGACAGTGATGCGAGTGAAATGCGTGGTGTTGGTGTCTATGGTGCATGTGTTGAGTGTGCATGGCTGTATCCATGTGAGTGTGCTGTGAGGTGAGTGCCTGTGTGCTGCATGTGAGTGTGATGCTGTCCATGGTCCTGAAGCAAACTTCCGGTTTGTGAACAGCATTTACCGGTGATTTTAAACTCCGCTGTTGTCAAAGCCGCTGAGTTTAAATTTGCCGGTTTGCCGGTAGAGTAATCAATAATGTGTCAGCGCTGTCACAGCAGTGCTGACACATCATAGTTAAAAACTCAGGTAATAATAAAAGTTTTAAGTTATAGGGCTTATTCATCATTTTAACCCCTCTGCAAACTCTGCGCTGTATGTCAGCACAGAGCTTGCAGATGCTGCTAATAAGAGCCAGTGTATGAAGGGTTAATGTGTACACATGGTGGCATCCCACCCTGGCAGTGGAGGGGCTAATAGTAAGAATATTCTGATCCCGGCATTAGTCGGGTTATAGTTTAATTTTATTAAAAGCCACTCCGCTCCTGCTGTCAGGCAGGGTACTGTTCGTGGTCCTGTAGTTAAATTGCATACAGCACCATCGGCAGTGCTGGAAAACTGGTAAGCTGTCCCTGGTACTTATGCCAATAGCGTATGCTAACAGTGTTGAAAAACGTTGCTACATCTAAGTGCATCATCCATTAATGGATATGCATTTTTGGACTTAGAAAAAAAATTACAAAAATGATCCCAAAAACAGATCCAAAGCAAAAACGGATGCCATGTGTGACCCTGGCCATACAAGATCACTGATAATCTCCCTCGATCTGGGGCTCCACACAAGATTTTACTCCGAGGGGTCAAAATTATCTCAAAAGAATTATGAGCAAAAATCCCAGAACCACACGAGGGGACCTAGTGAATGACCTGCATAGAGCTGGGACCAATGTTACACAGGCTACAATCAGTAACACAATATGCTGCCAAGAGATTATGAAGACTGATCCATGTACATTAAAGAATGAATGGGACCATGTATCGTGAGATTTTGAGTGCAAACCTCCTTCCATCAGCAAGGGAATTGAAGTTGAAATGTGGCTGGGTCTTTCAGCATTACAGTGATCCCAAGCACACCACCAGGGCAACGAAGAAGTGACTTTGTAAGAAGCATTTCAAGGTTATGGAGTGGCCAAGCTATTCTCCAAATCTCAACCCTGTAGAAAACCTTTAGAGGGAGTTGAAAGTCCATGTTGCCCAGCGACAGCCCCAAAAACATCACTGCTCTAGAGGAAATCTGCATGGAGGAATGGGCCAACATACCAGCAACAGTGTGTGTCAACCTTGTGAAGACTTAAGGTACCTTTACACGCGGCAACTTTTCTAGGAATTTCACTGGCAATTTGCTGGTTGCAGTGAAATCATGGAGACATTGTTACATTTGTACACAGCAACAAGATAGAACAATGTGTCCATGATTTCACTGCAACCAGCAAACTGCCTGTGAAATTCCTACAAAAGTTGCCATGTGTAAAGGTACCCTTACCACTGAAAGGTAGAAATCACCAGGTATCGGACAAAATTGTTCCTTTTTCCTTCAAAAGACTGCGAAGTGGCGGCGTGTAATTCAGGAACTTTGGATACCTGTGTTTCAGCCATGCTCAAAAACAAGCAGGTAATCCCTATGGTGGCGGCGTGTAATCGGGGAAAAGGCAAGGTATTTGCGTGCCCTAGTGAATTCCCTGGAGCGTGCCACAGCGTCATGTATACCACGCCCCATCAGCTATCATTGGTCGGGGCGACTGTGTAACCATTGGCTATCCATGCACAGGGCGCTATATTCAGCGAGCTGACCACTCACACTCCACATTTGCAATAGCGTCATGTATTAGCCAGCCTTCCTGCGCTGGCTGGCCAATCATGATGCTATTGCATTGTCTAATCACCGTACGAGCGTCGCGTAATACACAACTCTGGCACGCCTATGTGTTGTCTCTGCTGCCCCAGGTCCGGCCATATTCCCTTCTGGTAGTGGCGTGTAAATCAGGGAAAAGTATTTCACAGAAGGTAACCCGCGGCACCCGTCGGCACTTCCGGGGAACGAAAATACATTCTGTGGAGCACCTTGTGGCGGCATGTAAATGCGGCATCAGGCACCGTTAGGAACCGTTGAAAACGTGTGCGTGCACGTGCGGTGCCTGCCTGTTGCTGCCTTCGGTGGCGGCGTGTAAAGGTACCATTACAAAAAATGTGTGACCTCTGTCATTGCCAACAAAGGATATATAACAGAGTATTGAGATGAACTTTCATTATTGACCAAATACTTATTTTCCACCAAAATTTGAAAAAAAAAATTGTTTCCAAATCAGACATGTGATTTTCAGGATTTGTTTTCTCATTTTGTCTCTCATAGCTGAGGTCTATCTATAATGTCTGTTACAGGCCTCTCTTATCTATTAAAGTGGGAGAACTTGCACAATTGGTGACCGACTAAATACTTTTTTTCCCCACTGTACAGTATACACAAATGTGACAGGTCACGTCACACATATACACATACTATATATATATACACAAATACACACGCGGCAGGTCAAGTGACATAGACATATACACACATACATACACACATATATACATATATATTTATAAACACAACACAGCAGGTCCACATATAAACACACATATATATACACACATATACACACATGTGGCAGGTCACGTGATGTGCAGGGGACACACATGTGCACATAAGCAGACATACACATGTACAAATATATGCACACACACACACATATATATAGACACACATGGTGGGTCAAGTGATGCAGCGGGTCCACATATTCACCCACATACACACACGTAGTGGTTCACATGATGTGGCAATGACACACACATATATATATATATATATATATACACACACATATATATACACACACGTATATAGACTAACAGACACACACGGCGGGTCACGTTACAGGGACACACATATACACACATGCACATTTTCTCATGCGGCCGCCATCTTTGGACACTCAAGTATACAAACATTGCGGCAGCGTGTTGCATCACACCCCCCACTGCATGATTACAGTAATTACAAGATTACGTCGGAGGGGAATTTGGTGGGAGATAATAAAGTGGATAATGAGGTATCTCTGTCTATTTTGTATGTAATAAAAGATTTCTCTCTCTGTTAGTGTCTTTTTATTCTCTTTACTGAAAGTATTGTTAATGGCCGGCTGTCATGCTGACGGTTGACATTAGCAATATGGCTTGATGTCAACTGCCAAAAAAAGCTGACATCAACCCCTTTATTACCCAGTCTGCCACCACTACACAGCAGCTGGAAGAGTGGGGTAACCACCAGTTTTGCCATCTTACATGGAGGCCCCAATTCTGGGGCGGCTGCTGGCTACAATTTTCAGAGTGGGGGGAGCCCAGAACACTTGGCCCTTACCATGGTGAAATTTCCAGCCCTCAGCTGCCTTAGTTACCTTGGCTGGCAATAGAAAATACAGTGGAGCCAACACCGATTTTTTTTAATTTTATTATTTATTTAAATAAAAAAATAAGACTCTTCTGTATTTTTCATTGCCAGCAAAGGTAACACCAGGCAATGCGGGTTGGCATATGTTAGCTGCTTGGATTACATGCATTGGCAAGAGAAAATAGAGCGATGCCCTACACATTTTTACCAGGAAATTAAACACTTTATTAATAAAAATTAAATACAGAAACAGGTTTTTCATAAAAATACATTTATATAACATACATTACACGGAGGGCGGAGAGCATGCAGGGAAAGACAGCTCAATGGAAAGACCACATGAGCAGAGAAGACAACACAGGTGGGAGAGAAACAGCATGCAAAGAGTGAGAGTGCACATAGAGAGACAATTCAAAGGAGACAGGGGAAGACAGATCAAAGGAGAGAGCACATGAGGGGGGAGAGAGAGAATGGCCAGGCGGAGAACACCCAGGGGAAAGTGAGAGTGAAAAGGGGGAGAGATGGCTACAAAGCCTGCCCACCATCACTGCCTTCCTGATGCAATAGCATCGGACCTCCATCTAGTACATATATATGTATATATATATGCAGTATATACACAAATGTTTCTACCGCCTTAATGATTTCATATTCTTTTGCATCTTTGTCACACTTCAATGTTTCAATCATCAAACTAATGTAAATATTTGCAAAACATAACACAAGTAAACACAAAATGCAGTTTATAAATAAAGGTCTTTTGTATTACGAGAAAAAGAATTCCAGAAAACAGGGCCATGTGTGAAAAAGTGATTGCCCCCTAAACCTAATAACTGGTTGGGGCACTTTTAGCAGCGACAGTTACTCTTACATTTTTGCGATAACTGGCAATGAGTCTTTTACAACGCTCTGGAGGAGTGTTGGCCCACTCTTCTTTGCAGAATTGTTCTAACTCAGCCACATTGGAGGGTTTCTCAGCATGAACTGCCTTTTTAAGGTCATGCTACAGCATCTCAATCAGATTAAGGTCAAGACTTTGAATAAGCCACTCTAAAATTTTTATTTTGTTTTTCTTAAGCCATTCTGAGGTGGACTTTCTGGTGTGTTTTGGATCATGGTCCAACTGTATAGCCCAAGTGCTCTTCAGCTTATGGTCAAGAACAGATGGCCAGACACTCTCTTTCAGGATTTTTGATAGAATGCAGAAATCATGGTTCCATTTACCACAGCAAGTTATCTAGGTCCTGAAGCAGAAAAACAGCCCCAGACCATCACACTACCACCACCATATTTTACTTTAAGTAAGATGTTCCTTTTCTGAAATGCTGTGCTATTTCTATGCAAGATGTAATGGGAAATACACCTTACAAAAAGTTGCAGTTTTGTCTAGTCAGTTCACAGAGTTTTCTCCCAATAGTATTGGGGATCATCAAGGTTTTTCTGGCAAAACTGAGATGAGCTTTTGCTCAGTGGTGGTTTTCATTCTGGAACTGCCATGCAGGCCATTTTTGCCCAGTATCTTTCTTATGGTAGAGTTATGAACACTGACCTTTACTGAGGCGAGTGAGGCCTGCAGATCTTTGGATGTTGTTGTCGATGTGCTCTTGGAGTGAGTTTAGTTGGCTGGCCACTCCACTAAAGGTTCACCACAGTTCCATGTTTTCACTTTTTGTGGATAATGGCTCTCACTGTGGTTCACTGGACTCTGGACTGGACAGATGGCTTTATAACCTTTTCCTAATTGATAAATCTCAATTACTTTGTTTTTCATTTGTTTCTGAATTTCTTTGGATTGTGGCATGTCTACCTTTTGAGGATCTTTTGGTCTGTTTCATTTTACAGGCAATTCTTATTTAAGCGATTTCTTGATTTGCGAACATACACATATACACACACGCGCATACACACACATGCACATACAAGCATGCACATACATACACATACACACACAAACGCACATGTACATACAAGCACACACATGACATACACACACATGCATACACATACAGACACACACACACATATGCACGCACATATACTGTATGTGCACACACATATACATACACAAAGATACACACACGCACACAAATACACATGTAGTCATCATCTCTGAACATTCAGGTATACAAAGATGGTTGCAGCATGATGAATCACACTACCCCACCATAAGATTACATTAATTACAGGATTTTGTTTGAGGGGAACTTAGTGAGAGCTAAGAAAGTGGATAATGAGGTGTCTCTGTCTATTTTGTATGTAATAAAGAATTTCTCTTGCGTTGTGTCTTGCTAATGGCTGGCTGTCATACTGACAGTTGACATTACCAATAAGGCTTGACATCAGCTGCCAAAAAAATCTGACATCAACCCCTTTATTACCCAGTCTGCCACTGCTACATGTCAGCTGGAAGAGCGGGGTTACAGCCAGTTTTGTCATCTCTCATGGAGGCGCCAATTTTTGGGTGGCTGCTGGCTGCAATTTTCAGTGTTGAGGGCTGAGAAGGCTTGGGCCTCACCACGCAGAGAATTACAGGGCTACCTTGGCTGGCAATAGAAAATGCAACAAAGCCAACAGCAATTTATTTTTTAGTTATTTATTTAAATGACAAAAATAGGTCTCCCCTGAATTTTTTTAATGCCAGTGAACGTAACACCAGGCAGCGGGGGTTGGCAGCCAGTTGCTGCTTGGTCTATCTGCACTGGCAAGAGAAAATACAGTGAAACAATACATGTTTTTTTACCACGAAATTAAACACTCTATTATTGAAAAAAAATCAACACAGAAACAGGTTTTTAACTAAAAATACATTTACGGTATTTACATACATTTGGAGAGAGCACGGTGGGGAGAGAGAGACAGCAGACAGGGAGGCGAGATGGCCACCGCTCCCAGTGCAACAGAGCCCACCCCATTGTGACGGCATTGCCCTCCCAATGCGATAGCATCGGGCTCACATCTAGTGTTTTATAATTAAAAATCCTAAATTCATAGTGGGAAATAATGTGAAATTGGCTCCCCTGTATTCACTTGCCTAAATGAGACAAATGCTTAAAAGTAAAAACAGAAAGCTCCTCCACAAGTGGCCTTTGCTGGGTATGTTACACTGTCACACTCCTCCAGCAGGAAAGAACTGGAGTGACCTAGTTCTGTTTTATGCATGCATCAATCCTGCACTTTCACTGATGGTCTGCTTTAGACTTTCTCAGCTCCCTAACTGCAACATAAAAACTATAGCAGATCTATCACGGGAATCCCAATCTTTGGTAACTAGGGCCCTATTGATGCCGTTCTGTTATTAATAATCTAACAAATGTAATACATAAAAAACAAGTCTGCCTGAAAACAATTCTGCATGAGAGTATTTCAAGTGTACTTCACAACAGACTGCAAATATTCAGTTTAGATATTTTTATCCCATAAGCTGAATCTTTTGCAAACAAAAGTAAGAATAGGAGCTATTTTAGTCTCTTATTTCATTCAATTTTTTAGTTTTATAATTTTATCTTGTATTAGTTCATCCTTGATAAGGGGTGGGCTATTGCTATTTTTATTCTTCAATCCTTTTGATTCCACTTCCCTGAGACAATTATGATCTTATATACTGTGAGAATGATGATTTAAAATATTTGACAAGGATAAGACCACTAAAACATTAAAAGCAATATTTTAATACAGTAGTACAATCAATACAGTATAGTTATTTTACGTGATTTATAACAGTCCCTCGGAATAAATAGGATTTTTCACGATTTTTATGGTTTATATCTTTTATTATGATTATACTAATTATACAAAGTAACTTTTGTTGCAACATCAGTTGTCTGGATTCTTTCTAGTCATTGGTTTGACATTCCAGGTGGTTTAGGGGGACTTGTGATACATTCTTATTTGTTTGATCGGGTAAACTCAACTTTCCTGTCTTAATACCAGAGTGGACTAAATAGAAAGATATATTGTTTGAATGTTTAAATATGTTTTTATTTAGCTAGCATAACCAAATATTTGCAAAATAAATTTTAATCGAAATCTATATAATTTATATCTTGTTTAAAACTTATGATGTATGCAAATATGTTGGTATTTGGTCTGGGATACCATCCATTTAAATAGTAAATTCAAAAAGCCTACAAAAATTTCTAAGCGTGCACTTTTCTATATATAATACAGAGTATGTCTGTAGCTGTAACATGTCCTGAGGAAGAGGCAAGTTGCCTCGAAACACATTAACCAATAAATGTTGAGATATAGATGGTGGACTCTGGTATTGATCCAGCAGCGCAATAAGTACCCTTTTTCCTATCTTCAGATTCAAGAATCTCCTATATTGTTGGTCTGCGGTAGCCATTTTACAAGCTACTAAAAGTGCTTGTGTCTGACACAACCACATAAGGTGAGCATCTTCACTTATAATTAATGCTTGTTACCTACTGTAAAACACCCTATATATCCACCAGCTTCAGCTGATCCATGTTGAATATATATATAGCTGAATATAACAAACAAAAGTTGAACTAATGACAATGCACCTGCAGAAATGAGGAAGAAATGACGGTCTAAGTTCTGGGAGGAGAGTCACGTGTATGCTTTACATGAAAGAGGAACTATGTCTTTTTATCTGCTCTTAATGTAATCTATAGTGAATATATATAAACAATGTAAGGCTTTTGATGTTGCTAAATGTTCCAACCAATAGCTAGTAACTGCACCCTTGGGTGGGTAACACCCTCATAAAAAACATATATATAACATTTGATACGTCTACGAATAGCAGTCCTCTTCTAACTTTACATTTGACAATGTCTCAAGTGTGAGTAATTGCACACGTGCACACAACTTATTGATTTGGCAGCAGACAGGTTAATGAAGGGGCATACTTAGTGCCCACACAAAACATTTGTTGTCCAAACATTGGGCTAGGGCAAGGTCCAGGGTCCAACAGCCACATCACTACCCTTAAGCTGGGATGGATGCAACAGCTTAGGGAGAACCACGGTCCTTATCAAATAAGAAAATTAATTTCTTACCTATCAAGCCTGCCTTTGTATCCCTTCAAGGATAGAGGAAGTTTGCTGTTGGTTACGGACATTAGTTTACCAAACTGAAAGTCCTAGTCCAGAATCCTGGTCAAAATATTCTAACTGTCTTGCTTTATTTTTCCATTCCAACCATTTATTTTTCTATTTCTCTGAGCTGCCATAGTTTATTGGCTCCAGTAATCTATTAGGGTACCTTTACACGCGGCTACATTTCTAGGGTGGCTACAGGTAACTTACTGGTTGCAGTGAAATCATGGAGACAAGGTTCTATCTTGTTGCTGTGTACAAATGGAATAATCTCTCCATGATTTCACTGCAACCAGTAAATTACCTGTAGCCACCTTAGAAATGTAGCCGCGTGTAAAGGTACCCTCAGTGATGATGAAGTGACAACTGGTTGCTTGACAAAGGTTGTTGGAACTAGTTTTTTTTTATTGTTTGGAATACATCTGGAGACATAAACCTAAGGTTGCTTTGTTGATTCAGTCTCTGATCAAGACTGATAGGTTTAGGAACCCTACCCACGTGTGGAAGGGTACCTTATGATTCTGATTCTCTTGCCCAGCTTGAATAAAGTTAGTCGTGATGGAATGCTCTGCTAGTTGTCGATCCTGCAATGCAGAAGTGAGTAAGGGTTGTGTCTCCATTTTCTCGTTCTTCAGACAAAACACCCACACCAAAATTACTGTAGAGCTAATAGTAGGAGCTGTATAATATGTAGAGGGAGCTTGTATTGCTTTTTACCTCAACTTCCAAAGGACAGTGAGTGCTAAGAATTGCATTTCCAGGTCAAATAAAGAATTACACGTTGCTGTTGACCAATCACAGTAATGCCAGTAGCTAACATGGCTAGGGCCTTACTGTGTATGCAAAGCAAACCTCGCATGTTTTTTGGCTGTTAAAAAGCTGTGAAACATACTCATCAGGGACTCAAACATTTGCTCAAGCACCCACTTGGTCGAGTAGCAAGCATGCCAAGCACCCAATGCTCGATTAAGTAATGAGCAGTGCCGAGTATGCTTGCTCATTACTACTGATGAACACTTTTTTTCCTGAAAAAGTTGTCCTTTTGAATTATATAATTTATTTTAGCATATCATGAACTGGTATACAGTAAAACGTTTCACGTCCATTGAAGTTACTAATAAAGCGCAATTCAACAAGTATTTGGGTTTTAATTCACCATGCAAACCTATATGGTGAAACTGACCTGTAAATATGAGAATTACTGCACAAAAGAGGTCTATAGAAGTGCTAAGGAGAGACAAGAGTCTTGGTAAGGTTATAAACTTTATAAGCTTATAATTCCACCTGAGGAAGACAGATTTACTATGGAAACGCGTTGTGTGTACATAGAGGAAGAATAACGATAAGTTTATAACCTTACCAAGACCCTTGTCTCTCCTTAGTGCTCCTATAGATTGCTTTTGTGCAGTAATTCTCATTAAAAATCCTCTTACCGAGGTACAGCGGCAGGAGCAGCTTGGAGAGCAGATCTAGGATAGGACCTGTGGTTGCCTGGGCGACACATCTAAACTTCAGGACCTTTGGTTATGAAATTCCTGCTGGGCCCGGTCACATGATCTCTCTGGAGACCAGCTGCAAAGCTGATCCACGCTGAGAGCAGAGGAAGCCGACGGCTGCCCAGAGTCAGCAAGGGTTGAGAGGAAAAGCTCCCCACCACCAACGACCACACCTTGGTCGTGCAAGGATAGCACAACCTCCGAAGGTGAGCAATATTTACATGGTTAGGATTTATTATTAGATTACTGATACACTCATTGCGCCTCTGTTGATTTCTTTTCTAAGACCTGTAAATATGACTTTTCAGTTCAGTATGAAGATGTAGATACCAAAAATATATAGTTTTTTTTATTTACCGTAAATAGTGAAAAAAAATCTGTAATTTGTAAATATCAATAATGTTGCA
The DNA here is from genome assembly GCA_033576535.1 of Allobates femoralis. Classification (NCBI taxonomy): domain Eukaryota; kingdom Metazoa; phylum Chordata; class Amphibia; order Anura; family Aromobatidae; genus Allobates; species Allobates femoralis. The sequence goes on from JARQOC010000003.1 coordinate 545,818,208, forward strand.
TCCTATAGTCTGATGCGTCTTATAGTCCAAAAAAATGCCATATTTAACTACATTGGTTTAGTTCCTTACTCTTATTTTTCCACCTTAAACTTTTCAGTTTAATTTTTAAATTGAACTGAGCAAATTATGTATGACATTAAAGGTTAAAAAAGTTCTGAAATTCTTAGTGGTATGATATTTTTTTTACATGACAAAAGCCTTACATTTTTAAGATTATGTTGAGGTACAGTATAATAGAAGCCAATATGAGACTAAAGTATTTTTCCAAAAGACAATCCCAGTACGGCTGGAGGGGAAGACAAATCACTGAAATGGATGGATTTAGCATGGGGAAGATGCCTGGATGCATCTCTGACTCCCAGGTTGCTGCTGGGAGCAATGCTGTTAAAGTAGTATGGCCCTTTTATGAAATAACAGTAAAATTGAAGATAAAATTAATTTTACAGGAAAAAAATGTTAGGAAACATTATTTTGTGTATACAGACTTGGATATAAGGCAAAATTAAAAAAAAAAAAGAGAAAAAAATGCATTCTTTACCCCTTAGGCTAATCATTCACTTCATCTGTAATAAAGCATACACACACATAGATAAGAATTTAATGCATCTAGGATGACAACAACTGCCCAGACCTGCATTTCACCACAAGAAACACTCGAGAGTAATCCCTGGAGAATTAAAACATCCTCAGTGACAAAATGAGAAGTTATGCATCCCCCTGTGGTTTGTATTCAGAATCACTGCACACGTACAACGGAATATTTCCTTATTGGTGAGAGTTTATTTATAGTGTAGTACGACCTCATATGACGTTTCGGCCTAATTATAGGCCTTGATCACATAGTCGCTGAAAAAATCAAAGATATATACAATTAGAAATTTTGAATGTTTTACATCTTATTTACAATATATATACAGGGCATATATACAAGTAAACGTTTAAAAAAAATGGATGGGGAAAAAGGGAAGGGAGAGACAACCATGTTTAGTATCTTGTTATGTTGAAATTGATGCAGTAGTTATATACCAAGATTGGAATAGGATAAGGAAAATACATTTTAAGCATTAGTCAAATAGGTTGTGGCAAGTGTATGATTGATCTAATGGTATGAACTAACCTAGTTCCGTATAGAATGTGTTGAAAATGTACTTGGATGCGATTCCAAGTTTGCTTCTTGGAGGTTGATTCTGTGGAATCAGACCTAGAGGGTGTTGCCTGAGGGAAAGTAATAGGTGATTATGTACAGTCAATGTTCTTATGCATGAACATGTAAGGGGTACCATGAATCATCAGAGGGGAGGATCGTGCAACGTGGAATTTGCTAGATTGTAATCACTAATACCATGAGTGTAGTTATCCAGATATTGCAGAATCCCCAGTTGGTGGTACTCATTATTATGATCCATAGTGCACTATATAGGTAAACATAAACCCACTATGTATTACTGTCACCTTTAAACATATATGATAGGTTACCCTGTTTTTTTGTAGTGAAGGGATCCCAATAGGATGTTCACTAGGTAGCAGTTGCTGTAGTAGATGATCCATGTAAGTTTCAGAACCAGGCATAAAGTAATTACTCAAAGGAGGGGCTGTGAATGATAAAGCTGATTAACTAGGGGTGAACTATGACATGAGTGCTTAAAGAATACTTAGCTTTTTGTGGTCCAAGGAGGTAACCTACAGGAGCAGCCTGGTGGACAGTGTTTCCACTTCAAAGGTACATGGGATAATGACAGGCTAGAAGGCGCTGTCTCTTAAACCCCTGGTGGGTCATGTGATGGGGAGTGGCCTAGCATTGGGAGCATGCCCAGTAATGCTGCACTATCCCACTGAGCTGTCAGTGTGGGTCATGTGATGGGAAGTGGCCTAGTGCTGGGAGAGCATGTCCGGTAATGCTGCACTCTCTCACTGAGCTGTCAGTGTGTGGGGAGCATTCCCCAGGTAGCCGAGGCGTCATTTTCGGTTCGGAGACCGGAAGTGACATATCGCGACTCGGCGCATGCGCGGTAGTGCTTCTTATGTTGTGGCTGGGGGATGTTGATGATTGAGTAGTTGCTATGGCCACAGCGCATGCTCAGTAGGAGCGGTTCTGCACACTGCACATAAAGGAGGTGCTGGATGTAATGTGACATGCTAGGAGAACTGGGGATAAATTACCACTGTGGGGGGAGAGAAAAGGAGGGGTCATAAGAGTAAAGATGTTTATGTATGTCTAGTGGGACCCTCTGTAGTGACACCAGGACTGGTGTCTAGAGTATGATTTATAAACATGCACTCATGTATCAGAAAGAGGCACCCATCAGCATTCATTGGTTGAGCTCAGCCTCACTCTATATTGGTTCATGAGGAATGTCCTGACCTTTTCGTCAATTGTCTTACTATGCACATGTTTGGTTAAGATACAGTCGATTTTTCTGCGTTTATTGATCGTTGGGTCTGACTGAATTCTCCTATATGTAACAGTGTCAGATAGCTGTCACCTGATCTCTTTTGTGTATTGCCACTTATTTATGACCACAATGGCACCTCCCTTATCCACCGGTTTGATTATAATGCTTTTGTTTTCCTTTAGAGAAGTGATTGCCTATTTCTCTGAGGCTGCAAGATTGTGGCGGACCGGGAGAAGGCCAATTCCCCTATAGAACTTAAGGTCTTAAACAAAGGGCTCTCCTTTTGTCCTACTCCTAGATGGGACTCCTTCCAACTTGAGAAAGATATACAATCCTTTTACCGTACCCTTAGGTTGAAGGTACATTTTGATAGCATTCCTGTACACAGAGGAAATTCACTAGGCACTTTACAAGAGCGAGGTACAGAATATAAACTGACTTTAGATTCGTTAGGCTTAAGAAATCCCAGTACATTCATGCCACCCAAAACTAACCACGGTGTGAAGGCATTTATCAACTTGATTGACAGAGACATCAAAAAGATCATCTACTCTACTCGACATGGGTAAGATGATGATCATTCTGGTTATACTAGTCGGCCATAAGTTTCCTTTATTCCTTCCTCTATGTTCAATTTTGTTTGGACTCCTGCCTGTTTTACATTGTAATGCATTTTACTTTTCAGCTATGCTATTGTGTTTGCTATGTCTATTTTGACCTTTTCAGCTTAAGAAAAGTACCACACATATTCCTTATCCCTCAATGAAAGTCAAAATGCATACACTACCAATCATGCTATGCAGTGATTCTAACCTACCAAAACTCACACTCAATACATGGCCTCTTTCTGATACATGAGCGCATGTTTATAAATCATACTCTAGACACCAGTCCTGGTGTCACTACAGAGGGTCCCACTAGACATACATAAGCGTCTTTACTCTTATGCCCCCTCCTTTTCTCTCCCCCCACAGTGGTAATTTGTCCCCAGTGCTCCTAGCATGTCACATTACATCCAGCACCTCCTCTATGTGCAGTGTGTAGAACCGCTCCTACTGAGCATGGGATCCCTTCACTACAAAAAAACAGGGTAACCTATCATATATGTTTAAGGGTGACAGTAATACATAATGGGTTTATGTTTACCTATAAGGTGCACTATGGATCATAATAATCAGTACCACTAACCGTGGATTCTGCAATATCTGGATAACTACACTCACAGTTTTAGTGATTACAATCTAGCAAATTCCACGTTGCACGATCCTCTCGTCTGATGTTTCATGGTACCCCTTACATGTTCATGCATAAGAACATTGACTGTACATAATCACCTATTACTTTCCCTCAGGCAACACCCTCTAGGTCTGATTCCACAGAATCAACCTCCAAGAAGCAAACTTGGAATCGCATCCAAGTACATTTTCAATACATTCAATACAGAACTAGGTTAGTTCATACCATTAGATCAATCATACACTTGCCACCACCTATACTATTTGACTAATGCTTAAAATGTATTTTCCTTATCCTATTCCAATCTTGGTATATAACTACTGCATCAATTTCAACATAACAAGATACTAAACATGGTTCTCTCTCCCTTTCCTTCTTCCCCATCCTTTTTTTTTTAAACATTTACTTGTATACATGTCCTGTATATATATTGTAAATAAGATGTAAAACATTCAACATTACTAATTGTATATATCTTTGATTTTTTCAGTGACTATGTGATCAAGGCCTATAATTAGGCCGAAACGTCATATGAGGTCGTACTACACTATAAATAAACTCTCACCTATAAGCAAATATTCCGTTGTACGTGTGCAGTGATTCTGAATACATTGGACTGTGAACCATTTGGTTCCTTTCACCTGCACCGTGATCTCCTAACCAAACTGAGTGCTAGCCATTCTGTCTTCAACTGATGTCCCCCTGTGGTTTCACGGTGTTGACATTTCTAAGAGTGCTGCTCACCCTCTTGGGATACAGCGGTGGGACCCTATTTTCAAAGATGATGTTCTCCATCCAACTCTCAAAATGCTGAAAAGATCTTCAGTAGAGGTGGGTAATCGAGCAAGGCTATCAGACAGGTTTGTGTAAAGTAAACAAAAAAAATGCATGTTTATTATCACCACATCCATAGCGACCTAAGATATGAAACCATACCATAACCTATATAATGAATGAGGTTTTAAACATAGAAGAAACAAAAATGTTAAAAAATGGTCAAAAGGTAAAATGAAAAATAAATATGGTATCACTAAAATTATCACTATTTTTCTGCAAAGAATGTGGCCCTCCTAAATTCAATTTCTTTCTCTGTGCAGCCCATATACCCAGCAGTTTGAGACCCTTACCTTAGATTATGTTGACTTGTGTAATGCCCCTGCAGATTGGCAGCCACAGTAAGGTACTCCAGCTGGGACATATAGGCAGGCAAGTTCGCACAAACACCTGACACATCCCCCGAATCCCTAGTCCTAGTTACTCTATGTCAGACAGGGGAAAGGAGGGGAACCGAGTGGAGGGTGGAGCAAGAAGAAAAAGCCTGAGAAAGGGGTGGAGGAACTAGACTAAAACTCAGGAACACAAAGTTAGTGGAGCTCGGAGAGTTCTGGTTGACGTTCCTGGCGAGAGTGAGATCATGAGGATCGATACCCCTAAGCCGAGACACCCGAAAGCCTGATAGTCTGTAGGCTACAGTGGAAGAACACGGACCCGGTGGCATGTGCCACCGTATGGCCAGTCCGGGTCCCAGGCAACTTCCCATGGGAAGGAAAGAAGGGGTCCACAGTGCACCCAGGGCAACGGGGACACCAGAGGACCGAGCTACAGCCAGGCTGCCAGTCCTATAGAAGTGGAAGGACGCTTTATGCTCCAACCCTAAATTACCTGGTGAAGTGAAGGGACTACCCTCCAGTGCAGTGAAGGAAAGGCCATCACATAGGTTCGAGGAGACAGGTTGAGATCTCCCAGGAAGAGACCCGCGACCGCTGGCTCGGAGCTAGCATCTGGAACCGAGAGAGAGAGAGAGGCCCGGAAAGGTACGACAAAGGAGGTTTAGTGCCCGATAGGTCCCAGCTGCAAGAGAGGGTGTAACAGCATGAACTGTGTCGTGTAACCTGTTGAGCCTCCTGAGTAAAGTTCGCAGTTAAGCCTGATGCTACTGGTTTGAGACTGTTATTTCTGCGGCGGCTGACTGACACACTGACTGTTCCGGCCGCGGGAACAATAGCCTGGTGGGATGGCGCGCGATGTCTGGACACCTCATTCCCACACCTGCCCTGAGGACCCCAGCCCTACAGCTGCCACCATCATCACCATCCAAAGAGGTCTGCACGGCAGCGGTAGCCCACACTGGTCACAAACCATGGGTGGCATCATAAACTAATTCCATAAACATTATATCCCCTTTTATTGCCGCACCTGGGCATACGTCGCCGTGCCATTCCCCCCCCTGCAGACAGACGAGAGGGCCCGATTCCGAGTACCCCTGCCCTGGAGTTGTGACACTTGTAGCTTTCTTTAATAAATGCAGCAGTATTCCATGTGAGTCAGAAAAAAAAAACAATCATGTGAATTAGAATTATAAAATGTCACTGCTTTTGCTGGGCCTAAAAAAAAACCAGCTTTTGCTTTATCTAAAAGTCATTAAGAACACTGCAAAAAACAAAGCAAAAATGCCACATGTGAACAAAGCTTTAGTAGCTGGGTTACATTATTACAGCAGCGGAACATAAAGTCTCATCAAATTATTATTTTTTATTATTTTTTTAATAATTGTAATATGTGCAAATGCGCTCCCTTATTGTGGTTCACACTAAAAGCCACTAAAAACCCACCTAAATGGGAATGCTGCTAATAGCAAGATTGTATTGGTCCCTGTATGTCAATACACTAAGGATTTATGTAAATCAAAATATATGTGTATGCTATTGGGCAAATTTTATATAGATAAAAACATAGTTCATTAGTTTTTGTCTAAGTTATTCCTTGTATCTGCAAGATTGGGGAGTCTCCCACCCCTCCCTTTGAGCCCTGCACATAAAAAGCTCTTTCCTGCAGTCAGTCCAAGTCAGACACTGGACCTGTCTGGATCCTGTTTATTTTAGGTAACAATACACATGGTCAGGTTTTAAATACATCAGATAGGGACTGCTCTGATACGGGTTACCTTGAAGTTGGTAGAGCAGCTTAGTATATATTTTTTTGCAAAAAAACGTATAACGAAATACCCTGTGATTTACTTTTTCAGCAGCACTTGCGTTTTACTGTACTTTTTTTACAACAGAGTATTTTTACACGTTTATTTGACTGTTTTTTGTGATTCAAATTTTATATAGATGCAGGAGAACTGACTGAGTTTACACACCTAATTGTGGGGTCATAGAACCCCCACAACACAAATTTCCATATAGTGCAACTAGATTACAACTTTGTTTCTACTTCAACCAGCCCTCCTTTTGAGGTATCCACTACATTCTGTATAATCAATGTGTGTTTATCAAAGACTGTTTAGGAGAAACTCCCCAAATAATAGGATATAGGTATATAAACAATTGGAATTATATCTATAGTTAATAGACCATCACAAGACTACCAATATATTGTTGTGTGGTGCTTGTCAAGCCCTGTATACTAGCAGGAACTGCTTTGATACTGACCTGGAAAGCAGGTTACTTTTCTTCTCTATGGGCCTTTTCACATCTGTGTTTGCTCTGCGTTTGGCTGCGTTTGCGTTTCCATTGCATTTTCACCAAAAAATACTATGGAAATGCATGCTTTAACGCACCTATTGATTTCAATGTGTTTTGCATTGAAATCAATGGGTGCATTAACGCATGCATTTCCATTGCGTTTTTTGGTAAAAATGCAATGGAACCGCAAACGCAGCCAAACGCAGAGCAAACTCAGATGTGAATTGGGCCTATGTAAATGGTAATTGTGATCTGAAGTAACGCACATATAAGTGAAGCATATTGGTAGCTTTGGGATGGTGTATTAACTATAGATATAATTCCAATTGTATGTATACCTATATCCAAATTTTTAGGAAGTTTCTCCTAAATAGATTTTGATAAACACACATTGCTTATATGTAGTGGAAACCTCAGAAAGAGGGCTGATTGAGGTAGAAACAAAGTTGAAACACTATTTGTAAATGTGTGTTGTGGGGGTTCTTTTACCCCACTTTTAGGTGTGTAAACTCAGTCAGTTCTTTTGTATTTGTATAAAATTTGTGCAATGGCATACACATATATTTTGATTTTCTTAAAGGGAACCTGTCAGGTGGTTTATGCCCCCCAACTATCATTGTCTGTAGCTGCAGCTTCATAATACTATTCTAATCATCCCTGTCTGAGCTCAGAGTGTAATGTGAAAGGTGAAAAAAAACATTTATACACTTACATTTCAGTCCCCACCTTGGAGGAAGGAGACTGTCTGGCAGGATAATAGTTAACTCACTATTAACTTACATGGCTAAAGGACCTGTGTGATGTAACGATCATGTGACCATAGTGGGTGGAGCTAAGCCAGCAAACGTATTATGTTCTATGAGAACTTAGCTCTGCCTATTGTAGTCACATGGTTGTGACATCACATCAGGTCTCCCAACATGTTCTAGCACAAGGATGAAATGTTAACTATTAACCTGCCAAACAGTCCCCGTCCTCCAAGCTGGGGACTGACTGCCTCATTACATAAGGAAATGTAAGTGTATAAATGCTTTTCTTTCACCTTTCACATTACACTATGAGCTCAAACAGGGATGATTAGAATAGTATTATGAGGCTGCAGGTACAGACAATTATAGCTGGAGAGGCATAAACTAGCTGACAGGTTCCCTTTAAATGTTATTTTTTTCCTGGTGTATTCCCATGCATCCCTTTCCACCCAAAAAAAAGTATGTAATTCATGGTTTCTTCTTGTTCTTGTCCTTCTCCCCCACCATTTCAACAGGATCATTAGGCTGTCCTCAGTCATACATTTTAGAGGGCTATCAGGTCGCCCTGACTGATAATTTTTAGAGGGACATCAGGTGGCTTTCACTCATAATTTGTAGAGATCCATCAGTTGGCCCTGACTCATTATTATTGTCATTCATGGAGTTGAGACAAATCTGAGGATTGCAGGCTGTAGACACTGCTCCCTCTCTGCTTAAACTGATTGTCTTGAGGTGGCACAGTGGTAAGGGAATCAGGTAACAGGATGGTAAGATGGGCTAAATGTGTTCAGGGAGGCTAGACTTTAAACAAATGCAGCAACACACATGGACTGCAACATTCTAAATCCCTTGAGTGATGACCTGTGGAAGATATATCTGGAGGAAGTTTGATCTGGAACAACGCAGGGTTGCAAATGGCCAATAACCTAAATGGACCAATAACTCCAGAAGTAGGAGCTCCAGTCGCACACTTCCATCTAACATGTATGGACAACACCCACACAAAATCATTCACACACAGGTCCGGACCTGAATGTTTATTTCCATGCATGTGGTTACAGACAGATGGCTCATTCTCAGGGACGTGAACAGTTGTGATGTTTCCCTGTCTCTTCTCTGGAAACTTTCCCACAAAAAACTTAAGTAGAAGTCACCATCCTCCCACTATCACTCTTCTCAGGATAATACCTGAGCCCAGCATCATTTTGAGGTGTAAGCTAGGTTTTACCCCTATTCTCTGGTAGGTGCTCAATCACCTCCGCTGGTGACATAGAAGCAGGCCTTACCATCACGGTAGAGACAGTAGTACTCAGGTGCTTATCCACAAATGACTTTAGCGGCTGAGAAGTGGGTTTAGAGCTGTGTGGATAGACCCTAATAAAGTCAACTGCTTGACCACAAAAGAAAGAAGACCTCCCAACCTGATGAGCGGCAGATGGGCTAGTATGAGAAGTTACATTCCCCAACTGCTTAGGAACATCTGAACCCCAACGTATAACCTCCCCAGCAGGGATTGCCACCAGGGGCAGGGTTGGTTCAGGTCTTTCTCTCAGGCATCTGTCCAACCTGATAGCAAGAGACATAGCAGCCTTCAACAACTCCAGAGCAGCATACTGAGTCATGGAAGCTTGAAGCCAATCAGACAAACCCAGACAGAATTGACTCCTGAGGGCAGGGTGATTCCACTGAGTGTCAGGGGCCCATCTGCCAACTCAGAGCAATACCCCTAGGCTGGCCGCACTCTCTGCCTGAGCTTACAAAGTTTAGACTCAGTAAAGAGACACCATCAGGGTCACCCTACACCAGGGCCAGAGCCACAAAGTTCACCGACCACATAGATGGAGAATCGGTATGGAGAAAGAAGGCCCAGACCTGGGGATGCTAAGGAGGGAGAGTATAATCCTATGTGCTATTAGAATGAGTGCAGAGCCTGAAGTATCACTTATAGGCCTCTCTGAAAACAATAAACTTAGTTTTCCTTCACAAAAATAAGTCAGGGAAGAAAACATTGGGTTCTGGTGTGGCTAGGGAGTGAGCCACTGCCAGATACCCAAAAACATCTTGAAGCTAATGCACCACCTGTTTACGCAAGACAGAAACCTCCTCAGAGAATTCATGCACCAGGCATTCAAAAGCTTGTGTTGAAGCCATAAGGGATTCAGGAAAAATGGTGGGTCGGAGATAATGTCACGGGATGGCACAGCGGTAAGGGAATGAGGTAGCAGAATGGTAAGATGAGCTAAGGATATTCAGGCTAGTCTGATCCTTAGATTGGAAGTTACTTGATGGCTCACACTGCTCCCAGAGGTACCTCAGAAGGTGAGGAGTTCTTGCTCGCCACCCTTTTCCTATTCTCTTGATAATCCCTAGGCAATAAAGCCCCTACCTTCACCTACAGACCAGGAATCAGAAACTTCCACAAGAAAGGTAAACTCAAGGCAGGATCAGAAGGAAGGTATCAGCGCACACTGCACTACACTGTGTGCAGAATTATTAAGCAAGTTGTATTTTAGAGGATTATTTTTATTATTGATCAACAAGTATGTTCTCAATCAACCCAAAAGACTCATAAATATCAAAGCTTAATATTTTTGGAATTTGGATTGTTTTTTTTTAGATTTGGCCTTCTTAGGAGGATATCTGTTTGTGTAGGTAACTATTACTGTGCATAATTATTAGGCAATTTAATAAAAACTAAATATATTCCCATCTCACTTGTTTATTTTCACCAGGTAAACTAATATAACTGCACAAAATTTAGAAATAAACATTTCTGACATGCAAAAACAAAACCCAAAAAATTAGTGACCTATATAGCCACCTTTCTTTATGATGACACACAACAGCCTTCCATCCATAGATTCTGTCAGTTGCTTAATCTGTTTACAATCAATATTGCGTGCAGCAGCCACCACAGCCTCCCAGACACTGTTCCAAGAGGTGTACTGTTTTCCCTCCCTGTAGATCTCACATTTTATGAGAGACCACAGGTTCTCTATGGGGTTCAGATCAGGTGAACAAGGGGGCATGTCATTATTTTTTCTTCTTTTAGACCTTTACTGGCCAGTCACGCTGTGGAGTAGTTGGATACATGAATGAAGCATTCTCCTGCATTGTCCTGCATGAAAATCATGTTTTTCTTGAACGTTACTGACTTCTTCCTGTACCACTGCTTGAAGACGTTTTCTTGCAGAAACTGGCAGTAGGTCCGGGAGTTGAGCTTCACGCCATCCTCAACCCGAAAAGGTCCCAAAAGTTCATCTTTGATGATACCAGCCCATACCAGTACCCCACCTCCACCTTACTGGCATCTGAGTCAAAGTGGAGCTCTCTGCCCTTTACTGATCTAGCCTCTGGCCCATCTATCTGACCCATCAAGAGTCACTCTCATTTCATCAGTCCATAAAACCTTTGAAAAATCAGTCTTAAGATATTTCTTGGCCCAGTCTTGATGTTTTATCTTATGTTTCTTGTTCAAAGGTGGTCGTTTTTCAGCCTTCCTTACCTTGGCCATGTCCTTGAGTATCGCACACCTTGTGCTTTTTGATACTCCAGTAATGTTGCATCTCTGAAATATGGCAAAACTGGTGGCAAATGGCATCTTGGCAGCTTCACACTTGATTTTCCTCAATTCCTGGGCAGTTTTTTTTGCGCCTTTTTTGCCCAATACGCTTCTTGAGACCCTGTTTGCTATTTGCTATGAAACGCTTGATTGTTCAGTGATCCTGCTTCAAAAGTTTGGCAATTTCAAGACTGCTGCATCCCTCTGCAAGACATTTCACAATTTTGGACTTTTCAGAGCCCGTCAAATCTCTCTTCTGACCCATTTTTCCAAAGGAAAGGAAGTTGCCTAATAATTAAGCACACCTTATATAGGGTGTTGATGTCATTAGATCACACCCCTCCTCATTACAGAGATGCATATCACCTGATTTACTTAATTGGTAGTTGACTCTCAAGCTTATACAACTTGGAGTAGGACAACATGCATAAAAAGTATCATGTGAAATACTCATTTGCCTTATAATTCTGCACACCGTGTATGTCCTAACAGCACACACAGTCTGGGCATAGTGACCTTTATCTGCGACGCCCGGTGGAAGTGGAACTACTTAAAGGCTGGGGAAGTGGAGAAAAGAATGTTCTGACACACCTCTCCACCTCTTCCTCCACCTGCAGAGCTGAACAGCAATACAGCATCATCTGCAAATTAACACTCAATGTGCAAAAGGAAATTAACTAAAATTTAAACCACAGCAGTCAACAAAGGACACTTATGCTGTGGGTTTTCCGCCTAGAGCATAATAACTGATAGGTGCATCCGATTGTCAGTTAAAAAAGCTGATGGGCGACTGTTCTCAAAATGAACATTGCCTACATTGGGCTAGATTTCTTAACCCCATTGTTGAAAGCAGCAAAATATAAAGGCAGATCAAATGTTTCTTTTTTTTCACACTCAAAATTTGGTATATGGATCATGGTTTCCACTTCATCTTGTCCTCCTCTTTCACCACATTAACAGGGCCATCAGGCGGACTTTGCTCATAATTTTTTATAGGTCCATCAGGCGACCCTTAGTCATCATTTCTATCATTCAAGGAGTTGAGCCTGATTTGAGACTTAAGTTAATTTCATACATTTTTAGTGCAGCTCGGGGGCACAATAACTGTTAAGTGCATTCAATTGTCAGAATAATAAGTATGATAGTCTGACGGTTCCCACTGGATGACAGCAGTGGAACATAAAGCCAAATCAAGTTTTACTTTTTTTCTGGTGTACTTTCATGCACCCCTTCCCACCCAAAAAAAGGGTGTATAATTCATGATTTTCACTTAGCACAGACTATAATAAGTCTAAAAGATACATATATAAAGTATATAAGGAACGTCCTACTGGGATCCGCAAATTCCATTACAATGCGGTACAGGCCATCATAATAATGGGGCAAAGTCCATTAAGCACACATTCCATTAAGTACTTTCAGGTGTAGCCTGAAGGCTGCAGTCCCGCTAATCCAGCAGGAAGAAGTGCAACAGACACTAAACTTGGGAAGGTGAAAAGTAAAACGAATAATAAAACAGGCCTTGCTCTTCTAAGACCCAATAACAGAAAATAGTCCTTCTCTGAACAACAGGCCAACTAAAGGATGAGTCAGCGACCAAACAACAGGCCTTTTTTAGGGCAGTCCAGTAAAAAGACTGCTGCAGTTTTTAAAGACGACCTGTCACCAACCAGGCATGGTGATCTAAGTATAGCAATGAATGCAGCACATGTCTGCTGCATTCAGGCAAGGGGTCGCCGAGCCCTTGAGCCCCCCTGTACCCTGAGATAATACACTTTGAAAACTTACATAGTGGAGCCAAATAGGAGGTGGCTTGTGGCTGGAGCCAAAGGGTAGTTTCACAACCCCTGCATGTTTAATCCAACCACCGCCGCCTCCCTGATGCCAATCATTGTCTCCCTCGCCTGCTGCATAGTACACAGAGCTTATTGCAGTGCTGACCGCTTTGCCCCACCTCCTGCAGTGACATCACCGCCTTTTCCCGCCCTGCTCCACGGTCAACATGGAGCAGGGCGGGTTTAAGCTGTGATGTCACAGCAGGAGGCAGGGCGGTTACATTAAAACCAAGCACACCATTGTTTTTCATACGAAATTCTCAGTAAGTTTAATGTGTCACATGACGCTCTTCCCATTGAAAAAAATAAAGTTGGATACAAAATGGCCAATTTAAAAATGGCTGCCATGGTCACCACCCATCTGGAAAAGTTTTCCCCCTCCCATATACTAATGTGCCACAAACAGTAAGTTGATATCACCAACCATTCCCATTTTATTTAGGTGTATCCATATAAATGGCCCACCCTGTACACTGCTTTTGACAAATCAATGCCTAGAGAACTTTCAGAATGGGCATAGCTTGCGCACGTACTCATATTGCATAGCAGAGGCAGAGAGAGCCCACTCTAGCTGTAAAAGCCAATGGGAATTCAGACACTGTTTATAATGAAGTTGTAGTTTTTAAACAATCATGTAGCTCCTCACTAGGTCTCCATAATTTATTTACATGTGCACAATAAATTTTAATCACAATTGCACACATTAACATAGGGTATAAGCCTTTTTATTGCTGAGGCAAAAACGCATAGCATTTTTGGCAGTGCACTTTGACACAGCGTTTTTTGCATTGGAGTCTATGGATTCGTTAACGGATCAGTTTTTCAACATTTTCAACTTGGAAAAACTGATAGTTTTAGTGGATCCAAGGCTCAATTGTGACCCCAGCCTTAATGTATTGGTTAGGTCCACAGTTAGGGTGCGTTCACATGCTGCGTATTTGCTGCGTATTTTCATGCGAGTTCTCTTGCAGTTTTTGTAGCCAAAACCAGGAGTGGCTGATTAAAACCAGCAGTGTGAGGTTAAATACAGAAGTGGAGCACTTGTTTCTATTAGACTTTTCCTCTGATTGTTCCACTCCTGGTTTTGGCTACAAAAACTGCAACAGCACTTAGCAAATGCACAGCGTGTGCCAGCACCCTTAAAGGGAACCTGTCACCTGGATCTAAGCCCCTACACTATCACTACCTGTCCCTGCACCTTCTTAGCTACTCCCTATCTATCCCTCTCTGAGCTAAATCCACCTTATAAAACAGCAGAAAAATAACTTATAACTTACAGAAGTCCCTGAGGCTGGGGACTAAAAAGGTGGTCCCAGGTTCCATTCTGCCCCTCCTCAATGCAGCACCACACGCCCCGCTAGGCGGCATTATTCTTTCTTCATCGCCGCCTCCTCTATTTGGAATCTCCCGCTTGCTTTACACCTATCATGTTGTGGTGATGCGACCTCGATGTGTCCCCTGACCGGGACACAGCATATGGGAGATTGTATCTTCTGCTCGGTAGCAGCACACACAGGGTAAGCTGCTGCTGGAGCTGAGTGCTGATTGAAAGCACTGACGCCCAGGTGTGTGGGTGAATAGGAGATGATATGAGCTGCCCTGGGCTGTGGGGAGGGGGTGGAGTGTGTCAGGACAGCAGCAGGAGCTGCTGTGTAGAGAGAGCTGTGTGAAGATTTAACACAGCCTGTGAGCTCTCTCAGAGTGGACGTTCATGAGGCTAATGAGCGGACGGTGAGGAGAGAAAGATTGTGTGCTGACCTAACACAGCCTACCCGGGGGAAGGTACAGAGCTTCTATATCAGCTGTTGGGATTGTATGAGGTTGTACTCGGCTGCACCTTGGAACCTGGAGGTCTGTGAATACCTAAACTGTGCCATTAAACTGTGTGCTGTGGGAGTAAATACCTGAGTCACTGCCTTCTCTCGTGCCGATCCTAACCACTACCTTACAGTGTAAAGCGGGTGGGAGATTCCAAATGGAGGAGGTGGCAATGAAGAAAGAATAATGCCGCCCAGTAGGGTGTGTGCTGCTGCATCGAGGAGGGGCAGAATGGAGCCTGGGCCCGTCTTTTCAGTCCCCAGCCTCAGGGACTTCTGTAAGTTATAAGTTATTTTTCTGCTGTTTTATAGGGCGGATTTAGCTCAGAGAGGGATAGATAGGGAGCAACTAGGAAGGTGCAGGGACAGGTAGTGATAGTGTAGGGGCTTAGATCCAGGTGACAGGTTCCCTTTAAATTGTAAGTGTCATTGCATTAAAAAAAAAAAACACTACTGAACTGGTTGTCTGGTTGTTAATCATGGGTCACATAGCAGCTAAGATAATATTTTATTTGTGCAATATGACTTAATTTCTCACATTTTTCTGTGCTCTTTTTAAAAACTGGAGTTTATGGCTATGTGGGTGTGGCCAGCAGCTGATAGGGAGCAGTGCAATGTGACAGCAGAGAAAAGGTTAACAGAGATCATGACTTAGGATGCCTTCACACTACAGCTGGGATACGATCCGTGGCTGTCCGCTTGAGGCAGACAGCCGAGGACCGGATCAGCACACAGAACTGGAGGGCTAATTTGCCCTCCGTCTGGTCTGCAGCCACTCGCAGCTGCAAGGAGCGAGCCGCGTTCCTGATCTGTCAGAGGGGACAGCTCCATGGTGCTGAAGCTCAGCGCCGGCCCTCCTGACAGTTCAGGACCTCGGCCAGCTCCCGCGGTCCTGACCTATCAGGCAAATTAACCCTCCAGTTCTGTGTGCTGATCCGGTCTGCGGCTGTCTGCCTCAAGCGGACAGCCACGGATCAGATCCCAGCCATAGTGTGAAGCCAGCCTAAGCTGTGTGAACCCAGATGCCAGATCAGAAGCTTGTGCCAAGGAAAGAGGAGTGTGCAGTGACACTGACAATCTGACATGCTTAGCAACTGTACTGTAGCCTGTACTAATTTAATACATTGTTTCCTCACCAGCTGCAGTCAGGAGTTTGCACGGAGTGTAAGCCATGCCCCCTCCCTTATATGGTTACATGCCCCGTAATTATCTGACTGATAATGAACATATGTCTGCTTCACACACAGTCAAAGGTTTATGAATGGTTTCAATTACAATTTTCTAATGAAGTATTTCTGAAAGTTTATTAAAATCAATTGCTATACGTTATTATTAAATAAAAATGTGAAGGTCAGTTACATTTTAAATAGAATTATAGATGGAGGATGAAGATTAGTTTAATAGGACATCTTGCTCTGTCAGTGGTTAACACCATTGGTTTGCAGCGCAGGAGTCTTGGGTTCAAATTCCACGAAGGCCAGTATCTGTAAAAAGTTTGTATGTTCTCCCTGTGTTTTAGTGGGTTCCTCCCTCACTCCAAAGGCGAAATGATAGGGAATGTATGTTGTGATCTCCAGTGTTGTTAATGTAAGTAAAGTTCTGTGAAATTAATGGAGCTACATAAGTGAATACATATTATTATTATATCTGGTTGAGAACTGAATTATACTGGTCACTTGCAAGACTCAATTACAATATAATATAAAGGCTCAGGAGGTCCAAGACTCTGGGGTCAAATATTTCTAAAGAGGGCTCTATCAAAACCAAATGTATAGAATAGAAAAGGGTATCTCATGAATGCAACACAGAAAAGGGGACACACGAAAATATTTGTAAAAAGGAATGCACATTGTTAATAATATCACTTTACATATTCTAAGGCCGGTTTCACATCACGATTTTCGGTCATCCAAGTGTACTCGTTTCAAAATGGATACACTCGGATTCGAAATCGGATCCCATGTATCCCTGTGGGGCTCGGATCGGATCGGATGTGTGCCTTTTGCCATCCAATTTTGGCACCATCCGATCCTATCTGATTTAAGCACGGACACAAAATCGCAGCCTGCTGCGATTTTGTGTCCGAGAATGAAATCGGACAGCATCGGATCTGAGACGATCCGAGCCCCGATGATATGGGAGCCTATGGACATCGGATCTGAGTTGACCTCGGATCTGATGTCGGCTCCGTGTCCCCCTGCTCTTGCCTCCCTGCATCTTCCTCCCCTCCACTTCTCTATCCTGTCCCCCGCTATTCTATGCTGTCCCCCCGCTATTCTAATCTCTTTCCTGTCTTATTCCCTATCCTTTTCCCTATTCTATTCCCTCTGTTTGTTAAAAAAATTAAAAAAAATCCCTCTATGAAGATACATTACCTTCCGGCGCCTCCAGGGACTATCACCATCTGTGCAGAAGGGCCTGAGGGGATGTCAGAGAGCCGGTCAACTGATGGGTCAGGTGACCGGCTCTGTGCCATCATCACAGGTCCTTCAGCCACCAGATGGAGACTGTCGCATGAAGTCGTCGGAAGGTAATGTATCCTCAGGGAGGATTTTTTTTATTTTTTACATACTGGAGGGGGAGAGGACGCGGGGGAGGATAGAGGAGAGGGAGAGCAGAGATAGAAGAGGGACAGACAGAGACAGGCAACGAGAACAGGATTCACACGGATACTGTACATAATCGGATTGCAGGGATCCGTGTGCATCCGTGTCTGTCCGTGGGATCCTCCTTCAAACTCGTATCCCACAGACACGCACTAAATCGTGATGTGAAACCGGCCTAATATCTCTTTGAAATATTTTAATTTGAAACAAAAAATTATTGTTAGGTGCTAATTATAGTTATTTTGAAACTACAATATCATAAACTATTAACCTAAGGCTTTACTTTTTAATAGAATTGCTGCTGACATTATTTTATAAATCCAATCTGAGCACATAATTTCGTAAATTATACAATCTATATTGAATAAAAGTGTTCATAAAAATCTATAGCAAACAGTTTGTTGTCTAAACCATAAATCACATATGTGTCAAAGTGCTAACGGCAATACATGATCATTAGGGACTTGCGAAAACACCACTGAAATGATTGTATATCTTATGTAATAAATGGGGTATTTCCTCATATACATGAATAACTACCAGCATTCCCTGATCTGTTCAAAGCAGAAATACAGCAATCTTGTTAAGCTATTGATGACAGGCATGACATTATTAAGTGTTAAATGTTTGCTGCAAGCTTGAGCCTATAAAAAATAAGCTAATCATAAATCCTTGCCTGTGGATGTATTTATTTTCCCGGGCTGTGCTGATGTTGCAGCACCATTCAGTTGAAAATCAGCTACTTAAACTGGTGGGAATGAGAAAAAAAGCTAGAAGAAAAAGTCTGCCAATCAATTCTAGCCGCCATTGTTCTAATAAGCTCATTTATATTATGTCAAAGGGGCTTTATAACTATAAGAATTATATTCATTTTTGTACCATTCAAATCAATGATGAAAGTTCAGCATGATTTTGATGACACTCGGAACACATTAAGCGTTCAGAATGGCATCAAGAAATTACTCATTTATCTGTGCAATTCAGACTCTACGCAGATATCCGAAGTGATAACTCTAAATATGTTATAAGACAAAAAACATGTCAGACAGTAAATCAGTTCCTAACAAATGAATCTTTTTTTTTTTATCTTGGTCATTGGTTCCTCATATAATATTATTACTATGAAAAGCTACAAATGTCCATATTCAGTCATTCTGGAGACAAGCCAATTGTACCTGAACCTGATCTATTGTTCAGTAAATTATAGCATCCAGGTGTACTGTACATATAGTGCCTTGAAAAGTGATTAATCTCACTTGTACTTATACACAGTTTTCATGTCGTACACGTAAACTTTAATGTGTTTTATTAGGATTTTATGTGATATACCAACATTAGGAAGCAAGTTTTAAAAGGTATTCGGGACTAAAATAAGATTTTTAGTTCTTCTGTCATATATAAATTGTTATATCCTTGTTCTGAGTTATTAAAGAGCTCAGAAAAGATCTTGATATATTTTAAATTTTTATATATGAGAGGCATGTATTAATAACTTTATAACTATATTCTAATTGTTCAACCCCTTTCTCCTATGGGATCTAATAGAATGCCAAGTGTGTAGGAATGAAGTTTAAAGAGAACCTGCCACCTGGATCTAGTCCTCATCCAGTGTAATGTCTGGGCCGGAATGTCATATCCGGCCCGGTGAATTATGGGCCTGATCACGTAATCAGCCTCGTGCATTATGGACCTGATCATCATTATGGACCTGATCATGGCTCCGCGCATGCGCAATGCGCATATTGAAGCCGGGCCGATCATGTGTTCAGGCCCATAATGCACTGGGCCGGATATGATGTTCCAGCCCGCACATTAAAGTGGATGAGAGGGCGGGAGATTCAAAATGGAGGCGGCAAAACAGCAAGAAGGATGAAGCCCAGCGGGACGTGCTTGGACACCACAAGGATGGATTCATAGAGCCCAGAGCCCACCTTTCCAGTCTTCTACATGGGGACCATATGTAAGTTCGAATTTATTTTTCTAAATCGTTATAGGGCCCCTTTAGCTCAGAGATGGATTGTTAGCGAACAGCTAGCAAGGTGCAAGGACAGCTAGTGATAGCAGAGAGGGCTAGATCCGGGTGACATGTTCCCTTTAAAGGTGCATTTGCACACTGAGTTTGTGGTGCAGATTTTGGACTTCCAAATCTGCACCTACTGGCAGAAAAATGCACTACAACCATCCAGTGTGTTTTTGATGTGTTTTTGGTGTGGATTTAATGGTTCTATGCCTAAAATGTTTGCAGAATGACATAAAGTTTTTTTGCATCATGTCATGGCATCTTTTCCTTATTTATTTATAGAGCTGTATGAGGGCTTGTTTTTAGTAAAGTGTTTCTTTTTTATATTCCACCTCTAAAAAAGTGTGAGAAAAAGAAGTCAAAAAGTATTACTGTATGTATCAGAAAATGGTACAACTGAAATAATATTGTACAAAAATAGTAGGACATAACTAAAATTATATATAATTGTGCTGACTCACAGAATAAGGCTACAACCTTATTAATGCATCAAGTGATTAGCGTAAAACAGGTGTGGGGAACTTCAGGTCTTGAGGGCCACCAAGAGGTCTTGTTTTAAGGATTTCCTTAGCATTGCACAGCGGTTGGAATCATCATCAGTGCAGGTGATTATATTATCATCTGTGCAATACTAAGGAAATCCTGAAAACCCGACCTGTCAGCCAACCTCGCGACATAGTTTCCCACCCCTGGCGTAAGAACAGGGAGAGAAAGAACTTTCGTATAAGAGGCACACACTAAAACAATCAATTAAAAACAAGCGCTACAAGGTAGCAGGGAGTTATGAGTAACACACAGATAATATGTGCATAGGGCCATATGAGGGGCTTATGAGATAACAATCATGCGGTGGTTATAGAACAATAACAGTCAGAGCCTTAGGCCAAATAAGCAACACACAGGGTAGGGATTAGGTATGGAACAATATCAAATGGAATGCATACACTGGTTATATTGACAGGGCAATATTAATGTACTACAGTAATAATAACTTGAATGGATTAAGTAATACCAATTGATAACCCTAGGATAATTGCAAGCCATAAGAGCTGGAAGGTTAATGAGAGAGTTTAAGGGACCTAAAAGAGTTCCCCCCCAAAAAAGGTAATCGGAGCCTTTGACCAAAATAATAACTCACAGAGTAGGAAATAGGTGTGGAACAATATCAGTTAGAATGCATACACTGGTTATATAAATTGGGCAAATTTAATATAATGAGATACAAATAACACACATAGGCTTAAATAGTACACCAATTATGGTAACCATAATGCAATTGAAAACCAGACTAACAATAAAGTCAATGAGAGAGTCCAGGCATCCAAAGTAACCGCCCAAAAAAATCACCAATGTAAGATCAGAAGATACCTTGAAGTACTTAGTCAGGATGAGGAATAGTCCCGCAGCGTGTGAGACCTACAAAACAGCCCAAAATGTCTCGCCCAAAGGCTTCGTCAGAAGCTGAGGTTTTAGCGTGATATCCCAGTGTATATTGTGTACTCAGATAATACACTTTGTCAAAATTCCCAGGTCCCAAGGTCCATCTCCACGCCATCATGTCTGTGACATACACCTGGCATAAAACATCAAAAACAATAGAATTCTATCGTACAAATTTTAATTGATTCAAAGTAAATGAATAATTTGTTATACCATTCAATAAACATCCTGCAAAAAGGGTTAACAATTCTAAATGTGCAATCTTTAATTGATATAAGGATTAGTGTAGCGCTGGGACCTAAATTACCTAATGTGTAATTATATTTCACCAATTCGGTTGGATTTGTGTGAACTGTTCTTACTTTTGTACTGCATTAGAAAAAAGGCAGCAGAGATGGATGGCTCTAATGGGGATGTCACACACGTCAATATCACGTGCAATACTGCTGCTGCACGTGACGTTGCAGCGATATTGTTGTGTGTGACAGGGCGCATCAACCAGCGATAAACCTGCTCTAAAACCTGGCGATGGTCGCCAGGTGGACACGCAGCATCACTGCGTGTGACACCGGGAGGCGAGCGAGAAGCCAGCTTCCAGCGCCTCTCAGCAAGCGCAGAGAGATGGTATCCATGGTAAACAGAGGGTAACTAAGTGCCGCACGGCGCTTAGTTACCCGCTTGCGTACATGGTTACCAGCAGCGATCTCGCTGGTACTAATCGCTGGTGAATCTACCTGTGTGACAGCTCACCAGTGATCAGCCTTCAATGTCACCAGCGATGAGATCGCTGGTGACATTGATGTGTGTGACGTCCCCTTTATTCTGCCGTAGTTGCCAGCAATAGAGAAAGAAGACAGAATGCACCAGCACATAGGCATTATTAGTAGGGCTGGTTTCACATTTGTATATTTTTGAATCCAAGGGCACGCAGGAAAAACCTGCTTGCCCTTGGATTCCCATGCAATGACAAACTGGATGCACTTGCACCCCGTGCGGGTACACCCGTTTGCAGATTTTGCAGGGATCCAGCGCATGCGCAGATAATAATACTAATAATAATTTTATTTAAATAGTGACAACATATTACGCAGCACTTTGCAATCATAGACCACAGACTATAAGCCCAGATCCACCAGGATCCGGATTCTATATGATTCCATAGGCACCCATTGTGATTTCACACGTGGTACTGTGTATCTGTGGCTTCACATATTTTTCACGGTGAACAAAGTAGCACCAAGATGCAGATTTTGCCTCCATGAAAAATTTGTGAACACCTGCATCCACACGGATCCAGGGCAAACTGGACACAACTGGATGCACCCGCAAATGTCTCCGGCCCCTTTGAAAGTCAATAGGGCCAAAAACAGATGCAGGTGCCTCCAGTTTGTGACAACTCACACTGATGGCGAAAAATGCCAGTGTAAAACCAGTCTAACTCTAAGGCTGGAAACACACTATCCTACTTACATGCGAGTCTCTCGGACGAGACTGGGATCAGTGACCCTGAACGGCCTCTTTCTCTCTGCATGGGAGTGTGATGCTGCACACAAAAACACAAGCAGCTTACACTCCCGTCCAGAAGGGAGAGGCCATTCAGGGTCACTGATCCGAGTCTCGTTCGAGAGGCTCACATGTAAGTAGGATAGTCTGTTTTCACCCTGAGGCTGGAATCACACTGTCCGTGTACTATGCGAGGCAGTCGGACGAGTCTTGGAACAGTCATCTGGAACGGTCTCTTGCCTGTCAGGACTGGAGTGTCAGCTGCTTGTATTTCTATGCAGCTCCACACTCCCATCAAGAGAGAGAGAGGCTGTTTAGGGTCAATGATCCGAGTCTCGTCCGAGAGACTCACATGTAAGTAGGATAGTGTGTTTCCACCCTAAAGGACACCATCCTTAACATAAATATTTTAGTAAATATGCATTATTATTATTATTATTATTAAAAGGTAAGAAATGCTAAAATGTCTAATATAGTGTTTCCACCAAAAATAAATATAAATACAATGGTAATACAACTTCTTTATTTATTGCTATACTCTGGTAAACTTAAGGATGACATAAAAGAATCTAATATTAGATAATATTCACAAATTTCTAGAATTTCTCATGAACATGAGTGACTATTCACTATAACAGATCTAGAATGCAATAGAAAAAAACATGTCTTCATCTGAAACTTTTCTTCCAGTAATTTTAAAGTAATGCTAGGAGAGATGAAATTATCTTTCATGCTGTATAAAATTCTTAGTTTTATCACTGTATGATCATTTTAAAGCAGCCTTCCTAAATGACGGAAATATGCTTCCATCTAAAATGAATACCACTGTATTTTCTTATTTGATGTGATCGTACCATTGCACTGTTGATATCTGCAGATAGATGAATAGAGTTTAAAATCCAGACGTAAAAAGTCTCTTACATTTATTTGAAGTCTTCCATGATTGACAAGGCTCCCTTAGAACAAAACCGGCGGTGGAACTATCTTTGATATTAGAGGGGCTTTTATATATTTCACATAGCCCTGATTATATGAAGCAACCGCAAGAAATCTATCTTTAACCATCTCTATGGAAAAGCTTATCTATATGTTTTATTAATATTATGTTAGGTAATTTGGAAACGAATCTAAACAGTTTATTAATGAACTGGTTAATATTATTATAATTTAATTAAACTAAAATATGTATATGTGCATTCCAGCAAAAAAGGGAATTTGATGCTACAAAATGATTTACTACATTTTTGAGAAATTTTAGGCTACTGATATTAGTAACTCGTTATTTATTCTACTATAGTTCATGTTAAATTTTTCACCTGTTCACACTTGTTAAGATTTTTTATTATATTTCTAACACATTGAACTGACTGAAAATGTGCAGCTGGCAATTCCGAATCAAATGACCAGACAGCCAACTTGGACTTTGTGAGTACATGGGTCACGATGGTCTGCTGTCCTTGGGAGACTTGTGACAGTTTTGGGATCTGAGTTTAAAATTGTCTTGTGAGATTCTTTTGATGCAGCAAGGGTTATGGAGTCTTTCCCTGCTGGTTGTCCTTGCCACTCCATTCTCAGGTGCTGCAGGTTTATTACCACGCACCTCCACCTTAAATAATCACATGTTTCATCACCTGATGCAGGTTGTAGAAGGAAGCCTTTGTAGGTGCTGGAATCCTGTTGCCTGCAGTCCTGGTGTCTTGCTGCAGCCTTGAATTAGTGTACAAATTTGTGCTTAAGTTTTCCTGTCTGTCTACCTTCCCCTGTGTTTTATTGCTATAGTGGTGGCATCTAAGGCACTAGCCAGGGCAAGTGGAGGGACACCACAAGGATTAGGTATGTGACAGCAGTGGGAGGAAAGAACTTGCTTAAGGACGTTGGGGAGCACACAGTGAATAAACAGGGTGGTATCAGTAGGTGACCTGTCTTCCCTCTCCCTACTGTTGGGGCAATCCTACCCTTTTTCTTACCATGTTGTAACCTCTGTGATGTGCCATGCACAGGACACCCCTTGTCCATGTGTTACATTAAAAGCCGCCCATACTTTTTTTTGAGGGTGGGATTCAATATGACACCAGGCTGTGGCTTTAGCACACCTGATGTGGAGTTTTTTTAATTAAGTGACTGATTTGCAGACTCAGGTGATGCAGCAGCTGCAGCAAATTGCGAGTCACCTTTTTTTGCTCATGCCTAGACTCAGCCGGAACCCAAGATAGTCCTCCCCAACAGGTTTTCTGGATGGGGAGACAAATGCATGGTGTTTATAGAAGTTTGTAAATTATATTTGCATCTCTGCCTTCATAACCTCTGGGAGTAAGGAACAGCAAGTGGGGATTTTAGTCTCTCTCATGCAGTGTCCTCAGGAAGAAGGTGCGAGGTTTGCACTGAAACACGTTGGTCTTTGGAGGAATAAAGAAGGAGATGGATAAAGCAATGCTTTTGGAGTACATTTATTGAAGCAGCAGCGCGAACCGTTGACACCATTCCTGTTTGAACTTATGGCACTGTAACTGGCATTTCTGATCATGGGGAAGTAATGGTCAATGCCATGCAGAAGAGAATAAATGGATGGATCTGCCGTCACACAAAGGATGAAATGCAACCAATGTCATCAACAAGATGGACCCATAAGTGTCTGCTAAAAATAGTGTCATATTTATCTTTCATTAAACCCACCATCTGGACAGCCGCTGATGCATGTAAACACACACCACAGTGTTTAGGCAAAATAACGCGGTTGTATCAGTTGTACATGCATTTTTGTTCTGATCCGTCCATGCGTTTTGCTATAGAAATGACATTTCTACCATAAATGTATAGTATGGTCGGGTTGGAGAGAGACGGAGAGAAAGAGAGAAAAAGATCTAATAGCATGCAGGAAAGAGGATGGGAAAGCTCACCCTTGTGCCTCCATGTGGATCCGGTCAGGTGCACAGCAATGGCTGTCGTCCACAAATCTCCACAGAGTAATGAAAAAGAAAAGCCATGAACTGGTCCATATAGCAAATGAAATCTTCTTTATTTAAGACTCACATACATATAATTGAAATCGCATCTGTATGGCAGGTGTTGCCAAAGAAAAAGATCTGCCAGACACTACTGCGAGCTTTGTGAGCTGCTGCAATACATTCTGGGTATGCAAATTATTAAATCTGGATCAGGCTTGGCCCAATTCATCCGGAGACGGATCAGGCAGCATGAAGATTTTTACAGAGCCATAGAATTGCAACAATCTACGTTGACCGAGGAAGTCAAAAGGACGCTGGGGGATACATCGACGAAATGCTGATACCAACACATGTCCCTGCAGCCCCATGTTAAGTATATGCAAAATACTTAAGTATATGCAAAAAATTGAAAAAGAGAGCACACAATATGAATTACGAGATGGGGATGTGATTAATGGGGGCCAGGTAGTCGCTCACCTTTACAGGTTGTGCGCCCTCGCTTGACCCCAGATTGCTGCCTCACATTTGCCATCGACTGATGCCCACTAGGGGCTCCGCTCTATTATTTTCTGGCCTTGCCGTCAGGTAACTTCCGGATTCTGCATCACGTGACCTCCGGACCGGATACATGTCACTGCAGGTCCTGTGGCGATGTTACCGGTTTCCAAGCAACGGCAGGTCCTTCCACCTACAATTGTGCAGCGATCTCCACCCGAAGCTGCTCTGGCCGAACTTCACGAAGCTGCTCCTGCCGAACTCCCCAAAGGGAATTACTGTCGAAACGCGTAGTGGCTGTGCAAGGGGCCAATAAAGGTCTGTGTTACTCTAAAACCTGTCATCTTTATGTTATCTCCTACCCCAGTCTCTGGGTGCAAAATCCACATCTTCAATCCTTTAGTCATGCACTAATATATCCAAAATTAGTGAGGCAGCACTCCAAATCTCAAAAATTGTTTTTCTTATTGCACCATACTTTACCACAACGTTTCAGTCCTCTGACCTTTCACAAGTAGTTACACATATAGTTATTTTCTTTTCCATTAATGCAGTGAATATACATCTTTGCCTAAACAGCTGCCTTTTTGTTGACATGCTTGGGGATGTACACAAGCAATTATTTGAATGCTTACCATTTAGATTCACAGGAACATGTGCATTGATTATATAGGACAAATTGTGCTTCCATTTCGTGTTACATCCATTACACAGTGTTTAATATTAAATATTTTAGTGGTTCAGAAAAGATAAATTGATATCTTTCAACATAAACATTACCCATATGTCACCTGTATGCAGCAATATATTTGTATGTTTCAGCTGCTGCATGCAAGCAAGATATTCAGCCTTATGACACCAAATGTGTCATGCAAATGTTACCTCTATTCCCTGGAATTCACCTGTAATAAAATTGCATTTAATTATTTTATTGCTGGTTCTTTATATTTTAAAAGAGTACTTAAATAACAAAACATCTAGAAGCAGAAATGTATCATAATATCAGTTGTTAGTACCTAAGCTAAGTTGTAAGTAATACCTAATGGCACTATGTAAATCCATTAACTGTGCTTAGAAATATAGTTATCGAAGAGGATTTCCATTCAAAACATAACATGTATTAGCAAAATTTGGCTGTAAGTCTAACCTTTGAATAACTAAAATGTAATATTTCTTAACACTTTTGCTCAGTGCTACGTAAAAAAATACATTTGTTATAGAAAATATATGTTAGTCCATTTAGTTTTAAAACTTTTTCAAAATGTACTTTATTGTTTTTACAATTAAATCTTGTAAGTAAAATGAATAAATCCTTAAAGGGAATGTGACAGCTGATACATGCTTTATCAGTATTATGACATTTTTGTATGGTTTATGGTGTTGATGCCACTAGTTATTTTATTCTCCCCAAGATGGAGACGTATTGGATGGATCATCATATTAAATAAAAGATTTTTTCTAATTCCCTAGGTTTGTGTTACTGTCTTTCTGATCTGATTTATATGCTTTATTTATTCATAAGCTTTTAGTAAAATATTTCAATTTTTTTTATTAATAATTATGTCCAATACTTAATTATCCTCTGCTATTCAATTTGAAATATGGTAGAAGTCAAATACAACAATTTAATGACTTTTACACCAGGGTTCCACTTGTGAGAGTGATGCAAGAGACTCACATGTGTCACACTCATCTGGCATGGTCACCCGCTCTCTGGACAGAGGAGTGTCAGCTGCATGTATTTCTATGAAGCTTCACGCTTCTGTTGGCCATGCCAGGTGATGTGATGTGAGACATATGCAAGTCACTCAGTGATCCCCCCCTAGCAGCAGGGCCTGAGTGACTCCGTGAGTGCTATCACCTCTCCTCGATGCAGTCAGTGTCATCACAGAGTGTGCAGAAAGAGGACGCTTTTGTTCTCTGCTGAAGACTCTAGATGTAGGAGAGGTGAGTGAGCTTCGTGGGATCATCATTGTGGATTATCGTTAGAGGGGGATGTGTGAGGTACTAATATATTGGAAAATGAAGTTTGTCTGTCTATTTATTTCAAGTAAAGGATTTTCTCTGGGATTTATTTCACATAAAAAACATTTCTCTAGACTAATCTGTATTAAGTAGAAAAAAAACGGGCACCTTCGGGATATAGAAGGGTTAATGGCCGGCTTTTGCCTGAAAAGCCACCTGATTGCTCTCCAAGTGCTGGTGTTGCACGCCCCAATAAGAAAAAACTATTTCTTAACATTCAGTAAGAAAAAAGTGAGGCAGCACTCACCATTGGGTTGCTTTTATTTCATCCTGCCTACATGGCTCGTAAAATCAAAGCGGGGAGAAGGAGTGGGGATTGGCGGATGACGGCTGCCGTTTCGCTGTGGAGTACCGCTTCAACGGGTCCAATGGTGTCTGACGTAAGTTCCTCTACCTTAATAGGGAGGTTACTGCCACGTCACCGCCTTCAGTCACGCCTGTGTATTAAAATCACAAACAATGTGTACAGTCATGGCCAAATGTTTTGAGAATGATACAAATATTAATTTTTACAAAGTCTACTGCTTCAGTTTTTCTAATGGCAATTTGCATATACTCCAGAATGTCATAAAGAGTGATCAGCTTAACAGCAATTACTTGCAAAGTCAATATTTGCCTAGAAAATGAACTTTAACCCCAAAACACATTTCAACATCATTGCAGTCCTGCCTTAAAAGGAGAAGCTAACATTGTTTTAGTGATTGTTTCATTAACACAGGTGTGGGTGTTGATGAGTACAGGGCTGATGATCAATCAGTCATGATTAAGTAAGAATGACACCACTGGACACTTTAAAAGGAGGCTGGTGCTTGGTATCATTGTTTCTCTTCAGTTAACCATGGTTATCTCTAAAGAAACATGTGCAGCCATCATTGCACTGCACAAAAATGGCCTAACAGGGAAGAGTATCGCAGCTACAAAGATTTCACCTCAGTCAACAATCTATCGCATCATGAAGAACTTCAAGGAGAGAGCTTCCATTGTTGTCAAAAAGGCTCCAGGGTGCCAAGAAAGACCAGCAAGCGGCAGGACCGTATCTTAAAACTGTTTCAGCTGCGGGATGGGACTACCAGCAGTGCCGAGCTTGCTCAGGAATGGCAGCAGGCTGGTGTGAGTGCTTCTGCACGCACTGTGAGGCGGAGATTTCAAGGAGGGCAGCAAAGAAGCTACTTCTCTCCAGAAAAAACATGAGACAGACTGATCTTCTGCAAAAGGTACAGGGAGTGGACTGCTGAGGACTGGGGTAAAGTCATTTTCTCTGATGAATCCCCTTTTCGATTGTTTGGGACATCTGGAAAACAGCTTATTCGGAGAAGAAGAAGTGAGCGCTACCACCAGTCT
The DNA here is from genome assembly GCA_033576535.1 of Allobates femoralis. Taxonomy (NCBI): domain Eukaryota; kingdom Metazoa; phylum Chordata; class Amphibia; order Anura; family Aromobatidae; genus Allobates; species Allobates femoralis. The sequence goes on from JARQOC010000003.1 coordinate 545,847,642, forward strand.
TGTCTCATGCCAACTATAAAGCATCCTGAAACCATTCATGTGTGGGGTTGCTTCTCAGCCAAGGGAATCGGCTCACTCACAGTCTTGCCTAAAAACACAGCCATGAATAAAGAATGGTACCAGAATGTCCTCCAAGAGCAACTTCTCCCAACCGTCCAAGAGCAGTTTGGCACCTAACAATGCCTTTTCCAGCATGATGGAGCACCTTGCCATAAAGCAAAGGTGATAACTAAGTGGCTCAGGGAACAAAACATAGAGATTTTAGGTCCATGGCATTGAAACTCTCCAGATCTTAATCCCATTGAGAACTTGTGGTCAATCATCAAGAGACGGGTGGACAAACCAAAACCAACAAATTCTGCCAAAATGCAAGCACTGATTATGCAAGAATGGACTGCTATCAGTCAGGATTTGGTCCAGAAGTTGATTGAGAGCATGCCAGGGAGAATTGCAGAGGTCCTGAAGAAGAAGGGTCAACACTGCAAATATTGACTTGCTGCATTAACTCATTCTAACTGTCAATATAACCTTTTGGTACTCATAATATGATTGTAATTATATTTCTGTATGTGATATAAACATCAGACAAACACAAATAAAAACCAGAGGGCAGCAGATCATGTGAAAATATAATTTTGGTGTCATTCTCAAAACCTTTGGCCATGACTGTACAATACAATGGCAAGTTACAATTTCCCAGTTATTTGACAAGTTACGATCAAATCTTCATTAACAAATGACATACCATCTAAAGATACTTACATTTGTCAATAGAAAGCATCTGGATGGAAAGCGGCTACCATGATTCTGTTTACTATGCTACTATGGCAACTTACCGCTTCGTGCTCAGGGCGGAAGTTTAACATCCGCCTGTCGGGCCCAGTTTATACATGAGGTCGGACTAATATTATCTTCTTATACTGGCCCAAGTGCTATATCTGGTCTTATGATCGTATTTCCAGCATTCAGCCCATAAATTTGCATAGTTACGGGTAATTGCCGTTTACTTTCGCAAGCTCTGAGGAAAATACTGTGGCACGTCGATAATCCCTTATTGGTCACTGTGGTCCCAGTGTACTTGGTTCTACAGCGGTGTACTCAGCACCTTAATACCGGTACTATGTATCGTTCAAGCCAAACTCTTATCATTTTATTACTTGTGATACATGGATTGCAGTTAGTATCTAAAGAATTAGAAAAATACATAAAAACTAATTCAAAACCCATCTAAATGGACACCCCAGACCCCCAACACCGACATATCTCCAACAATACTGATTGCAGTTAGTTTGTAAAAAATCAGAAAAATCCATAAAAAATACATCTAAATTTTACTTCTTCTCTGAAGAAAGGTTGTAAATATCACAAGTAATAAGATGATAAGAGTTTGGCTTGAACGATACATAGTAGTGGTATTAAGGTGCAGAGTACACCGCTGTAGAACCAAGTACACCGGGACCCCGGTGACCAATAAGGGATTATCGACATGCCACAGTATTTTCCACAGAGCTTGTGAAAGTAAACGGCAATTACCCGTAACTATGCAAGTTTGTGGGCTGAATGCCGGATATCCGATCATAAGACCAGATATAGCACTTGGGCCGTTATAAGAAGATAACATTAATCCAACCTCATAGTGCTTATAATGGGTAGAATCCTCCCTCATCTCCAGTCTGGTCACCTCACAGTGACAGAACTGGAGATGCAGCTAACCACTACACAGGCAGTATGGAGTTAACCGGCATACTAATGAAGTAGAGCGGTCGAAGTAATATGATGCATAGCATCCATAATCACAAATGGTAACTATGGCAACCTAAGTATAAACTGGGCCTAACAGGCGGATTTTAAACTTCTGCCCTGAGCATGTAGCGGTAAGTTACCATAGTAACATAGTGAACAGAATCATGGTAACTGCTCTCCATCCAGATGCTTTCTATCGACAAATGTGAGTATCTTTAGATGGCATGTCATTTGTTAATGATGATTTGATTGTAACTTGTCTAATAACTGGGAAATTGTAACTTGGTATTGTATTGTATACATTGTTTGTGATTTTAATACACATGCATGATTGAAGGCAGTGACGTGGCAGTAACCTCCCTATTAAGGTAGAGGAACTGACGTCAGACGCCATTGAACCCATTGAAGCGGTACTCCCCGTGAAATGCAGCCGTCATCCACCGATCCCCACTCCCTCTCCCCGTTTGATTTTCTGAGCCATGCAGGCAGGATGAAATAAAAGGATCAAGCAACCCAATAGTGAGTGCTGCCTCGCTTTTTTCTTACTGAACGTTAAAAGACATTTCTCTGTGTCTGTGTTTTATAACTATTTTCTCAGAGGATTCAAAATTGGGGATTTCTTAGAGACCTGAATATTAGTGATCTGGGCTTAATTAAATAATTCTTTACCCTGGGGGCCCAATAACTATGGGCCACACCACAATATGAATACCAACCCCAGCTGCCTGAGTTTTACCTTGACTGGCAATCAAAAATAGGGTGAAGCCCACATTTTTTTTTTTTTTTTTAAATAATGGGCTCCCCAGTAATTTGATTGCATGCCAAGGTAAAGCCAGGCAGCTCTGGCTGTTCGCATTTTCTGCCCTGTGAATCAAAAATAATGTGAAGCCCTATGTCATTTAAATTATTCATTTATTTTTACGGTACTATGACATCAGGTTTGTTGCCTATGGCAAGGTATTTGAAGCTTGATACAATAGTGTGGTGAGAGTTCCTGATGTGGGACTACTGAAAAGGGGTAAAGTGGGAAGTCTCAAATGTAAGTATACTGCCTATAATGAACATAAACCTCAGTGAATTTTCTTCAGCAAAACCTTTAAGGCTATGTGCAGACTGTGCATTTTTGACCCATTTTTTTATCTGTCTTGTCAGTGAAAATGTAGTGAAGGCATCACTTATTACGAATCCCAGCAAAGTCAATGGGTTTTCAAGTTATGCTTTACAGTCTGCGCGTTTTTGACCTGATCCGTTTTTGGATAGAAAAGTGATCCTGAAAAAGAATAAGCATGTCAATTTTTGCTAAGTTTTTCTAATCCGCTTTTGTCACTGAAACCATTGTCTATAGGCTAAAAAAAATGCATCAGTAAAAAACAGATCAAAAATGGATGATACGTTTCTGATGCATTTTTTGGAAAGCAGATCCAGATTTCCAGGTGAAAAAGAGGCAAAAACAGATCCGAAAAAAAGTGGATCAAAATTACACAGTCTGAACATAGCCTAACTATCGTTACCAGTAATGGTGCATTCTAATTGTCACTACTATGGATCTGGGGAGTTAATTTTGCTTAAAGTGTATTGCGATCATATCACAAAATTCAATGTGGCTCCCAAGGTAATAAAGCTTGGGGACAGCTTCAATAGGGTATAAAGACAGTGGTTATCCCAACGATAGAACCCTTTGAAGGGTTTATTCATTGTACTAAAATATTATGACTGTCTTCCACATAGAAGTCAGTTTGTTATTTTATGTTTAGTTTTATACTGTGTGAAAACTACTATACACTGCTTCATATAATGCAACTGAAAAGACCCATATGTTAAACAATTCAAAATAGACACAAAATTCTGGATTATATTTCTGCCATATGTCATTTGTAAAAGTTTTGACAAGTCTATTTTTGTACATGGAGGAACTGTTTTATGTAAAAATGTAAAAAATGTTTGTGCATTAAAGCACATTATCAAATGTAGACAACTATAATATTTATTATGTTTAACCTCTTAACTGCGAATGACTGGCACAACACGTCATAAGCAGGTGTCAGCTTCCACAAAATGACATGCTATGTCCATCATTTCTTTGTATTCACACTATGCGTATTTTTTGCATCTTCTTACGCACACTTTTTCCCCAAAAGCGCATCTGAGTCTGCGTGTCCCAGCAAAATGAAGGGAAATTCACTTCTGACGTTCAGACGCTGCACTTTTTTCAGTTGTGCTTTTGAGGTTGAAAATGCGCGGGTAACAAGAATGAACTTGTCAATTGTTTGCTCAAAAATGGGCACGCTTTCCTCCATAGGCGCTATTATAAGCACTGAAATTGTGCATCGCTGTTCAGACAATACCTATTCCTGCGCCTCTAAATGCGGGCGCAGGAGGAATAGCAGGATGTGATGTCACACGGGGGGAGGAAGAATCCTGTGTTCCTTTCCCCGTGTGACATGTCTGGGCTGAAGTTTTGCTTTCCCAGTGTATTACATACACTGTGAAATCAAAATAAAAGCGAAAACTTGTATTAAAAATAAAAAATAAATACTTACCTCTTCGCCGGATGTCTGGGACCCGAGGTGAAGACGTCCGATCACCACTGCCAGGACCTTAAGATGTGATTCGCCGGTAGCGATCATGTGATGTCACGTAACGTGATGTCAGCTGATCGCTACTGGCCAATCACATATTAAGGTCTTGGCAATGATCAGACGCCTTCACCTCGGGCCTAGACAGCCAGCGGAGAGGTATTATTTTTTTATTTTTAATACATATTTTCCTTTTTATTTTGCTTTCACAGTGTATGTAGATTCACTGGAAAAGCAAAACTTCAGCCCCGACATGTCACACGGGGGGAAGGAACACAGGATTCTTCCTCCACAAGTGTGACATCACTTCCTCTTGCGCCTCCTGGGGGAAAAATGTGGCCGTAACGTGTGAATGCATTTTTACCACAACAAAGTAGCGTGGCAAAAAACGTGGGGAAAAATGCGCCTGCAAAAAACGAGCGTGAAAGCAGCCTTACTGCGTATAAACACATAGTGACAGTTCTGTGCTGGGAGCTGTCACTGACAGCTGAGTGACATGTGAAGAGGTACAAGACCAATGCTGGCGGTCCTCGTGCTACGAGCCGTGTGATTGGTCAGTCAATCTGACTGACTGATCACAGCATGAGCATACAGAAAAAAGGTGGAATATCAGCACTTCTCTGAATGATCACTGCAGAAGCTCGGGACAGCTGAGAGCCAAGCTTCTACAGCAGCAGTCAGGGTCAGTGTCCATGCTGCCCCAGGTTGAATAATCCTTTAGATGCCACAGTCAATATCAATCGCGGCATTTAGATTGTTGGGAAAGAGAGTGCACTCCATCCATCAGCAGCCCTGTGATTAGGCCACGGGAAGCTGACGGTTGCCATGGGACCCAGAGGTTAAACAATGACCTCCTGGGATGCCAGGTATGGTGGCCTGTTCAGCCATATTACTGTGAAAGGCGTTCTGCCAGTGTAATTTGACTGGTCTCATGTCTATTGAAATACATGAGATCAGTATTGCAATAGACATGCAATAAAATAAATAAAAGTCATACATATTTGGTTTCCATAACAACCTGCTTTATAAAAGTGTCTAACTATGTAACCCCTATAGTAAACACCAAAAAAAAATAAATAAAAAATATGGCAAGAAACAATACTTTTTCATCATACCTCTGAAATAAAAGTATAAAAAAAAGCAATCAAAAAGTCAAATGTAAATAAAAATAGTCCTGCAAAAAACAAACTACCACTCAACTCCATCAGCGAAAAAATTAAAAATAACTATAGCTCTCAGAAAACAGTGATGCAAAAACAATACTTTTTTAATAAAATTATTTTTATTCTGTAAAAATGGCAAAACATAAAAAAATGACATAAATGTGGTGTTAGTGCTTACCCAAAGAATAAGAATGTCTTATGGTGAATGGCATAAAAAAAAAATTCTGAGTTGCTGATTTTTGTAACTGCTGCCACCCAAAAATTGGAAATAAAGGCAAGCAAAAAATATTATCTGCCTGAAAATGGTACCAATAAAAATGTCAACTTGTCCCGCAAAACACAAACCCTCACATGCCTCTGTCAGCAGATATATATATATAGAAAATTATAGCTCTCAAAATAAGGTGCATTTTTTAGTGTGTGATTGTAGACAAACATGGAGAATAGCCGGACCTTGAATCCGACAAGGATAAGTTGAGTTGTTTTTACGCCATTAAATGGCTATGAAATATGTGTATATATGTTTACTAATAAATGTATATATTTTCTGTGTTTTTGCAGAACCGAACAATAAAATAAAAACAGTTAAAGAACTGCGGACGCTGGACTAAGGTCCCTTCACCTGGCAGAGTGAGGCTTAGATTCCGGAGGCTATAGGGACCTCATTGATGTTGTGAGCCATATATGGTGCCGATAATGTGTATGTTAAGGGTTATTCAGTATACAGTATGGCTTTTTTTAAAAGGTGACCCTGTTACTAGAATATGGGCAAAGTGGCCAGTAGTTAAAATGGCGGAACAATGCGCCCTATGGAGGAGTAATGTGGCCGGCCGTGATTGGAGCGCATACTGCACATTTTGCGCATGCTCGGGCACGTGATACAGCCGAAGCCTTTGATTGGTCCACACTGAGCATGCGCAAAAGAACGCCGCTGTCACCCTGCAGCAGACCAGTGCCGACATACTTGAATGGATAGGTGAGCGCCTGAGCCAGATTTAATGTTTATACATTAATCACAGACACATGTTACTAATTATGCACAAGATAACTGTACAGAAGTTTTGCAGTTAGTAAAAATATTTGGATAACATGGCACAAGTGCACTATGAGAGGATGATCCATAGTAAGGGAGAAATGGACTTTAGTATGAAATGGCACTGCAAATAATCAGTGTTTTGTAAAAATTGATTCATTAATTGAAAAGATATGGATGCACTTTATATAACCTGAATCATTCACACTCTGGCACTGCTTGAGAAAGGTTCTGTGGGAACCGAAACGTTGCGGTCACTGGGCCAATAAAGAAGATCACTGTGGTAACTATGGAGTGCTGCCTGTCATTTTGAATATAGTTTATACAAGAGCAACAGAGGGAGAAGTTGCCAAGCTGGATTTGCACCAAAATTGTTATATGTTTCATTGCTGCTCTATCTTTTACTCATCATGATAGATAGATAGATAGATAGATAGATAGATAGATAGATAGATAGATATAGATATAGACATATATAGATAGATAGATAGATAGATAGATAGATAGATAGATAGATAGATAGATAGATAGATATGTTTCAAAAAAGCAGGCATTACCAAATAATATAGAAAAATACTTTTTACTGGCCCATATGACTGCAATGTTTTGGTTACATCAGAACCTTTTTCAAGCAGTGCCAAAGTGTCAGTGAAATAGAGTATATAAAGTGCATTCTCATTAACATATTCAATTTTTCAAATACATTGTATAGTGAGTATTTACAGTGTTATATTAAACAGAAGTTCATACAAATCATTACATGAATCTTCCATCTATTGTGCCTCCAAACTATAATCTTTGTATTCAGGTATTCCTGTACTTCTCCTTAATACAGTCATACTGTGCTTAAATTACCTCATATGTTTGTGATTAACTCATGTGTCTAAAATCATAATCAGACTCTCACCCATCACATCAGTATTGTTACCGGCATGTTTGCAGCGTGAACGCAGCATCTTCCGGGTCTGTATGCGCTTGCTCAGTAGTGGCCCAATCAAATATCGCGGCTGTATCACGTGACTGCGCAAGCGGTCGCTTCTCCGTGACGGCCAGTTCCTTCAACTCACTTCAGATTACATTCCCCACCACCTTTAGCATTGGCTATTTTGCCCTCACAGAGGTTATCATCTTATATTTCTGTTTATCAACTATCCTCAGGGCTACATATTATTTAAATACGACTATGTGTGATTATAGCTCCTTCTATGGCTTTTAACACATGTTTAACACCCTATGACCCCTGGAGTTTCAGCTTCTCTCCCCTATAGGAAAAAGGACGTTAATCCAGTGTTTGCAGTTTTCATGGTCTCACATTCTCATGTTAACCATTTACCTGCTAAACCTAGTGGGCCAATCACTGGGATAATCCATGTTTAATGCCACTAGGTGCATTTGTTTACACTGTCACTCACAAATACTATCAATAACACATAAAATAAATGGGGTAATATCTTATTTAGTCATGGCTATCACCTTTTGGTGCCATCACTGAGTTTTGCGCTTAATTCATTACCAGTAAATCATAATATTAATAATAATAATAATAATAAAATTATATTTTCATATAGATGGATGGATGACTCCTTGTTTAATATTTCTTTTCTTGTTTGGTTCTGTAATAAACAGAAAACAGTATATTCTAAAACATAAAAGATATAAACATCCGCTGCTTAGTAGCTTACATTATTTTAACTATTATTGTGTCAGATTAGTAGTTGTGGTTATTCTCTCTTATTATAGAACGGGGTTAATCTTAAAATCCGCATTTAATCCACCCGGTTTAAGCATTCCAAGCCTGTGAATCCACTCAAGCTCTCTCATTTTGAGCTTTCTCTCTCTATCCCCTCCTCTTCTAAGTTGTGGTATATGATCTATTATTTGGAATCTAAGTTGTTTTTCCGTATGTTTCATCTCAACAAAATGTTTTGGCTCGGCCAATTTCATATTTTTCTTCCATAAAGTATACTTATGTTGATTGAGGTGGGTTTTTAGATCTAATGTGATTTCCTCAATGTACCATAATCCACATGGGCATTCTAGTAAGTATATTATAAATTCTGAATCGCAGGTGAGGTAGTGTTTGATTTTATATTCCTTGTTGGTAATTGGGTGTGTAAATTTGTCCCCTTACTCAAGTAACTACAATTCACACATGATAAGCATGGGAAACACCCTTTTCTCTTTGTTCCTGTTAGGCTGTTTACCTTACCTTGCGCTTCACCCCATTTTAATTGCCAGCCAAAGTAAAACTAGGCAGCTGAGGGCTGGTATTCTCAGTGGGATTAGGGCCCTCATTAAAGAATAGCAATCCGCAGCCGCCCCTGGTGGGGGGAGGCACTCTGGGTAATAAAGGGTTAATACCATCTTTGTATTTTCAGCTGGTATTAAGCCCTAAGATTCCTTATTTCAGGAGAAGTTAGAGCAGCCATTAAGAATCTCAAATAAATGGTTAAAAAAAGACACCACACAGAGAAAGTTTATTTCATTATAAAAAAAAACACAGAGGGCTGTAAAAAGGCAGAGATGGATGATAACGTGCTCAAACTGCAGCTCATTCATTCAGTGACTGGAGGATGTGGTGACAGAATACTATATTCTTCACCATAGCCTCCAATAAAAAAGACATTGCAGGGGATCATGGAAGAGTAAGAGGGTGGGGAGGGGGTAATAAAAATAGAGTCACTAAGTGTCTCTGTGTATTTATTTTGAATAAAATGATTTTTCTCAGTGTTGTTTCTTTTTAACCATTTATTTGAGATTCTTAAAGGCTGGGTCTAACTTGGCCTGACATTAAGAATCTTAGGGCTTATTACCAGCTGGTAATACAAAGCTGGTATTATCCTCTTATTACCCAGCATTTCACTGCCACCAGGGCAGCTGGATGACCCCGGTAAAGCATCTGGAAATCATTTTATTCTAAATAAAAACACAGAGAAACTTAGTGACTCCATCTTTAGTACCCACTCCCCACCCTTGTACCCCTCCACGATCCTCTGTGATATCTTCTTTATTGGAGGCTATTGTGAAGAATACAGCATACTGCATTCTGTCACCACAGCCTCCAGTCGCTGAATGAATGAATGAATTGTAAGCTCCGTCTGTAAGCGGTGACTCGCTGAGATCACCTGAGGTCACCATTCAGGTAACCATAGTACCCTCTATGATTAGTGGCCACTATGTTAATTTGAAAGGTGACCTCAGAAAGTTACTGCACAACTGGAGCAGAGCTGGCAGAGATTGACGTGCGTGGCAACTGCTCTGGTCACAATAGTAATTAAGTCAGGTGACCATATCAGTTATCTGGTCATGTAACACGATTGCTATGGTGATCAGATGTCTGTGCATGTTACTCACCAATAGTGCGGATGTGGAAGTTGGAGGGAACGCGGAAAAATGGACAAGCACAATCAAGCAGTGGCAGCGGAGACACGGTAAGATGATCTGTGTGTATCTGTCTGTGTTTGGCAGTTTTTGGACACCTTTAAAGGTGTTTTCTATGTATAAAAATTGCCTGCCATTGATTTCAATCTTGTTCGGCAATCATTCGTTAAGTGTTTCCCGAACAAGTTGGCGAAAATCCCGCTTTCGGTGTACAAATTCGAATGCGAATACTGGTGTTCGCTTATCTATCATCTGACTCACATATTTTATAGATTTAGATAATAACCCCAATGTAAGCACTCAGAGTAGAGCTTAGGAAAAATGTGAACTGATCCAAAATGTTCTGTACCTCAAAATGCCACCAATGAAAGCTTCTATTCAACCCACAGTAAACAACTCCACAGTCAGGTCTATCTTCTATTAACAGAAATATAAGGGGCTTCCATATTACTGGTAGCACAAAGGCTTTAGAAAAGCGCTATAGCTCCTTGCCCCCCAAAAGAAATCCATCAAATTGTGTGCTCCAAAATCAATATGCCTCCCTCTATTCTGAGCCGCACAGTGCGCCTAAGTCACAGTTAGCATCCATATGTTTGGCATCCCTGTAGAGAGGATAGCTCATAAAATGTACAAGATGCAGGTCCCCAGATGATCATGCTGGGCACAATGTAAGGGCACTACAATGGCAGATTTCCATTTGCACTCTGCAACATCCATTGCTTCTTATTTCTGGAAAAAAAAAGGAGTCAAAATCATCACTACAGCCGTAAATGAATTCCCAGAGGGGTGTAGCCTCCAAATTGGGGTCACATGAGGGAGGATTCTGCTTTTCTGGCATTTTGAGGCTCTGTGTATAGAGTCAGCAAACTATTCTAGGAAACCCTCTGCTCCAAAAGTCAAATAGCGCTCCTTCCCTCCTGAGTCTTACCGTGTGGCCAAACGGTACTGTACAGTCACATATTATGTACTAGATGGCGGCCCGATTCTAAAGAATCGGGTAGTCTAGAATCCATATATAGTTTATTTACTAAAAGTTAGGGGAGTGCGGTGAAATGAATTGTGTGTATACAGGTGGCTCAGTGGGTAGCAGAGTATACGGTGGCTCAGTGGTTAGCACTGCGCGGTGGCTCAGTGGTTAGCAGTAGTGCGGTGGCTCAGTGGTTAGCAGTGAGTGCGGTGGCTCAGTGGTTAGCAGTGAGTGCGGTGGCTCAGTGGTTAGCAGTGAGTGCGGTGGCTCAGTGGTTAGCAGTGAGTGCGGTGGCTCAGTGGTTAGCAGTGAGTGCGGTGGCTCAGTGGTTAGCAGTGAGTGGGGTGGCTCCGTGGTTAGCAGTGAGTGCGGTGAGATTGGTCAGCACAGTGGCGTGGGCAGAGTGGTCAGCGCAGCGCCGTGGGCAGAGTGGTCCGCGCAGCGCCGTGGGCAGAGTGGTCAGCACAGACATACATACATACACACACACACATACACATACTCCGCTACAGTTAGCAGGCTGACCAATCGTAACGCTGTTGCATTGTCCAATGGGCGTGTATGGGGCGCAGTGTAAACCACTGTGGCACGCCTATCTTCTCGCTGCGCTGAACATGTACGCCCACATTTCCTTTGAGATTGCGGCGTGTGAAGCGGCTAAGATTGGTTCCGCTGTAGGTGAGGCGATTTCCGGACCGACACATCGCCTTAGCTTCAGGCCGAAATTGCGGTGTGTGATGCCGCCATCAGTGATCTGAGGTGACCACGAAAAACGTGCACGTGCTAGTTAGATCGCCACATATCACCAGCTGAGATTGCGGCGTGTGACGGTACCTTTAGAGTTTTCACTTTTCCTTTGACCAAGCTTCTGTTAGGACTTTGGTGCTTTTGCTGCAGTCTGCGTAAGTTTATCTGTTGCTGAAGTGGATGCTGAATCAGATCCTTGGTCGAAGGTGAGAAGGAGTAGCATAGGGCTGGTTGAGGAGTTGAGGACGAGGATGTTGGCCCAAATCGGGCAGCGCGATGGCTCAAGTGGTTAGCACTGTAGCCTTTGCAGCACTGGGGTCTTGAGGTCCTGGGTTCAATTCCCATCAAGGACAACATCTGCAAGGAGTTTGTATGTTCTCCCTGTGTTTGCGTGGGTTTCCTCCCACATTGTAAACACATACTAATAGGATATTTAGATTTTGAGCTCCAAGAGAGACAGCATTTCTCATGTATGTAAAGTGCTATGAAATTAATAGCACTATATAAATGAATAAATATTATTATCTCTTCACCAGAGGTACCTTCGGGAGCAGGGCTAGTAAGGGACCCTAAGTACAGGGCCAGACTAGTTTCTCAGGTGTCCCTGCCCTTTACTATCATATTGCTGCTCATTCCCTCATCCACTACCACCTCCATGACACCTATACTAAATAGGAATTTATATAGGAATAGGTGGACTCATAGATGTTTGGGTGCACCAGGTTCGGACGAACTTTATAAAACATTTTGGATCGGGACCTGAACTTGATATGACCTTGACCCTGGACCCAGAACTTTTAATAAATACATTTTAAAAACACCCTATTTTTGTTAACAAGTCAAGGTAAATCAAACAGCTTGGGGCTGGTATTATCACGGTGGGAAGGGCCATATTCATTTAACTCTTTCAAGCCTAAATATACAAGCCCACAGCACAGAAGTGGCTCATTGCATTGCATGCATCAATTTTTGTGCTTTACATGACTCTTCCCAATTTCCCTGGTGCGGTGGCAGAAAGGTCAATATGTTAATGGGGTTGATCTCAGCTGTGAATTGACAGCCTGCAATAAGCCCTCAGGTTAGTAATTAATGGGTTTCTATCAGACACCCCCATTACTAACCTGGCAAGTATAGGGTTAAAAAAGATACAGACTCCCAGACACACCCTTATTCACCAAGTTATTACTGTATGATAAATTCTGGAAGTTCCAAGGCAATCCAAAGAGTAAGGTCCCATGACGCCCATCTATTCCTTTGGAGCGTAGCTCAGAACTTTCTCAGAACAAGGCTCTAAACGTGACGGCGAGTCAGCAACAGGCCCAGAATTTTTCACACTAGTGATAAATTGCATACATACTGCAGATGAGCAGTGACCTCTGGAACCTCATTCTGAGAACTTTCTCAGTTTCCGATCAATCTTATGGAGTTTTGTTCTGAGAACAAAATTTCACCCGATATTCAGTACGAACCCTGAACTTTACAGTTCGGGTTCGTTCACTCATTCCCTACATTTAACACATCAACAAAACTGTTAACTGGTTAAACCAGTCTCAGGGAACATTACCCAGCTTCTATTGTTAGACACATGTAGCACAGGGAAGGCTTGACTATGGCCCTACTCTATGTTCTTTTTTTTGTCTTCATTCTATAAGTTGAGTCAGGTGACTCAAGATCTACAGTGCTGTGCAAATTAATTGGGACAGAGCAAGTCTACATTTGTTTTTTATTGCTGATAAGTGATTTATCAGTTCTTGGTGTCATTTTCCTTTTTCTTCCACATTTCCCTTTTCGTTTTGGAGAAAACGATCCAGTTTCATTGTGTGTGCGAATTATTCTTGAAACGGTAGATTTTCCAACACCAACGGTGGAAGCGATTTCTCTTACAGTCAGACTTGTATATTCATTAAGAGTAATAATTCTAGACCTCTTCCGTGGAGTAACATCCATTTTTACAGGCACAAATCACACTGAGAGAAAAAGTACACTAAACCACTCCTCACAGAAACAAGCTCTCAACTGAAGCTGAGGGGGCAGCTAGCTGTTATTTTCTGACTAAAACCAGTCAAACCACATTTTGTTACTCAAGGTTGTACACTCAAGCCTGTCCAAAGCAGTTAAAACTGGTTTGAATAACTGACTGGTTAATCTAACTTACGATTTTACTTAAAAAAATGCTTTGGCCCGATTAATTTGCACAGCACTGTAGCTTAGTGATATATTGATCAAAAATTAGCCACATATATTGTGGTTAAATATCCACTGTGTTATGTCTAGTACAGGGTATGTAAAGTTGGTAAAAGATGCACCAAACCTTTTCTTGACAAAGCAAAAGGTTATATTTGATATATAATGTATATAATATACGGTATGTTTTAGACTTATATTAATAGTGATAAAGGAATGCAATAGTAAAACAATTAATAAGACTGTTTATACTGTTTTTTCTTGTCATTATAGTGCTAAAATTATTTCTTTCTTTCCATTTGCTTACATGGTATTTTCTAAGCTGCAAAGCAAGGTGCAATAGCACTAATGTCTGCAATTTTCTTGCCAAAACAACATTCTTAGTTACAGCTAAAGCTGCCTTTCTGAACTGCATACCCTCTGTGTGGCTATTACACAATGTGCTGTTAATACTGACAACTCTGCACTGTTTCATGTTATTTTGGTCCAAATGAAGAAAAGAGTCATAAAAAAATCACATTATTACCAATATTGTATTCATGGAGCAGAGAATAAAATCCATATGGGCCATTACCTGTAGACCACTAAATGATTACAGAGATAGGTCATACTTTTTGCATCTTTTTCTGGCCAACTTAGTAGGTTATATAACCTTCATTTCAGTTTATGTTTGGGGAATAGGCATGGAATCTCTCCTGCACTGATAACTTCAGCTGAAATGTAGCATTATTGTGCAGTAGATATTTAAAGGGAACCAACCACCCCAAATGACCCCCCGGACTGTTAATATGTGACCCTACACCCAGCACACACATTTGGGGCAATCGTTTTTGCTAAAAAAACGGTTTAGTAGAAGCTAAGATATAGCTTTATGAAGTTTAATAACTTCAGCCTAATGGGTGTTACCTAGCTTTGTCCTCGTGCATTTCTTCGTGCCTGTCAGCCTCCTCTCCCCCCTACCTTCAGTGAAGCCCTTCTATGCAAGCCGAAAATGCCCCGCCCGTCTGCTGCTGCCTGATAAATTATGCACGCCCATCTCTGCACCTAAGGCATGACGCGATCTAGCCCCGCCCCCTTCATGACGCGGCCAGGCTCTTAGGTGCAGAGATGGGCGTGCATAATTTATCAGGCAGCAGCAGACGGGCGGGGCAATTTCGGCTTGCACAGAAGGGCTTCACTGAAGGGAGGAGGGAGAGGAGGCTGACAGGCACAGGAACACTGCACTAGGTAACACCCATTCGGCTGAATTTATTAAACTTCATAAAGCTATATCTTAGCTTCTACTAAACAGTTTTTTTAGCAAAAAGGATTGCCCCAAATGTGTGTGCTGGGTGTAGGGACACATATTAACAGTCCGGGGGGGGTCATTTCGGGTGGTTGGTTCCCTTTAAACATAACTTTTACTAAATATGCCTTAAAAGTGGAGATAGTGCTGCCATTTAACATAAAACCACTTTGTGAAAATACACATAAATAAATAGTGCTCAAATAGAAAGCTATAACTTCACACAAGAGGAGGACACTAAGCTCAAATGATCCACCTCTGAAGGTCAAAATTGGAAATTATTCCCACAGACATAGCAACCAATCCCACAAATGTCAATTAGAACATGCTAGCTGAACATAAAAGGAGTATATTCACTTTCTCACTATAATTGAACAATGGTTCTATAAGTAGAAATGATATACATATGGATATATGAATAAATGGAACATTCTCACTCAAATCATGGGAGTCCTCAGACTGATGGCGTACTTCCGCATGCCCAAAGAAAAACCGGTGTAGTCAGGAAATGGAGTTATCAATGGAGACATGTTACCCTAGCATAGGAAGAACTTACTCTCCCTCATGAATATAAACTCCTGCACTGACAAGGGCAGCCCACAGCTGACCTTAGCTGTGGCTAACTCTTAGTGATGTCCAGGTGCCTACCAACGATTCGCCCGTAGGGCTAATCAGGGAAGAAGCTACGCATGAATTCAATCCTTGACTAGTTGTAAATAAAGCTTACATAGCCCTATACTCCATATACCAATATAGCAAACAAATCGCTCCAGATTAGGGATATATAAATGCCACGGTTTTTACACGTCCTTCAATGCATGTCAAATAATGCAGGAGCCAGTATGTATGCACACCACCCAATAATATAAAACAAATCCACATGTTGTTGTGATAGCTATCCTTTTAATAAGTCTTTTGGCAGCATTATTTACGCACATAGCACTGCCTTGGTACACAATCTTGATACCTCTGGTGTGTGGAGCGCACATTGCTTTGAAATGCACACCATGACACTTTCAGTGTGGCATGCACGACTTCACCCGGAGGTAAATGCCTGGCTGCATTACGTCATGCCACTCAGCTACAATGCTAAGAACACTCATGGCCAATTGAGGGGTGGGCAATGCAGAATCACATGAGCTGAACCATGATTGATATTCAAAGATGTGCAGCTAATGTAAAAGCAGGCTGGGCAGCTTCACACACACACTGAACCACCAATGATTAGTATGTAGACACGGCAAATGACAAATCAGCAGGTGTGGCCATCATCAGGCAACAACTAGCCAGGCAGACACACCTTCATCAATGCGTTATCGCTTACGCAGGAAAGGTCTCAGGCAATACTATAAACATTCCAACAAGAGAGGAGACAAACATATAGGGGCCAGTGGTTGGATAACACTGCAATATAGTGCAACCCCCATTGTCTCTCTATATTGTAGTAAATGCCTTTACACTGATATTGTTAGATGTATTTAACCCTGCAAGGGGATATACAAAGTCATTCCTTTGCTAGCCATATTCAAGATGGCAGAATCATAGTCATTAGGTGGTCCAATATATGATATTGTACATCATTCTTCATATCATTAAAGCGACAAAACGAAATACAGTATATGACTTTCTATATAGGGTTAAAAGCGGGAAGATTATTAAAGAATATTCATGTTAGATGTGGTGTTGAACATAAAAAGCCCATCCCTGGTAACCACTGGGGTAAAATATAATAGGATATGGGGGGCAAAAAGTGTAAAACCTACACGTACAATGCCAAAACGGCATATAAAACTTACATTAAATGTGACTTAAATGAGGTACATGAATGTCAGGGTAACCACAGCCCATTATCATTGCCATATAGAAACATCAGTTAAATATGATCATTTATTGGTTATAGAAGCAGGTTTAAAGAAAAGAAATTCCTAAGCAGTGTGTTAGAACAGGAAAACCAGATGTTCAGATAAAGCAGCCAACGTTCAACTGTACGTTTACTGCATTTGGTGCGATGGTGTGAAGGTGAAACATCCATCTTGCAAAATATATGCAGCGCAGGTCTCAGTGCTATCCATTGCAACAGCAGTTACTATAGCAACGGTGACCATATGACAGCGCTGAGACATGTAGTATAGTAAAGCGGTAAAGCGCAGGTCTCAGCTCTGTCATATAGTAAGCATTGGTGTCATCATTGCCATAGTAACAGCTGTTGTTATGGCAATGGAGACCTCACTGCTTACTATAGCGCAGGTCTCAGTGCTGTCATACAGTGGTCAGAGACCACGGGGAACAGATATGTTATTCCTCCCCGAGGTCTCTGATGTAGCAGAGCTGAGTCTTTCCAGGAGGAGAAAAGACAAGGAGCAAGGGGGGAACGAGGGTGGGGAGGGATTATTAAAGATGGAATCACCACGTGTCTCGGTTTTTTATAAAATCATTTTTCTCTGTGTTGTGTCTTTTTTACTATTTTTTTGAGATTCTTATTTGTCGGGTCTAATTTGGCCTCACATGATGCCATTTACCATAATAGATAGATCAGGTGGTGAAGTGAAAGATGAGATGGAGGAAAGATGATGAGTTCGATTTTGTCTACGTTGAGTTTTAGGTAGTGAGAGGAGAAGAAGGAGGATATGGCTGACAGACACTCTGGGATTCTGAACAGCAGAGACTTGACACCTGGGCCAGAGAGGTAGATCTGAGTGTCATCAGCGTACAGGAGGTACTGGAAGCCATATGACTTTATGATTTGTGCTAGGCCAAAGGTATAGATGGAGAAAAGTAGGGGCCCCAGGACAGAGCCTTGTGGGACTCCAACTGAGAGAGGGCAGGATGAGGAGGTAGTGTGGGAGTAGGAAATGCTAAATGAGCGGTTGGAAAGGTATGAGGCAACCCAGGACAGGGCAAGGTTTTTAATGCCAAGGGAAGAAAGAATCTGAAGTTAGAGTGAGTGGTCGACTGTGTCAAAGGCAGAGGACAAGTCGAGAAGGAAAAGGATGGAGAATTGTCTGTTAGCTTTTGCTGTAAGTCGTTGGTAATTTTGGTTAGGGCAGTTTCGGTGAAGTGGTGGGGCTGGAAACCAGATTGTAGATTGTCAAGGAGAGAGTTAGATGAGAGGTAGGAGGAAAGTTGAGCATGGATGTGTTGCTCAAGGAGTTTGGAAGCAAACGGGAGCAGCGATAGCGGTAGCTCGTCTTAGCAGTCGGGTCTAGGTTTGGCTTTTTGAGGATATGCGTGATGGTGGCATGTTTGAAAGCCAAGGAGAAGATCCCGGAAGATAGTGATAGATTGAAGAGGTGGGTTATGGCTGGGATGAGCGTGTTAGTGAGTTTGGGGAGGAGGTAGGAAGGGATGCGGTCAAGTGCACAGGTGGTGAGGTGTGATTTGGATAGAAGACAAGTAAGCTCTCCTTCAGGTCTGGTATATGGAGTGGTGGAACAATAAAGCTTTGCCTTGTTTGGTCAATCTTCTTTTTGAAGTATGTTTGTCACGCGCTGACAGTGTTGGATGCTGCTGTGTATGTTTTTGTCTTTAAGAGCTGCATGGTTGATAGTTGTGAAGGTCCTGGCCTCCTGTGTTGGGCTGCAGAACTGCATTCACTATTAAGTTCAACTGCTCATTGAGGGATTTATGTGTGACTCTCCTGAACTCTCCTCCCCCTAGCCTTTAAGTAGCCTCTCCTTCCACCAGGTGGTGCTGCTGATAGAGTTTCACTCTATGCCTGGAAGCCGTGCTGTGCTGACCTGTGTGTTTGTGCGGCTGATGTTGTTTCTGTTGGAGTTGCTGTATCCCGATTCTGTGGAGGGAGGTGAGGGGGAAATAGCACAGGGCTGGTGGAGGAGTTTTAGGGAGAGGCTGGAGGCCCCAACCTTCTCATCAACAGAGATACCTTCGGGATCAGAGCCATTCAGGATTTCCAGACTAGGGTCAGACTAGTCTTCCCTAGTCACCCTGCCCGTAACTGCCATTCCCTTATCAATATTCTCACTACACTGTGACAATGTGGCAAAGTTATCAGCAGAGATGAGGGAGGTCGGAGGGGGAAGTTGTGGGCGGAGGAGAGAGTTAAAAGTGCTGAACAGTTGTTTGGGGTTGTAGGATAAGGAGATATAAGGTTTGTGAAGTAGGTCTGTTTAGCAGAGGTGAGGGCTGATTTGAAGGCATGTGTAGCTTGTTTGAAAGTTCTGAAGTCATCTGCAGGTGCTTTTTCTTCCAATGTCGCTCCGCAGCCCTGGTCACTTGTCGAATTTTTTTGGTGAGATTGTTGCGCCAGGGTTGCCTATTGATTTGTCGCCTCTTGCAATGAACGAGAAGTGCTTCTGAGTCTATGGCTCATTTGAGGGT
Organism: Allobates femoralis; assembly: GCA_033576535.1. Lineage (NCBI taxonomy): Eukaryota > Metazoa > Chordata > Amphibia > Anura > Aromobatidae > Allobates > Allobates femoralis. Next base: position 545,867,059 of record JARQOC010000003.1, read on the forward strand.
GGCATTGTAGAAAGCAGTGGCACTGTCTGTGTCATGGAGTGAAGATATAGAGGGCAGAGGTAGAAGAGAGTCTGAGAATCTGTGAATGTCTAGGTGTGCGAGATTTCTTCAAGGATGAGCTAGTGGCTGCTTATGGGCGACCGGTGAGGAGGATAAGGATGAGAAGGTGAGTAGATGGTGGTCAGATAGGGGGAAGGGGGAGGTTGTGAGATTAGATAGGGAACAGCGCGAGTGAAGATGAGGTCTAGTGTATGTCCATCTGTGTGGGTGGCTGTGGAGGACCACTGAGTAAGTCTAAAGGATGAGGTAAGAGAAAGGAGTTTGGAGGCCGGTGGCTGGCGGATGTCAGTAGCGATATTAAAATCACCTATGATGAAGGTGGGAATGTCAGCAGAGAGAGAGTGAAGAAGCCAGATGGAGAATTGGTCAATGAAGGTAGTAGCAGAGCCGGCGGTCGGTATATGACAGCCATTTGAAGATTGGAGAGAGAGTAGATACGGACAGAGTGAACTTCGAAAGAAGGGTGGATAAGGTAGAGTGGGGGTTGGAATGGGTTGAAGGAGCAGTTTGGAGAGAGGAAGAAGCCCACTCCTCCGCCATATCTGTTGCCAGGGAGAGGAGTGTGGGTAAAGTGAAGGCCGCCATAGCTCAGAGCATCAGAGGAGGCCCTGTCAGAGGCTGTCAGCCAGGTCTCAGTGATGCCCAAGAAGGAAAGGTTCTGGGAAGTAAAAAGGTTATAAATCATGTGGAGCTGCCATCAGTGCAGTGAATATGCAAGATGCAGTCTACATTATGTCTATATACTGTTTCCATGCAGTTTGACCTCGATCCCTTCCATTTCTGCTATCCTCCCAGACATCATCACTATTCGGTTAGAGTGCCTCTTTTTTCTTTGGTTATACTGTACCTGCCAATCACAGTAATTATATTATCAAAGATGAATATGGCATTACTATGACTGGTATTCAATCCTATTATGTTTATTAGCTGAAAATCAGTCAGGAAACATGATAAGCAGCTCACTCAAATATCACAAGTAAAATCCAAAACACTCGCAGGATAATGAGTATCACGAATACCGTACTATCCATGCGAGTAGCGAATAGTAACAAGAATACTCGCTCATCACTAGTAATTATCATACAGGGTGGGAGATTGTTTATAAGTTATTTATTTGGTGTACGGGGGAGTCAGTGCATAATAGACAACTTCTTAAAGTGCTGCTGAAGGTGGCGCTTTTAGTTTAATATACAAAAATCTGGTGACAGGTTCACTTTAAATTATTTCTTGAAATAATAAAAAAAAATCATGTGGGGCTTCCCTGTATTTTTGATTTCCAGCCAAGTACAACTAGGCAGCTATGGGCTGCCACCAAACCCTTAGCTGCCTAGTTGTATCCGGCTGGTAATGCAAATACAGCGGAGCCCTTTTTTTATTTATTGAAGTTATTAAAAAATCTGTCATGGGGCTTCTCAGTATGTTTGGTTGCCTACCAGGCACAACTAGGCAACTGAGGGCTGGTATTTTCAGTGTGGGTAGGTCCAAGTGTTCTGGGGTCCCCATACTGCAAATTGCATCCTGCAGCCTCCCATAAAATAGCACATTCATTAGAGGCATAATTTTCTGGCACTGTACCCCGACTTTTCCATTTACCTTAGTGCTGGTGGCAAACTGGGTGATAAAGGGGTTAATTCCAGCTGAATATTATCATCCAGCACTAAGCCAGAAGTTTATAATGTCAGGCTAATGTTAGACCCGGCCTATAGGAACCTCTAAGTAAATATTAAATAAAGCACCACACCATGAAACATATTTTATTTGCAAATGTGTGCTGAGCAATGCGCATATTTTAATAGTATAGGCATGATCAATAGGTTGCATACAGGCATTCTGCACCATGCTTGACTGTGTGACTGATGTCCTATAGAAACCTCACCTGTTTGCATACAAAATACCACCAATCACCTCCTCTATTTCATGGTAGGTTGAGAGTGATTGCTGCATCGATATTTTGCACCTGTTTCCTCTATCATTGGACAGCATCTGTGATTGGCTGCTAAGCAACTAAGCAGTGAAAACCCAGGAAATTAATAAGCGGTCCTGGAAGTACAAGCAGGTGGATGCCGGTGAGTATAATGCTTATGTTTAATCCATGTTTTTTTTCTTTTTTTCTTTTTATAGCACCCCAGTTCCCATGTCATAACTTTAAAGTCTGAGTTCAGGGTTTGGTCTCAAGTTCAAATCACATTCGGCCCTGAACTCCAACTTTAATAATAGTCCAATTGGGTCCGTAAATTTAAACATTGGCAGGTTCACCCATCACTAATGAAGGGCTCTCACTCAACCCGACTGAGGTGGGTGGGTACACAAGTGAAGGTTCTGCATCCAGACACCAGTTGGACAACACTTGCAATGGTGATGGAGGAGGAATTAGCAGCAAATGCAGTTTGTGTTGGAGAGCGTTTGATGAGGCCCGCTAGGCACAGTTTTAGTGCAGTAACTTTACCAGAGTAACGTATGGTGCTTAGCCATGTAGATGTTCATGCAGGTAGTAGTCAAATGGTTGTTATTTTACTCTACTGATGTTTTCTTTTACAAACTTTGCAAATAACATGAGTTGGGTCATCCTTTGCAATGTCCAAAAAGGCCCAAGCTAGGCAACCCTTGCCACCCATGACAACTGTAGACCCGTGACCACTACTGTTCAGGGTTAGAGTTCTGGCTGAAGATTCAGTGCTTGTTGTGCTTGCAGCCCTCACTCTCTGTACGGGAAGATGCAACTTAACCTCCTTAGCTTAATCCTCCTCCTCCACCTCCTCTGCTGAGCTATTCAGCTGCATGACTTGGGTTTGGTTCCAAGTGGGATCTTGACCCACATCATCATCCTCTCTGTTTTGTCACTCTTTGTCCTGAGAGTCACCTTCCTCCTCTTCCTACTCTGAATGCGCAGTACAGTGTGGGTGCTCCTCAGGTATCTCATCATCATCACCTTAACATCTGGTGACAAGGGTCTGGATTCTGCTCGGACCCTACTTCATCCATCCTCGGATCCAGCTCCAAAATTTTTGAGCATCTATGCAGATGCTTTTCTCCTCTGGAATATGTGAATATTAGGAGCAGACCTCTGATGCCCATGGAATACAATGTGTGAATATCTCTGCAGAATCGCCCATCTGTGTTTCCCCACAATCAGCTGTGCAGTTGTTGAGTTTTGACATGGGATGAAACATGGATAATTGGGGTTGCCACATCTGAGGACTGTACTGTATGTGATGTTGAAGTGGAAAAATAGGAGGGGAAGCCACTTGATGCAGCACTTGCTGTAACAAAAGCTCTTTCAGGGCCTCATTCACAACTCGGACCGCTCTGCTGTTGGAAGAGACTGGAGCAGGCCGTCCAGTAACAGTAGGTTTCATTTGGCTTGGAACATGACGAGCCAGTGTTTGGTCAGTGCAGATTTCAGTTACATTAGCTGTAGCACCTTTTTGAGGTCCATTAAATTGGTTATTTGATAACAGACAGAGATCTGGCAATTTGTTTTTTGGAGGACAATAAAAATCTTATTAGGGGAAACACAAATATTTGGCAATCACTGGTTTGAGGCCAACACACATCCTTTTTAAGTGAAATGAAAGGATTTGGCAATTACTGCTTTGAGGCAAAAAAAAGGCTTTTTAGGGGATAGTAAAGAGTTTGGAAATCACTAATTTAAAGGGATCCTATCACCTCCAAAATGCCTCCTAAGCTAGCAAAACATGTCCCTGCAGCATCCCATCACTAATCTCACACTTCTTTTGTCTCCTAAAAGCATCCTGTGAAAGTGCATAAAAACGTTTTAATACTCACTCATTAGTGATTATAATTAGCAGGGGCTATATTCTTTAGTCACCAAGGCGGGCTGTTTTGTAGCTCCAGGATCCACTCTGTCTCTGTGTGTTCTGCTGTGATGTGCAGGCTTTGCCTTTCCCCCTCTCGATCACTCACAGAATGCAAATCATTAGTCCTGCCTTCAGTTTCAGTTTCACACCAGCACAGACAGAGAGAGAGGGCTGGATCCGGAGCTGCTAAACAACACCCCCTGGTGACTAAAGAATATAGCCCCTGCTAATTATAATCACTAATGAGTAAGTATTAAAGCGTTTTTCTCCACTTTCACAGGATGCTTTTAGGAGACAAAAGAAGTGTGAGATTAGTGATGGGATGCTGCAGGGACATGTTTTGATAGCTTAGGAGGCGTTTTGGTGGTGACAGGATCCCTTTAAGGCTAAACAATGCCTTCTTTGGGGAAACTGAAGGATCTGGCAATCACTACTTTGATGCCAAAAAAAGCCTTTTTAGGGAAACTGAAAGATTTAGAAATCACTGATTTGAGTCCAAACACAGCATTCCTCACAGGTGATATCTCCCAACAACACCAATGGAGCTAAATAGAGTAACCAATCTATATTAATCAGTTATCAAGTGTAGAATGGGCCCTCTCTTACCACACCACCCCAATCTTCTGTACTATGTCCTGTTTTCGTGTCTTTTTCATGTCCTTTCTCCCACCCCAGTCACTGATTCATTCTATGAGGTGGCTGCTTATCCTAAGCAGGCTTGGACTGGCCTACATGATGATAATTGAATCCCTTGGTGGACCACTGTGCAGGTGAAAGCCATTTACTCCCCATAATGAGTAGTTGGACCAACTCATTTGATTCATTGTGTATAGGCAAAATCAGCATAATCAATACATAACATACAGTAATTCATCAAACTAACTAATTTTATATACAGAAGCAGAGGGAAATTTGTGAACGAGTGTGTACTCAGACTTAATGATACTGGTGAGCCAACACTGCTCACTGCTAATAGTCCCATCACTTACTGAATGTGAACTATGACTATAAAACTGGTTCAAAATATCCTCCAGAGTACTGAAGAAATCCTGCAAGCATATGTAATTATCATGTTTTCAAAGTCCTTTGATATGAAATGTACTTCGACTGCTGTTTTTCTGCAGAATTTAATTACGTAATCTTAATGTAGTTCATATATATATATATATATATATATATATATATATATATATATATATATATACACATTTATATATGTATATGGAGAAAAAAAAAGCCGGACAGCTCTTCCTTTAACCTTTCAGCCCAGGGGCAACTCTATATACTGGATTGCATATATATCAAAACAATAGGAGCACACTGGTAATGCCAATCACATGCAAATGATGATGTTACCAGATGGTGTTAGTAGTTGTTTTTCTTGAGAAAAAATAAAAACGAAAACGTTTTTTCAAAAAAACTCAGATGGAAAAAGTTTTTTTTATGAAAAACTGCTCATCTTATAATAAGGATCTTAGCGCATGTATTGGACAATAAATAATGAGTCAGGCCAGCGCCACAATGCGGTTTTTTCCTTTATTCAGTGGATTAAAAGCACACAAAGAGCATCCCCATCACGGGGAACGCTATACGCTTTTCAGGGACGTATGATCCCCTGTCCGGAGATCCTACTAACATTTGAGTAACTGAATTGGACAAACTATTGGAGGATGGCTTATCAATGGGAGTGATCGATAACAAAATGAGGGAGTATTTGACTGTGTCGAAACCAACGGTACCAGTCTTTCATGCACTCCCCAAAGTCCATAAGGCTGTTTTTCCCCCACCTCTGAGGCCAATCATTGCAGGCATTTGTTCCCTGCATGAAAGGCTTTCAGAGTGGGTAGATGGGAGACTACAGATCTTGGTGGAAGATATGCCAGGTAGAATAAAAGACGCAAAACACCAAGTACAAGCATTGGTACAAATGGTTTGGTGTGATGGGTATTGTTGGGTTACATGTGATGTGACCCAGCTATACTCATCAATTCCACATGATAAGGCAATTTGGGTGGTAGAACAACGACTTAAAGAAACGACTTAAAGAAACAAAAGTATTTGATGATCCAGAGAAGGAATTTCTGCTGATGTGCCTACAATATTTACTGAAAAGTAATTATTTTGTATTCAACAATGATTACTATATACAACGATGTGGCTGCCCGATGGGGTCAAAATTTTCCCCTTCGTTAGCCAATTTGTATATGCAGGAGTGGGAAGAGAGATATATCTATCAGGAGGAGGGTCCATTCTGGGGCAGAATATGTTGGTAAGGGAGATATATCGATGTCATGATCATTATATGGTCATTGTCGTCTGATGTGTCTCCCGTACTAACACCACAAATGTTGTTAGAAAATTTCCAGAATAATGATTTCAATTTACAATTTACCATGCAAGTACATGGAAATTCTGCTCATTATCTGGATCTCATCTTGATTGGATGTAGTGTAACTGGGAAAATACACTCCAAACTTTATCGTAAGGAAATCAGGGTGAATTCTGTTCTCCATGTGGATAGTTGCCACCCCAAACATTTTATTAAAAATTTGCCTTTGGGAGAATTAATACAGGCAAAATGAAACTGCTCAAAACCACAAGATTTCAGTGAAGAAATGTTGGTTATAGAAAATAGATTGAAAAACAGAGGGTATCCGGAATGGATGCTGAAAAGAGTGAAAAAATAACTGAAAAAAGAAGTAGGAATACACTGCTAAAAGATAAGAATACTGGGAAAATAGATATAATTACAAAACCTGTATTTTCCACACCATATAGCCAACAATTCCGTGATATCAAAAAAATCCTGGATAGAAACATTCCCATCCTGTATCAGGATGACTAATTGTCTGTGATCCTGGAGCAGGGATGGAGAATGATACCTAGAAAAGGAAGGGATTTAGGCAGTATGTTATCTCCTAGTATTTTTTCAGAACGGACTAATAAGACTCCATTATGGTTAGTTTATAAGGGTATGTATAAGTGCGGTGAAAAAAGATGCGGGATGTGTAAGTATGTGGATTCCGGAGTTAATATCCGGAATTTACATAATGGAAAAAATTATCAAATTAATACACACCTGAATTGTAACAGCACACATGTGGTCTATATGGCCACATGTGTAAGTTGCAATAAATGTTATATTGGTTGCACAACACACACCCTTAAAATCAGGATGTCTGAACATCTAACAGCAGCAAAATCCGACCCTAATAGTATGAAAACAGGTATTTCAGGCCTGTCAAAGCATTTTAAAGAAACACACGCAGGCAACTTGAGTACCTTAAAAATCAAAGTTATAGAAAAAGTTTCTCACCCTTATCGTGGGGCAGACAGGGAAAAAATGCTGCACAATAAGGAAAAACTGTGGATCCTTAAGTTGGAATCACGGTACCCATTGGGCCTCAATTATAATAATGTTTTACTATATTTTTACTGAGGAAAGACTATGTATATTTGTTCTGGGTCGTTTTTCTGAATTTTTATCCTGTATAAGATATGAAAAAGATGACCAAAACCCTTTTATATAGTTATGTGGTTAATATATACAAAAATCTGTTTAATTCTATCTGGTATATAATAGTGCAATGCTTCTGTTTATGAGCATAATAGTTTATATTTTTGAAAATGGTATATCATCATTATTATTTTGCACTCTTATTGAACTAGCAAATCTTGATCATCCCTAAACATATACTATAGATATACTGTATTTGGGTTCACTGGTTTCTAATTAATATTAAGTGTATATAATATGACCAGCTCACTCTTCCTGACCGGATAATCAGGAGTTAAAACTCTTAGATCATTTTCTATTGAGAGCGTACACATGTATGGTTTTATTCAATATGTATATATATATATATATATATGTGTTATGTGTTGTTTTGTATCGTGCTAATGATTAAGGGGACGACGTCCCTGAAACGCGTATAGTGTTCCCCGTGATGGGGATGTTCTTTGTGTGCTTTTAATCCACTGAATAAAGGAACAAACCACATCGTGGTGCTGGTCTGACTCATTATACTTTTGTATGGACTGGCTACCATTACCAGCAGCCCGGGAGCCAAGTAAGTATAAGGTGGTTGAGCAAAAAACCTTCCCTCATTCCCTAACTTTACATTGGCCAATAAATGCCTGCCCTTCAACCATGGCAAGGTGACCTTAAATCTGAAGGGTACCTGTCTACACTTAAAACCTGTCTCGTACCCTAGGGGTCTCTGTTACAATGGGCAGTAGCTGGATACATACCACTTCAGATGGCCCCCATGACTTAGTAGGGAGGAAGAAGTGCAAGTTCCAGCAGTGGAGCCAGTACGCCACACACATGAAATGAAGAAGCGAATACATGCGCTAAGAACCTTATTATAAGATGAGCATTTTCTTATAGAAAAAAATAAAACATTTCCATCTAAGTTTTTTTGAAAAAACTTTTTAGTTTTCTTTTTTTCTCAAGAAAAACATCTAGTAACATCATCTGGGAACATCATTGCTTGCACATGGTTGGCATCACCAGTGTGCTGCTAGTGTTTATATATATATATATATATATATATATATATATATATATATATATATATATATATAAACATTAGAAAAAAGGAACAGCACAAATTTATAAATACTTGCAGGTGCAACCAGTCACGCAAAATGTCCAATGCAAAATAACCATATAGAAAGAAAAGCAGGCAGCACTCCAGCTTAATAAATAACAGACTTTATTCAGCCCAGTGGTGTGACGTTTCGGTGTAGTGACACCTTTCTCAATAAATCCAAACCTACAGGGCCCTGTGTGAAAAAGTGATTGCCTGCCAGACTTAAGAACTAGTTGGGCTCCCCTTAGCTGTTGCTATCACAACTGCAATCAAGTGTTCGCAATAACTGACAATGAGTCTTTTACAATGCTCTGGAAGAATTTTAGCCGACTTTGAAGAATTATTGTATTTCAGCTACATTGGAGGGTTTCTGAGCATCAATGGCCTTTTTAATGTAATGGCACAGCATATCAATCTGATTAAGGCTGGTTTCAGACTGGCGTTCCCAGTGCGCAGCCATATGTGCGCAGCCAGCGCAAGACCCTATGTTTAGAATGGGGACGCACGGTGCTGCGCTTGACTGCGCATGACCGTGCGCACCCATTCACTGCCGTATGTGATTTGTACGCAGGCGGATGCCTGCGCACAAATCACACACTCTCGTCCGCACCAGGAATGCAACATGTCGTGTCCCTGGTGCGGATGAGAGTGTGTGATTTGTGCGCAGGCATCCCCCTGCGTACAAATCACATATGGCAGTGAATAGGTGCGCACAGTCATGCGCAGTCAAGCGCAGCACCGTGCATCCCTATTCTAAACATAGGGGCTTGCGCTGGCTGCGCACATATGGCGATTCCCCTCCGCAGATTGCTGCGGAGGGGAACGCCAGTCTGAAACCAGCCTAAGATCAAGACTTTGACTAGGTTACTCCAAAGACTTCATTTTTGATTTTCGGAAACAATTCAGACTTGCTGGTTTGTTTTGGATAATTATCTTGTTGCACAGCCCAAGTTTACTTCAGCCTAAGGTCACGAAGACATGGCTGAAGATTCTCCTTCAGGATTTTTTGATAGACAGAAATATTCCTGGTTCCATTTACCACAGTAAGTTTTCCAGGTCCTGAAGCAGCACAACAGCCCCAGAGTATCACACAATCACCACCATATTTTACTGTTGGTATGATGTCCATTTTCTGAAATACTGTTTTACTTTTACACCAGATGTAATGGAACGTACACCTTCCAAAAAGTTCAACTTTTATCTTATCAGTCCACATAGTATTCTTCCAAAGGCATTCAAGATGACTTCTCAGAAAACCAAGGCATTCATTTATGTTCTTTTTGCTCATTAGTGGACCACGTCTTGGAACTCTGCTATGCAGGCTATTTACGCCCAGTCTGTTTCTTATAATGGAATCATGAACACTAACCTTAACTGAAGCAAGTGAGGACTGCAGATCTTTAGCTATTGTTGTGAGGTCTCTAGTAACCTCTTGGATAAATCATTGCTGTACTCTTGGGGTAATATTGGCAGTTTTGCCACTCCTAGGAGTGGTTTTGCTGGTGTTTCAAAGCTTTAGAAATGACGTTCTAACCTTTTCCAGACTAATAGATCTCAATTACTTTGTTTCTGATTTGTTCCTGAATTAATTTGAATCACAGCATGATGTCTAACCTTTGAGGATCTACTTCACTTTGCATGCAGGACCTATTTAAATGATTTCTTGATTGAGAATAGGTGTAGCACTAATCAGGCCTGAGTATGGCTAGAGAAATTGAAGTCAGTTTCCCAAAGATGTGATAAACCACAGTTTTTCTTATGTTTTAGGGGGCAATCACTTTTTCACACATGACCCTGTAGGTTTGGATTTCTTTTTCCCTTAATAATAAAGACCTTCATTTAAAAACTGTATTTTGTGTTTACTTGTGCTATCTTTGTCTAATAACTAAATTTGTTTGGTGATCTGAAACATTATTTAAGTGCAACAAACGTAAAAAAATAAGAAATCGGTAAGGGGGCAAACACTATATACACACCTATTCATATGTACATAAATAATGTCCGTTATACTGCTACAGAAAAAGTAGAAAGTGTAAACATACACAAAAATATCAATTCAAACCATTGCCAAGCCAGAAGGAGGAGGTTATGTAAAAAGATCGCTTCACGGCTCAAAGGAGCTCAACCCTAGTGTGGCTCAGGCTGTGCAAGTGAACAAGAGATGTTTTGTGTTGAGAAGTTAGATGTTATCATTGAGAATTATACTTATGGTATAATTTTTTTTTATAGAAAATAGAGCAGCATGTGGTGTATTTTCTAATTCAGTTGTAGGATCCCAAATGCTCTGAGCTTACATATAAATGTAAAGTAGTAATAAGAAAATGCTACGTTAGATGTATTTCTGTTTTCATATTTTTCAATTTTTTTAGCAAAGAAATATCAGTAAAATGATTCAGTACATTATTAGATAATATATTAAAGCAACAAATTAAGTGCAGCAACCCTTACTGTGTACTTCACTTAATTAGCAACTATATACTAGAAATGAAAGAATTGATTTTAAAATTATTGAATTCACTCTGGCTCGGGTCACACATACCAGCCTTTTTGCTTCAGGCCCATTTTTGTAGCAAAATTTTGCTTTTTTTTTTCTAAGTCCCAAAAATGGATCTGTTAACGGATGATGCACTCAGGGGCACCTGCATTTTTCAAAAAACTCATGCGTTTTTGTGCAGCAGCCCAAAAACGCTTCTAGCAGCATTTTTGAGGTCCGTTACAGAAACGCCTGTTTTTTTTAACAAGGGGCTCTATGGGAGACGCATGCGTTAACGCATGGCACATATGGGCACCTTGCGTTAACGCATGCGTATTTTGAGAAAAAATGACTAAGTCCCAAAAATTCCAAAAAAAACGTCCTAGACCTCAGGGGACACTATTGGCACATTAAATTTAATGGATCTGTTTTTCTAAAGCCACAAAAAAGTGGATTTGGATGTGTGATCTTAGCCTCTTTCCACAAAAACCTGTGCCAATTTTTGTAACTTCACTGGGTTCTGTGGGCTGTCACCAGGTTTTCCCTATATAAACTAAGGCCGGTTTCACATTTGCATTTGTGTCTGCATGCAGAGGGCATGCAGATGCAAATGCAGTGCAAACATTGCCATACTGATGTGAACGCAGTGGAGATTCTCCACATGCGTTCACATCAATATGGTGCCCTGCCAGCCAATCAGCGATCTTGGCGGCCGGGAGGCGGAGATCAGCGGCAGAAATATCCTCCTCCCTGCCGCCGCTGATCTCCTGACGATGTCGGCGTGGGAGATTTGAAGAAACAGCTGATCTGACAGCTGTTTAAATCTCCCGCACTGACACTGAAGAGGTGATGTCGGCGCTGGAGATTTAAACAGCTGTCAGATCAGCTATTTCTTCAAATCTCCATCGCCGACACTGCCGAGAGATTAGCGGCAGCCATGCCCGGGACATCAGCGACTGCTCCGGCTGATCTCCTTCTGGCCATCGCTGATGTCCCGGGAGATCCGCGGCGGCCACCGGTAGAGATTTCAATGTTATCCGCAGCGTTCTCCTGCGCTGTCATGCAGAGGGCACTGCAGATCCATTGAAATCCATGCATTTTTTGTGCGCTTCCGGGCACTTGCTGATAAAACAAGCACCAGTGAACGCACAAAAAATGCAACTGGCTGCGTTTGGAGGGCGGAGGAGGGTGCACAAATTATGCGCATCCGAACGCAACTGCAACCGAACGCAGCCAAATGCAGGCCCATGTTAAACATTGGAATGCAGTGCGCATGCGTTTGGCCATGTTCGGTACGCTGCGCTGACAAACGCAAATGTGAAACCAGCCTAAATCCACCACCTTAAAGGGGAAATCCAGGAAGATGAAACATTTTTGTATTGTCCCTGCCCTCCTACATAATAAAGCAGAGCTGTCCTCTACAGTTCTAGGATCTATAGATCGCTTATAAGTCTATAAAATCATATCTTCCCTTCAGCTCTCACCCCTCCATTAGAGGACAGAGAAATTCAGTCATGCTTCTGCAGAGATCAGAAGGTGTGCTGGGGGCGTGGACCATGGGGAATGCAGGATCATCTTACATTCCTGTCCCTTCATACTTCTGTATGGGCAGGGAGCACAGCAAGAACTTGGCCACTGGCCCCATGGTTCACAGTACATATTGCCCCTGATAATAGAATCTTGGAGTTTATACCATGTCTAACAGATGCTGCAGAGACATCTGGATGACAGTAAGGATCCATAGAAAGTTTCAGGGGACAGGATTGTAGTGTGACCATGGGGCCAGTGGCCATGCCCCTGCCACGCACCCTGCCCATACAGAAGTGTAAGGAGGCTGGGATGTAAGATGGTCCTGGAGACCCCAGGGTCCACGGCCCCAACACCTCCTGCTGTCTGCTGCAGCATCAATGAATTTCTCTGTCCCCTAAGGCAGGGGTGAGGGCTGTGGAGCAGATATATAATTGATTTAAAAGTGATCTATAGATCCTAAAACTGTAGTGCCCAGCTCTGCTTCATCATGTAGGAGGGCAGGGACAGTACTACAAATGTTTATCTCCCAAGAGTTCTCCTTTAATGTTGTCTTAAATAACACTACAACAACATGTTCAGAAAAGCACAGCTTCCCTGGATAACTGAGAAATACTTTTTATAATCCTTTGCACTTTATTCTGATGAGTGAGGTTGGTCTGTGCTCATCATCTCCTCTGTCCCAGCAATAACTAATCCTCCTGCCTTGTCTGATGTGGCTGATGTCTCCTAAGACTTCCACTGAGTCTGATGCGAGTAGGTTTCTCCTGTTCTCTACCATACAAGTGCGATAGTCAAATAGACTCTGTGGAAGATGTACGAGATTATAGACATGTATGTACAGTAAATCAGCAGGGGGACGTTGATTTCGGATAGAGAGGAGATCTTGAGCACAGGCCTGCGCTATCAATTAGACCAGACTATGCTAATAAGCATACGGCATGAGATAATTATAACAAGTTATTTCTTAGATATGTGAGGGAGCTGAGCTCTGAGCTGAATAGCTTCCGCTTAAGCAGAGAGGACAGGGCAAAGTTTCCTTGTCCACTCTGCTTAAGTGGATGCTATTCAGCTGGATGTGTGTGCGGTTACCAAGATCAACATCGGGTAACCAGGGACAGCGTTGAGCTGAAGCCGCAATGACTAGCGCATATGCGTTGCTGAAAAAATGACTAAGTTTTTAGAGGATGTCCGTGACATCTGCTAAAAACAGTAGTCTGACCCTGGCCTATATAAGAATTGTTTAATTAATTAAAACCTTCCCAGCACATTTGATTTAAGATTAATTTAATTTTTAAGATACGGTAATTTAGATTCAAATTTAATCACCTTCCTGAATTTACCCAAGCTGTTTTTTTTAGAAATTCGTTCTTCTGAATTACATATCTATGCCCAGATGCTGGTTGGCAAATCTTGACCTAGGGGCAAGTGCACAACAGATTATAGGTTACAAGTAGAGATGAACAAACTTTGCCTGAATATATTCGCCAATTTCAGATTTGATTCAGGTTCGGAAACCCGAACAATTTAAAAAAAAAGTTAGCAAATGTGGATTTGTTCAGTTACTGATCGGATTTATAATAGCATTACTGTGTTTAAGTGAAGCTTTTCTCCTACCTTCTGACAGTATAGGATAGTAGGCGGAACATCTTTGATTAGGGTGTGTGGTGAGAGCTCAGAGTAGCGTTGAACTCCATTTTTTTTATTTCCCGGCATTTTCTCTGTGTATGGTGCTGGTCTGCAGCCAATCAGGGCACATAAAAAATCCACAAATTGAAGACCCAAGCGCTTGTGTCATTGGCTGGCTTGTTTCATTGGCTGTTAAACACATGTCCCTAGGGATATAAAAAAATGACTATTTGCTTTCCTTGCCCTTTTGAGAGTGTTTGTTACATGTGGACTGCTCCGCTATCCATGTGACTCGTTTGGCACATTTTATGTTAAGTTGCAGATGATGCTGTATTGCTGTGTGAGGTGGCTCCAGGCTGCTGCTCTGAGTGTGTCAGTTGACTTAGATGACCATGCCCCTAGCGTTTAAATATCCTTAAATGAAAACCGTCCACTGCATCAAATGCATCTGCTGCTTCTTCCTCCTCCGCCAGCGTGGAAAATGTTGTCTGACAGTTGTCCGGTCTCAGGACCTCCACTTGTTGACAAGCTACAGTTGAGGCAACTGGCAGACCCTCAGCTGTTATGGAAGTAGACATGCCTGCTGGTTTGGACCAATCCCAGACAGTGAGCACATCGCTTGCTTGTCAACCATAAAATCTGGGCCTGCAGCTCCATCACAGTGCAGGAATTTGTCGAGTACACTCTACTCCACTGTTTCTCAGCACGTCAGCCAGTCCTTGGTCCCACAGCTGCTGTCATGGAAAAAATATTTCCTTCTACACATTCCAAATCAAAGAGCTTAAACTTCATCATCTGCTACTTGTTGGCCATGGAAATGCTGCCTTTCTGTCTGGTGGATACAGACTGTTTTTGAAAGCTGACGGCCTTCACCGCCCCCAGTTCTAGTTGCCCAGTCCTCACTACTTCTCGAAGCAAGCTGTGCCTGCACTACACCAGCATGTCATAGACAATATCACACGTTCCTTGAGAAGCTCTGTTTTTGACAGGATACATATCTCTTCTGACACCTGGATGAGCAAACATGGCCAGGGCTTTTACATCTCTGTCTCTTGCCACTGGGTGACTCTGGTGGCTGCGGGGCCAGGCGGGGGGCAAGGGCAACTCCCCAAGTCTTCAAATCCACAAGACTTTTAGTCCAAACCTCTAACTCTTCATTCACTGCTTCTACCTCGTCCACCTCCTCTAGGGCCTCTGACTGTGCTCTTAACCTCTCCCTTAATGCTGGAACACTTCAGACAGAATCTACCACACCTTTGTACTGTGCTGCCAGGACTCTCCACCATCAGGCAATGTTTTAAATAAAATTATATGAAGATGTGAGTCCCACAGCTAAAGACTTGTGGGCAACTATGCAGGCTGAGTTTGAGCAATGGCTGTCTCTGCTAAACCTGGAGCCAGGGAAGGTTGTGTGCGATAATGGTGCAAACGTTGTAGTGGCTGTACGCCAGGGAAAACTTACTTATCGACTAGCATAACTCCAGAGGTCTTTGGACAATCGGTTAACCATTTGATATTCAATGTGCCTACATGGTGGAATTCCACCTTGCACATTATGCAGCAACTGTGCGGCAGCGACGAGCCCTGGTGCAGTATGTAATGATGCATACAGTAACTTAAAAAAAGACCTGTCACCCTCCCATGGATGTGAATATAAGTCCAGCACTGAATGCAGCATGTCTGCTGCATTCAGGCAAGCGATCCCCCATGGCTCTGTGGGGCTGCTACCCCAATATATAGGCTTATAAAAACTTCGAGTAAAAATCTATGGAGGCGGGCCCTTGTGATTCAGGCACCTCGTCCACGGGGGCATTTCACACCCCCTGCACCTCTGTGCCGCCCATGTCCTCGCGGCCTTGCTCGTTTCCCTCATGTCCATGTCATGTGTGCATCCTTGTGGTATTGACGTGCAGAGTGAGGTTAAGGTTGAGGTGCATGCCCCGCCTCCGCTATGATGTCCTCTCATTTCCCCGCCCTGCTTCGTATTGTGCTATAAACTCTACAGATATGGGATGGGGCGGGGGGAAGCTGTAAAATAAAGCATAATATTAATAATAAACTTTATAATTATACTTACCATTCCTGTGACATGTCCTCCCATTCCGCTGTCTTCCAGCCGCATCTACTTCCAGGGCCACTCATTAACTTCCGGGTTTATTCACTTCACTGCTCAGTGCTCGACAATTTTCGGACATTGTTTGGGTGGTGACGTGAACGCTGACTGTCATGGTCAGTTTCAGTCTGCTTCTCTCTCTGTATAGATATTTTTGTATGCCAGCCAGGTACAGCATGCAGGTACGGGTTGCCCCCAACCCCAGCTGTCTATTTGTACCTAACTGGAAACAAAAATATAGGGAAAGCCCTTTTTTTTAATTATTTCATGAATTTCATGAAATAATTTTTAAAAAAATGACGTTGGCTTATTCCTATTTTTGTGTCCTTTCAAGTGTAACTAGGCAGCTGGGGGTTGGAATTCGCAGCGCAGTGTGGCTCAAGCTTTCGGGCCTCCCCCTCGCTGTGAATTGCATTTCACAGCTGCCCCAGAAATTGATGCATTCATAGAAGCGCCATCTTCTGGTGCTGTATCCAACTCTTCCAGCGGCCCTGGTGCCGGGTGGCTTAATGGGTAATAATGGGTTAGGGCCAGCTTTGTATTATCAGCTGGCTCTAAGCCCGAAATTCATAATGTCATGCCAATATTAGACATGTCTACCATGAATTTCTAGTAAAGATAATAAAAAACACAACACAGAGAAATTTTTTATTAAGAGAAATAAAACAAAAAAAAACATTTAGAGACTCCATCTTTATTATAAAAAAAAATCCTCCGTTGAACATAGTCCACAGGGATAGCAATGTGAGCTCTGCTACATCGTTCTTTATAGACAAGCGTCTATGCAGAGCAAGAAGCAGGCTGATACTGATAGTGACATAGTGACAGAGTTCACCCAAGTTCATGGCTCAGGCTGGCACTGCTGGAAAAAGCTGAAGACAGCCGAGTATAATGAATACCGCCATAAGTTAATGAGTGGCACCGGAAGCAGAAGCAGTCGGGAGACAGCGGGACGGGAGGATGCGTCGCTGAACAGGTAAGTATAATTATAATGTTTATTATTAATCTTATGCTTTTATAGGCCCTGGACCCAAACTGGACCCGAACTGTAACACAGGTTTCCCATTGAAACCCGTATTCAGGACCTTGTGACCGAACACTATGTGTTCGGTACTGGTCCAGAACTTTACCGTTCAGGTTCGCCCATATCTATTTCTGATATGTTTTTGGTATTGTTTTTTTAAAACCCAAAAATAGATCAGTCACTTTTTTGTCTGCAAATTTTAGAGGAAAGTGAGGGGGGCAACTTTTAGTCCAAATATACAATCGGGCTGTGTGGTGGGGGGGCAGTGGTGGTGAAGTGGGTCACTGGAAGCTGGAGCAAGCTGCAGCTGCAGCTGGTGATCACGGTAGCCAGCCATTCAATCACTGCACTCCCCTCACTTATCACCTCTCAGCACTGAGGGTGGAGCTGAGAGGTTGGTGGGATGATGGGAGGGAGGATGGGAGCTGCAGTCTCGAGTATCACACTTGTGGACACTCACTTCTTCCCAAGCATAATCTTTGGTGAGTCAGGGTACCTTTACACGCCGCTACTGGCGGGTGGATACAACCAGCTACAGGCTACAAATGTAGCTTGTAGCGGCAAAATACCCCGTAGTAGCGGCGTGTAAAGACGGTAGGAGGCACCCGGCAACAGATACATCTGTTTCCGAGCACTGCCCGGAAACAGGTGGCTACACAGGCGATTATAGCAAGCTGTATCGGCGTGTAAAGAAGCAACAGAAGGGATGTATCGACACAAGGCAATGTACCTGGTATGTAGCTGGGGCGTGACACAGGCTCCGGGATACCGCCCCCCTTCAGCGATCATTGGTGGAAGCTCCTGCATTACGATTGGTAGTCGCTGCATTGGGAGGCATATTTAAGGAGCTGACCAGTCACACTACACAATTGCTCGAGCGTCATGTATTAAACAGCCTCCTGCTATGCCTGGCCAATCATGGGTTCCTTGCTTTGTCCTATCAGCGTACGGACGTCTCGTAATCCACAATTGTGGCACGCCTATGTGCTGTCCCTGCTGCACCAGCTCCGCCCATATTAGCTAGTTGTAGCGGTGTGTAAATGAGGTAAGATGAGCTACAGAAGGTGACTTGAGACACCCGGCGGTGTATCCAGAGATAGATGTAACGTAGCGTAGCGCACCTTGTGGCGGCGTGTAAAGATGGTGCGTTTACCGTTTGTAACCGTTTGTGCGTGCTCGTGCACGTGAAGTAGCTGGTTGTATCCACCCGACAGTAGCGGCGTGTAAAGGTACCCTGAGAAATATATACCCTGTCGAAGATTATTCTCACCTCCCATCGCTCTCCTGCATCATCGCAATGCCCTTCTGTCTTCTTGTGCTGTCAACTAAAGTAGTGTTTGGAGCACAGCACATGATAGTGATGTCAGTGCTGCATGCGATGCTCACATACTTGTCAACGTCCGGCATGAAAATACTGGAGGATGTCCCGATGCTGCAGGGGTAGCAATGGGAGGTGAGTATGATAATTCTTTTTTTTTTTTACGAGTGCATTTTGATGCAGGATCATATAACAGATTTTGGGAGAAATAACAGGATATGGGGCACATCTACCACAATGGAGGATCGTGTACCTGCATATGGACACATTCCAGAATAGCGGATCATGGTACAGGATATGGGCACATACCAAGATGGTGAATCATGTACAAGGATATGGGGCACACACCAGGAAGGGGGATCATGTACCAGGATATGGGGCACATATCAGGATGGGAGATTATGTACCAGGATATGAAGCAAATTCCAGGATATGGGCACATATACTAGGATGGAAGATCATTTACCAGGATTAGAAATGAGCAAACTTTCCTCAATAATTTTTGCCAATTTTAAATTTGACATGAACATTGTGACTCGCCCAGGGGTCTTTGGGAACTCGGTACCCGGGCGTTGATGCTGGGGGTAATGTCTCGTGGCCTGTGCCCAGGCCCATAACCTGAGGGTCACTGGGTAAAAAGGGGAAAAATAAAAAAAAAGAATAAAGTGTAAAGTCTCGTAACGCCACCTACAGTATTCTGGTTATCTCACCAGCGCTGCTGTCAGACCGCCAGGGATGGTGGTATTGCAGCCAGTTGATAACGTTCCCTGCAGGTGGAGCAGGGTACCCGGGGCAGTGCTGCTGCTGAGCTGATTGATGTCCTTAACTTATAACAGAATAAAAGGCTTGCTGACTCTGTAAGGGTACTTTACTGGCAACACTTCACGGTTCACTCTGTTTACAGTCACGCAGTCTTTGTGGGTAGCTGGCCGGGTAGTCACCAAAGGGTACAAATTTTCTCTGAGGCTCTCAAGTGTTCCTTATTTTGTACATTCACTGTCCTCTGTGTCTTTCTTGTGCCTCCTTTCTATCCCTGCGCTGCCCTGTACAACCCACTTCCTACCAGGCCTGTCGAGTGTGATGAGGTAATCCCTTCTTCTCTAAGGGGGCTTAACCCGGTTTGAGGATACCTTGTGAGGCTGCACGTTGTGGACAAGGTTGGGGGCTGCTTGGCAGACCTGCGACCCACCGGTATTGTCACCATTTTCTGTGTGGATTTTAATTAAATGAAATCTAAAGTGGAGTCTGATACTATTCTAAAGACTTTTTCAGCACATGTTATGAACTAAATAATATGTCTATGCATATATTACACCAAAAATGCATGAAATGAAGGAGTAAATCGAAATATGTCAAGATAAGATAAAAACTGAAGCCCAATACATCCTGCCACATTTGATACTCTGCCAGTATTAAGGAAGACTATGCAATCAATATGTAATACATTTTCCTATAAATATATCCTCTGGGGGCTCCACCTCTTTAGGCTAATGCTGACATAGAAACCTAACTGCTGTTTGTCATTACTGTCGTTATTCAGTCGTATATGAAAGGCCTTCACCAGGTCATGCTGAAGTG
Source organism: Allobates femoralis (assembly GCA_033576535.1). Classification (NCBI taxonomy): domain Eukaryota; kingdom Metazoa; phylum Chordata; class Amphibia; order Anura; family Aromobatidae; genus Allobates; species Allobates femoralis. Next base: position 545,887,194 of record JARQOC010000003.1, read on the forward strand.
CCAAGGCCGTTTGCCTTATATTTGGAAAATTAATAGATCATCATTAGGATGAAAAAAGAAGAAGAAATCCATAAGGGTACCGTCACACCTGGAGATATCGCCGGCGATTTCTACGGCGACGCACGTGCGCGCGCATGTTTTTGCGTGTCGCCCAAAGTCGCCGTCGCCTATTTACACGTGGCGACAACTCAGGCGACGCTTAGGCGATAAGCCTGGCCGGAAGTTGCCTGAGCGTCGCCCTAGGGGGATCAAGTCAGTGGTGGACGCTTCCGCGTTACACAGGGCAACCACATTAGCGATGTGGGCGTTGTTTTGTCCCGCGTCTCGGAGATAGGCGTTAACATTATGTTGTGTGACGCCTCGAAGAAGCGTGATTGGTTGCAAACAAATACCAATTACTGTGTCCTTGTTCGCCGCGCCACATCGTAAAATGTAAAGTATGCATGTGCGTATTGGCTCAGTGCTCAGTCAACTCTCGTGTGATGTGTAGCGGATTATTGCTAGACGCATTGGCGTGGCCAACAATAATAATCCATTATTAGTAGCCTGACATTACAAAATCAGCCTACACAATGGCTGACATGTGACAGGCCTTATTGGCCAATGTGGCACAATGCTGTCAGGTTGAGTGAAGGCAACATATTGTGTATGTGTAGATGAGCATGTTTGCTGTCTGCAAATTTCAAAAGGAAAACTGAAATACACAGGGTTACAGTGTGCGACATGAGTGGTGTGAGATAATGGCCTACATGCTGAGGCTGCTCTATGCATATTTACACACATCCTGTAGGCCTGTGGTTATTGTGTGTGCATACAAGTGTGTTGTGACAGATGACCCACAGAAGAATAGGGTGTATGTGGATGTGGCAGGAAGATGATCCTGCAACTGCAGAGTCATGAGGAAGCTCTCACATACATTGCCCCTATATATGTTGGGGTGTACAGTAGCATGTGCTGGCCTTCATATGTCTTTCTTTACACAGAAGGGTATGTGTATGTTGTCATGCTAAATACACACCACTTATCTGGGCAATCCTAGCACGCAGACGGGTGATGCATCCAGGCGTCTAATACTTCAGATCTGCAATTTTTTTGCAGATCTGCTTTGGGCTGCGCACAACACCCAATCTCCTCTCCAGATGCTTCTGCACCTTCAGCAGGACAGCCTGCTTGTGGAGACGTGGATGGGTGTGCTGTTCGTGACACCAGTAATCCCTGGTGTCACATACATCAACCAGGATAAGGAGCTCAGGCTCCCCCCACACTGCAGCTCGCCTGGGTGCCGCCATTTTACTATTCTGCAGGGAAGGGAAAGCTCCAGGAAGGCGGTGCCAAAAGATTGACAACGTTATGGCGAATGAACGCACGGGAGAGATGTCACATGTTGACGGGGGTCCAGAGACGCAAAAGCCACAGGATACACTGTATGCTTTTGCATCATATACTTTAAACAAGAAGGCTGCCACTACAGCGCTCTGATGCAGACATTAGTTGACATGTAATGACAATTGTGTTGATGTTAACAAACATTTTTGCCCGTCGCACACCTCTGCACTTTTGAACACAGCCGCAAACACAGAGGCCACGTCAATGTGCTGCTTTATGGTATGTACGCTCCTGGGTCATACACCTTTGGACGCACACATCATCAAATATGGCGCGGAGGAACAAGATGACCAATCGGAACGCTAGAGCTGCCACCAATCCACGCAGGTAGTAAATACGCCCAGAAACGCCTACCGGAATGGTTTAGGCGATGTGTGCTGTTGCTCTTGACATCGCTCTTGAGACGTTACACAGGGCGATCAGCACACATCGCCCAAGAATAGTCGCCTGGTTTCAGAGCTCTGATATGAAACCAAGTGACCACTCAGATATGTCGCCCTCGCCCATTTACATTAGGCGACGCTTTGGCGAAGTCGCCGGTGACAGGCCACGCCTTAGCGCCGCCATTAGTGATGAGCGAGTACTAAAATGCTCGGGTGCTCGAAGCTCGGGCCGAGCATCCCGAGATACTCGTGTACTCGGCCCGAGTAACGAGCCCAATGTTATCCTATGGGAGACACGAGTATTTTTATGAAATGACTGCCGGCTGCCTGGAAAAACCCTAAAAATGTCACAAAAGTCTCAGAAGAGTGCTGAAATGACATGGCAACACCATGGGGAAGACCCCTGGAAGCATTTCTCACTCAAAAGTCACAGCTCTGAACAATGTTGTCCGAGTTTCACGCCAATTTTACGGAGTCTCCAGAAAACCTTCCAAAATGACACCAAAATGAATATTTAGGTTGGAAATGTTAAGGGCACATACCCAATAGTGAGATACAGCTGGTGTATGTCACTTTTTGTGATTACATAAAAGATTTTACGTGAAAACATTGCGCGACACTCCGATGACCCTGACAAGAGACGTACATGAAGCCCTGTCTAGAAATAAAGTGCCCATTTTGAGGAACTGGGTCTATTGTAGTATCTTCCTTTGCAAGGGCAGTCAAAAATTGGGAGGTTCACCAATGCCCCTGGATACAGACATGCAGGATGGCCTGTAAACAAGAACTGGGTGTATTTTAGTATAGCCCTTTGGTCAGGGCAGCCAAAAATTGGGAGGCTCCTCTTTGTCCCTGGATAGAGATGTGCAGGAGGGCCTGTAACCCTCAAGTGGGTATATTATAGTATAGCCCTTTGGTCAGGGCAGCCAAAAATTGGGAGGTTCAACAATGACCCATGCTTACAGACATGTAGTAGGGCCTGTAACCCTCAAGTGGGTGTATTTTAGTATAGCCCTTTGGTCAGGGCAGCCAAAAATTGGGAGGTTCAACAATGACCCATGCTTACAGACATGTAGTAGGGCCTGTGACCCTCAAGTGGGTGTATTATAGTATAGCCCTTTGGTCAGGGCAGCCAAAAATTGGGAGGTTCAACAATGACCCATGCTTACAGACATGTAGTAGGGCCTGTAACCCTCAAGTGGGTGTATTTTAGTATAGCCCTTTAGTCAGGGCAGCCAAAAATTGGGAGGTTCAACAATGACCCATGCTTACAGACATGTAGTAGGGCCTGTAACCCTCAAGTGGGTGTATTATAGTATAGCCCTTTGGTCAGGGCAGCCAAAAATTGGGAGGTTCAACAATGACCCATGCTTACAGACATGTAGTAGGGCCTGTAACCCTCAAGTGGGTGTATTTTAGTATAGCCCTTTGGTCAGGGCAGCCAAAAATTGGGAGGTTCAACAATGACCCATGCTTACAGACATGTAGTAGGGCCTGTAACCCTCAAGTGGGTGTATTATAGTATAGCCCTTTGGTCAGGGCAGCCAAAAATTGGGAGGTTCAACAATGACCCATGCTTACAGACATGTAGTAGGGCCTGTAACCCTCAAGTGGGTGTATTTTAGTATAGCCCTTTGTTCAGGGCAGCCAAAAATTGGGAGGCTCCTCTTTGTCCCTGGATAGAGACGTGCAGTAGGGCCTGTAACCCTCAAGTGGGTGTATTATAGTATAGCCCTTTGGTCAGGGCAGCTAAAAATTGGGAGGTTCAACAATGACCCATGCTTACAGACATGTAGTAGGGCCTGTAACCCTCAAGTGGGTGTATTATAGTATAGCCCTTTGGTCAGGGCAGCCAAAAATTGGGAGGTTCAACAATGACCCATGCTTACAGACATGTAGTAGGGCCTGTAACCCTCAAGTGGGTGTATTATAGTATAGCCTTTTGGTCAGGGCAGCCAAAAATTGGGAGGTTCAACAATGACCCATGCTTACAGACATGTAGTAGGGCCTGTAACCCTCAAGTGGGTGTATTTTAGTATAGCCCTTTGGTCAGGGCAGCCAAAAATTGGGAGATTCAACAATGACCCATGCTTACAGACATGTAGTAGGGCCTGTAACCCTCAAGTGGGTGTATTATAGTATAGCCCTTTGGTCAGGGCAGCCAAAAATTGGGAGGTTCAACAATGACCCATGCTTACAGACATGTAGTAGGGCCTGTAACCCTCAAGTGGGTGTATTTTAGTATAGCCCTTTGGTCAGGGCAGCCAAAAATTGGGAGGCTCCTCTTTGTCCCTGGATAGAGACGTGCAGGAGGGCCTGTAACCCTCAAGTGGGTGTATTTTAGTATAGCCCTTTGGTCAGGGCAGCCAAAAATTGGGAGGCTCCTCTTTGTCCCTGGATAGAGACGTGCAGTAGGGCCTGTAACCCTCAAGTGGGTGTATTATAGTATAGCCCTTTGGTCAGGGCAGCCAAAAATTGGGAGGTTCAACAATGACCCATGCTTACAGACATGTAGTAGGGCCTGTAACCCTCAAGTGGGTGTATTATAGTATAGCCCTTTGGTCAGGGCAGCCAAAAATTGGGAGGTTCAACAATGACCCATGCTTACAGACATGTAGTAGGGCCTGTAACCCTCAAGTGGGTGTATTATAGTATAGCCCTTTGGTCAGGGCAGCCAAAAATTGGGAGGTTCAACAATGACCCATGCTTACAGACATGTAGTAGGGCCTGTAACCCTCAAGTGGGTGTATTTTAGTATAGCCCTTTGGTCAGGGCAGCCAAAAATTGGGAGGCTCCTCTTTGTCCCTGGATAGAGACGTGCAGGAGGGCCTGTAACCCTCAAGTGGGTGTATTTTAGTATAGCCCTTTGGTCAGGGCAGCCAAAAATTGGGAGGTTCAACAATGACCCATGCTTACAGACATGTAGTAGGGCCTGTAACCCTCAAGTGGGTGTATTATAGTATAGCCCTTTGGTCAGGGCAGCCAAAAATTGGGAGGTTCAACAATGACCCATGATTACAGACATGTAGTAGGGCCTGTAACCCTCAAGTGGGTGTATTTTAGTATAGCCCTTTGGTCAGGGCAGCCAAAAATTGGGAGGCTCCTCTTTGTCCCTGGATAGAGACGTGCAGGAGGGCCTGTAACCCTCAAGTGGGTGTATTTTAGTATAGCCCTTTGGCCATGGCAGCCAAAAATTAGGAGGCTCCACATTGTCCCTGGATAGAGACGTGCAGGAGGGCCTCAAAACATTTTTCACATTGAAAAGATGCGGGTATCCTGTCTTTGTAATGCCCATTCAAAAAGAATGGGCGTAAAAATTTACCACTGGGGGTATACCTGAAACAACAGCCAAACTATTGTAACGGTCATCATGGTGGCACATGAGGAGAAGGAGGAGCAGTCCAGCGATTAGCCAAGGAATAGGAAGACGACGTGGTGGATGATCCAGTAGCTGACCCAACCTGGTAGGAGTATATGCAGAGCGAGGACAGCAGTGCACAGGGGGAGGGAGGCATAGCATCCCAACAGGCAGTACGAAGCAGGGTCGGGTGCGCAGGCATAAGGCAGGCAACCGTTCCCCGGAACAACAACACGACACAAGGTGCCTGTGCAAATGTTAGGTCTTCCCGAGTCTAGCAGTATTTTCAGTTGGCTCGAGATGACTCTAAAAAGGCCATTTGCAAGACCTGCCATGCCAGCATCAGTAGGGGTACGAAAAGTAGCAGCCTGACCACCACCAGCATGATCAGGCACATGTCAGCCAAGCACCCGACTTTGTGGAAAGTACAACAGAGTCGAGGAGCGGTGCTTGCTGATGTCACTGCTACTTCTTTGCCTGTTGTGCGTGCGAGCCAATCCCCTGTCCATGCTGGCCACGAACAAGCCTCCGGCCCTGCACCTGAAGTTGCCCACGTACAAATTACACCACCATCAAGCACGTCCTTGTCCCAGCGCAGTGTTCAATTATCCATTCAGCAAACATTTGAACGCAGGCGCAAATACGCTGCCAACGCCCCACATGCCACAGTCCTGAATGATCACATTTCGCGACGCATTGCGCTACAAATGTTGCCTTTCCGGCTGGTGTAGACGGAAGCATTCTGCGACCTGATGGCGGCTGCTGTCCCACGTTACTCGGTCCCCAGCCGCCACTATGTCTCCAGATGTGCCGTCCCCGCATTGCATAACCACGTGTCCAACAGCATCACACATGCCCTGAACAACGCTGTTTCAGCCAAAGTCCACCTAATAATAATAATAATAATACAGCTTTATTTATATAGCGCCAACATATTACGCAGCGCTTTACAATGTAGGGTTAGAGTACAGAAAATATAATACAGTAAGTAATTACAGTAGAGAACAAATACAGTAGAATAATTGGATACAAAACAATAGGCATAGAATCAATGTAAAAAAGAAAATACAAAAAATAAAGCAAGAAATGAAGGTGACCCTGCTCAAAAGAGCTTACAATCTACAACGGGATAGGGGTTGCACAATGTACAGGGGCTTATTGCACTGATGGTCCAGGCATCTCGAGGAAATGGGGCATAGAACTAAGCTTACATGGATGGTCATTATACAGTGTGTGTAGACCTTTTTGGTTTGGTGGAGTTTGTAGAAGAGTAATGTCCAGAGGAATAGCCCACTATCTACAGTACAAAGGACTTCTATTAGGGAGTATGATAGGCCGCCTTAAAAAGATGCATTTTTTGGGATCGTCTGAAGCCATGCAAGTTGTGGATAGTCCTGATTTCTTTTGGTAAAGCATTCCAGAGGTTTCGTGCAGCTCTGGAGAAGTGTTGGAGCCGGGAGTGGGAGGATCGGATTATTACCGATGTCAGTCGAAGGTCATTTGAGGAACGTAGAGCGCGAGTGGGGTGATAGACAGAGATGAGGGAGGAGAGGTAGGGGGGTACTGCACTGTGAATAGCTTTGTGGGTGATAAGAAGCAATTTGAATTTGATGCTGTAGTATACGGGCAGCCAGTGCAATGACTGGCACAGAGCAGAGGCATCTGAGTAACGATTGGCCAGATGGGTGATCCTGGCTGCTGCATTAAGGATGGACTGGAGAGGAGAAACTCTGGTGAGGGGGAGGCCGCTTAATAGAGAATTGCAATAGTCAAGGCGGTAATGGATTAGGGCACGGTGAGGGTTTTTGTTGTTTACAGGGTGAGAAAGGGACGGACTCTGGAGATATTCTTCAAGTGTAAGTGACATGAGCGGACGAGACATTGTGTGTGGGAGGAGAAGGAGAGATCGGTGTCAAACATAACACCCAGACAACGAGCCTGCTGCCTAGGCATTATCGTGGTGCCACAAACTGAGAGAGAGATGTCCGATTTAGGGAGGTTAGTGGATGGGGGGAGCAGAAGAAGTTCAGTTTTGGAAAGGTTTAGTTTCAAATAGAGAGTGGACATGATATTGGAAACTGCAGCTAGACAGTCATTGCTGTTCTTTAATACCACAGGGGTAAGGTCAGGGGCTGAAGTGTATAACCACAGACACGTGGACAAGTGCTTGTGGGCAAGGGCGCTACATCTCCTTGACAAAACACTGGGTTAATATTGTGGAGGCTCTGACACAGTCTGATCGAGGGACGGAACACGTCCTTCCCACACCAAGGATAGCAGGCCCTACCTCTGTCAGGGTTTCACCGACACTCTACAGCTCTGGAATGTCATGCTCTTCAGCCTCCTCCTCCTCCTGCTCATCCTCATCCACTGTACCCTCCACACCAGTCCCAAGCTGGAAGCACTGCAGCACTGCCTCTGCGAAGCGGCAACAGGCTGTGCTGAAGCTAGTCTGCATAGGTGACAAACCCCACAATGAAGAAGAGGTGTGGACAGCTCTGAAACAGCAGGCAGATCACTGGCTCACACCTCTGAACCTAAAGCCAGGAAAGGTCGTGTGTGACAATGGACGGAACTTGGTGGCAGCTTTGAGGTGAGGCCAGCTGACGCATGTTCCATGCGTGGCCCACGTGCTCAACCTGGTGGTTCAGAGGTTTCTAAAGTCATACCCAGAGCTGTCTGAACTGCTGGTAAAAGTTCGCCGTCTGTCTGCACATTTTCGCAAGTCACCTGCTGCTTCAGCCGACCTTGGCGGATTTCAGCGCCGTTAGCGTCTTACGGCCCACAGACTGGTGTGTGATGTCCCCACGCGTTGGAATTCAACTCTGCACATGTTGGTCAGGATATGTGAGCAGAAGAGGGCAGTTGTTGACTACCTGCATCACCTAAGCCGTCGGGAAATGGTTCAAACTCCACACATAACACCTGAGGAGTGGAGATGGATGTCCGACCTATGTACCGTCCTCCAAAACTTTGAGGACTCCACCCAGATGGTAAGCGGCGATGACGCCATTATTAGCGTCACCATACCACTACTCTGCCTTCTAAAACGGTCTCTGCTGAAAAAACAAAGAGGATGCATTGCAGGCCGAGCGCGATGACTTGGAGTAAGAAACATTAGTGGGTGTGGGTGAAAACACAGAGTCCAGCCTCATCTCATCACAACGTGCAGTGGAGGACTATGACGAGGAGGAGGAGGATGTAGACATGGAGCAACTCTCTGGCCAAATTGAGGATATGACATGCACACCAGTCATACCCTCGATTCAGCGTGGCTGGCCAGAGGACAGGGGAGATGAGGAGGAGGAGGAGGAGGAGGAGGAGGACAGCATGTTGAGTCATTGTGTTGGTCTGGATACTAAAGTGATGGCTGTTAAGAGTCTGGCGCACATGGCTGACTTTATGGTAAGCTGCCTGCCTCGTGACCCTCGCGTTCAGAACATCTTGGCCGACAATCTGTACTGGTTGGCAACACTGTTAGACCCACGGTACAAGGAGAACTTTATGTCTGTCATTCCTGAGGCGGAGAGGTCAGCCAAAACGCAGCAGTTCCAGAAGGCCATAGTCACGGAAGTAGGCAAATCATTCCCCTCACAAAACGCTAGCGGCATAGGTCAGGAATCGGTGGACAACCAAGGCGTACGGCCGAGAGGGGCACAAGTCCAATCCGCCAGAGGTAGGGGAACAGTCTTTACGAGGTGGGACAGTTTTCTCAGCCCCTCACGTACCACAGCTCCTGAGGTGCGGGGTAGTGACACAAGAAATGCTAAGTTTGGTCAGATGCTGAAGGAGTACCTTGCCGATCGAACAACTGTACTGCGAGATTCCTCTGTGCCTTACAATTATTGGTTCTCCAAGCTGGACACGTGCCATGAATTGGCTCTCTACGCCTTGGAAGTCCTGGCCTGCACTGCCGCTAGCATTTTGTCACAGCGTGTTTTCAGTGCCGCAGGTGGAATCATTACTGATAAACGCAACCGCCTGTCAACTGAAAATGCTGACAGGCTGACTGAGATAAAGATGAAGAAGGGTTGGATTGGGCCAGACTTCACCACACCACCAACAAATGACAACTGAATTTAAATTTTGTAATGGGAATTTGCCATGTACCTCCACTGACCCATGGGTACACACTTCTGGACTTCCGAGTGTCCAAGTGTGGGATCAGTAATGTCCGTGGACGTGCACTCAGCCAGTTGGTAGGAAGGAGGATCAGGTTGGGAAATGTGCGGTGCAGTATCACGGCTACTGACAATTGACCGTGTGGAAGACAGGGTGTTTGTGGAGGTGCCAATCAGACTTGAAGCATTATCCGCTATCCAAATAACAAGCTGTTGACACTAGTGTTGGTTCAAGAGCGTAGTACTGCAGCGGGCCCCAACAATTTGGGACAGGACGTGTGAGCGAGTAGATGTGCCACTTTCTTGTTGCGAAATTTGTGCTTGCACACGACCTCGGCCTCTGCCTGCACCACCATCACGTTCACCTCCTTGTTCCTTGCCAACGCCCTTACGCATTTTGCTTGTATACAGCGACAACAGTCACAGGAGAGGATTTTAGCTCCTAACCTGTATCAAGGTATGACGTACACCAGTCTGGTGACTGTTCAGATCACAAGAGATTAGGATTTTAGTTCCCTAACCTGTATCAAGGTATGACGTACAACAGTCTGGTGACTTGAATGGTTTTAGGAGAGGATTTTAGTCCCTAACCTGTAGAAAGGTATGACGTACAACAGTGTGGTGACTGTTTAGATGACAAGAGTTAGGATTTTTGTTCCCTAACCTGAATAAAGGTATGACGTACAACAGTGTGGTGACTGTTGAGATGCCAAGAATTAGGATTTTAGTTCCATAACCTGTATAAACGTATGACGTACAACAGTGTGGTGACTGTTGAGACGACAAGAGTTAGGATTTTAGTTCCCTAACCTGTATAAAGGGTATGACGTACAACAGTGTGGTGACTGTTGAGATGACAAGAGTTAGGATTTTAGTTCCCTAACCTGTATAAACGTATGACGTACAACAGTGTGGTGACTGTTGAGATGACAAGAGTTAGGATTTTAGTTCCCTAACCTGTATAAACGTATGACATACAACAGTGTGGTGACTGTTGAGATGACAAGAGTTAGGATTTTATTTCCCTAACCTGTATAAAGGGTATGATGTACAACAGTGTGGTGACTGTTGAGATGACAAGAGTTAGGATTTTAGTTCCCTAACCTGTATAAACGTATGACGTACAACAGTGTGGTGACTGTTGAGATGACAAAAGTTAGGATTTTAGTTCCCTAACCTGTATAAACGTATGACGTACAACAGTGTGGTGACTGTTGAGATGACAAGAGTTAGGATTTTATTTCCCTAACCTGTATAAAGGGTATGACGTACAACAGTGTGGTGACTGTTGAGATGACAAGAGTTAGGATTTTAGTTCCCTAACCTGTATAAAGGTAGTATGTACACCTGTCTGGTGACTGTAATGGTTTCAAGAGAGGATTTTAGTCCCTAACCTGTATTAAGGTAGTACGTACACCTGTCTGGTGACTGTAATGGTTTCAGAAGACGATTTTAGTCCCTAACCTGTATTAAGGTAGTACGTACACCTGTCTGGTGACTGTTTTGATGACAAGAGTTAGGATTTTAGTTCCCTAACCTGAATAAAGGTATGACGTACAACAGTGTGGTGACTGTTGAGATGACAAGAGTTAGGATTTTAGTTCCCTAACCTGTAGAAAGGTATGACGTACAACAGTGTGGTGACTGTTGAGATGACAAGAGTTAGGATTTTAGTTCCCTAACCTGTATAAAGGTAGTATGTACACCTGTCTGGTGACTGTAATGGTTTCAAGAGAGGATTTTAGTCCCTAACCTGTATTAAGGTAGTACGTACACCTGTCTGGTGACTGTAATGGTTTCAGGAGACGATTTTAGTCCCTAACCTGTATTAAGGTAGTACGTACACCTGTCTGGTGACTGTTTTGATGAAAAGAGTTAGAATTTTAGTTCCCTAACCTGAATAAAGGTATGACGTACAACAGTGTGGTGACTGTTGAGATGACAAGAGTTAGGATTTTAGTTCCCTAACCTGTAGAAAGGTATGACGTACAACAGTGTGGTGACTGTTGAGATGACAAGAGTTAGGATTTTAGTTCCCTAACCTGAATAAAGGTATGACGTACAACAGTGTGGTGACTGTTGAGATGACAAGAGTTAGGATTTTAGTTCCCTAACCTGTATTAAGGTAGTACGTACACCTGTCTGGTGACTGTAATGGTTTGAAGAGAGGATTTTAGTCCCTAACCTGTATTAAGGTAGTACGTACACCTGTCTGGTGACTGTTTTGATGACAAGAGTTAGGATTTTAGTTCCCTAACCTGTATTAAGGTAGTACGTACACCTGTCTGGTGACTGTTTTGATGACAAGAGTTAGGATTTTAGTTCCCTAACCTGTATTAAGGTAGTACGTACACCTGTCTGGTGACTGTTTTGATGACAAGAGTTAGGATTTTAGTTCCCTAACCTGTATTAAGGTAGTACGTACACCTGTCTGGTGACTGTAATGGTTTGAAGAGAGGATTTTAGTCCCTAACCTGTATTAAGGTAGTACGTACACCTGTCTGGTGACTGTTTTGATGACAAGAGTTAGGATTTTAGTTCCCTAACCTGTATTAAGGTAGTACGTACACCTGTCTGGTGACTGTAATGGTTTGAAGAGAGGATTTTAGTCCCTAACCTGTATTAAGGTACTAAGTACAAGAGTGTGGTGACTCTAATGGTCACTGAAAAGCTTGGATTCCAATCTGTATCACCCTGCCTATTTCCTCCTAGATTAGTCCTGAGAAGGACTGTTCTGGTCACTGGAAATCTTGGACTCCGATCTGGATCACCCTGCCTATGTCCTCCTAGATTAGTCCTGAGAAGGACTGTTGTGGTCAGCAGCAGTTTGCAGCCCTAATCCGGATCTACCTATGAGGGCCGCAAATCTGTCCCTAATCAGCAGCAGACACTCTCCCTACACTCACTGTCTGGATGGCTGTGTGCCGAGCACAGCGCGCCGGGAGTTATAAAGGCTCGGTGACGCTGTGCAGGGCGGCCAATAACTGCTATGCCACAACTAACAGGGCTGTGGCATTGCAGTGGTCTGTCAGCCAATCTCTGCACGTGGGCTGGCTCTCAAAAAAGCGCCAACATGGAGAGATGACGACCACGAGCACAGCACGAGTATCGCGAGATTACTCGGTGCTCGGCGAGTCGCCCGAGTACAGTGATACTCGTGTGAGTACCGAGTAGTGCCGAGCATGCTCGCTCAACACTAGTCGCCATAGAAATTGCCGGCGATATCTCCAGCTGTGATGGTACCCTAATAGAGATAGCAGAAATGTTAGGAGTGGTTAACTCATCTGTTTGGTACATTCTTCAAAGAAAAAAAATTTTGGGAACTAAAGAAGTCCTGAACAGACACAGAAGAAAACCATAGAGGGTAATAACAGAATCCTTTCGATGTTGCAGAAAAACACTTTCACAACATCAGTGATAAATACTCTCCTGGAAGTAGTTGTTTCAGTATCTAAATAAAGAGAAGACTTAATGAGATCAAATACAGAGGGTTCATTACAAGGTGTACATCATTAATCAGCCTTTAAAATTGAAAGGCCAGATCAGACTTTGGCGGCCGTCACACGCTACAATATCGTGAGTGATATCGTTAGCCATCACGTGCACGCGCGATCTCTAACAATATCGTTCACATCGCTGGTGAGCTGTCACACAGACAGACTCACCAGCGATGTGGAGCAGCGAGATCGCTGGTAACTATGGTACACATCGGGTTACTAGGCGTCGCGCGGCGCTTAGTAACCCGACGTTTACCATAGATACCATCTCCCAGCATAGGCTCTACCGCTGGGAGATCGTTCATCGTGGTGTCACACACCACGATGAAGCAGATTGAACAAGCGATGATCGCTTGATATGAGCTCCGGCTCTCATATCTGCGATGTAACGATCAAGCGATTTTACATTGTAAAATCGCTTGATCGCACGCAACGATGCACAAACGATATCGCTTAAGCGATCAAAAAGCAGATCGCTTAAACGATATCATTAGCAATATTGAACCGTGTGACGGCCGCCTTTGACAAAACAATTTCAAACGAAGCCAGTCCACCTTTGGGAGAGAATTATTAGGAAAGATGAAACTAAGATCATCCCATACCAGCATGATGGGAAGAAAAATGTATGGAGAAGACTTGGAACAGTTCATGATTCAAAGCACATCACATTCTATGTAAATTACCGTGGAGGCAGTGATGGCTCAGGCAAGCATTGCCTCCAATGGAAAGAGAAGGTTAAGCCCCCGTCACACATAACGATATTGTTAGCGAAATCATTATAACGTCACAGGTTTTGTGACGTAACAGCGTTCTTGATAACGATGTCGCTATGTGTGACACTTAGCAGCGATCAGGCCCCTGCTGTGAGATCGCTGATCGTTGCAAAGTGCTCTTGGTCATTTTTTGGTCATTGCGCTCACGCTGGGAATGCTGCATCGCTGTGTTTGAAAGGGACAACGACCAACGATCTCAATTCTACGCCCGAGAGTGACAATTCCCAACTACCCCTGTATCCTTCCGGATCGTTGCTGAAGTCGCTGGGGAGATCTGACTGTTTAAGATCTCACCAGCGACCCCAAAGTGACGTACCAGCGATGCCTACCAGGTCATATCATTGTCGGGATCGCTGGTGCATCGTTGTGTGTGACAGGAGCTTAAATCTCTGCAGAAGATCAGAGCTGGTGGGTGGCGCCTATTGTCCTTTGCTCTTACAGAGCTATATGCGCTTAAAAACTATGTATGACTTGATTTAAATTGCTACCACTTCATAGTGTACTGTGATGTGTTTTGGGCTTGGAAGCTGCTCAAGGGAAAGGGGCCCATCAAAAATTTCTCCATCTTTGCAATGGGCCATCTGAGTCTTGCTATACCATATAAACCTGTCTGACAGAGTATAAAATGATGTATATAACAAATAGTGCAATGCCTTTTGTTAAACTAACTAAATCACTCCTGTGATTTACAAGTACAGGACTGAGAAAGTTAATGTGATGTCCCTTGCTCTTTGCTGCCTTTTTTGTTACTATGTTATGCTGGGATATCAAAGAATAAAGTAAGGATGCAACTCGCGCACTGTGGGACAATGACACTGTAACAGTGTTTTTTTCCCCCAGGACACATTATTAAGCTTACGTGTTTCGTGACCCTCTGGCGACTTCCTCAGGGCATAAAGATTTTTATGGCCTGAGGAAGTGGCCAGAGGGCCACCAAAAATATAGGCTTAATAAAGTGTCCTGGGAAGAAAAAAAACAGTTACCATGTTATTGTCCAGCAGCGCACATGATGAATCCTTACTTTATTCTTTGATATCCTTGTTCATCAGGGGATCAGTGTAGCAGCCATTTGTGTGCTTGAGTGGTGGCTGTGACCAGTTCACAACCTGATCAAGTGAGCCCCACTAATCCCATTGTCCTTACTTAGTGTAACAACAGATAAAACCCTATTTGTGCTTCTTTTTTTATATTTACTAAGTTACACTTGACCTTGTCCTCAAACTGCTGGCATTCATAAAACTGGATGGCTGGCAGAAGAAGTGATTCAAGTACTAAGTAATATAACTGTACACATAAAATGGAAAAAAAATACTCGCATTTGCTATTGCCTGTAAAAATATTTAAAGGGGTATTCTCAAGTTTAGAAGTTATTCAGTGAATAGAGGATAAATTCTTAATCTCCGAAATTCCGACTGCTGGGACCCCATGTATCCCAAAAATTGGGGACCTGAAGAGTGACATGTGAATAGAGCAGGATCAATCATGCACACTACTGCTCCATTTATTCTTAATGGATCAACTAGTAATAGGCTGTACTTGGATTGTCTATAGACCTCAGTGAAGGATGTGAAGGTCCCGCACACTGATTCCAATTCTACAAAATTCTTTTATTGAAGTTCTCAAAACATCTTAAGAGAAAGCATCATAGTTAGGCTCGCAGGCCATGTCAGACGCGTTTCGGTTAAAAACAACCTTTATCAATGACACATTGCTAAAGATTAACAAACAATATATACAGTCAAAGTGATCACAGATGAAACACACATGTGCTACAACTTCACCACACAGGGTTAAATTAACAAAGAATCTCATGTGCTGCTAATCTACAAGGAACATGGTTTACATATGCCCTATTTTCCATGCCCTGCCGAAAACTCACAAAGGCCTCTTTCCACCTCCTTTTAGACCAATTGTCACTGGAATAGATGCACTAGGGGAGAAACTATCTGAATGGGTGGACACAAAACTACAACCATTGGTTGTATTGATTCCAGGCTATACCAGAGATACGAAACATCTATTGTATACTGTAAATAACCTGGAATGGAAAACATCTTATAAATGGATTACATTAGACGTTACTTCTCTGTATTCTTGTATCCCCCATAATTTAGCTATGGAGTGCCTAGCCTCATTTCTTGAAAGGACTAAATACTCAAGTGACCTGGTACGTTTTCTATTGATGTCCGTGAATTTCCTTCTCAAAAATAATTTCTTCAGTTTTGAGAATTCTTTCTTTTTCCAGATCTGTGGATGTCCTATGAGAGCCAATTTTAGTCCATCTTTGGCAAATATGTCGGTTTGGGAGAACAGATTCGTGCACAACATTTGCAATCCATATGCGCCCAGGCTTCGGTGGTAAGGGAGGTACATCGATAACATCATCCTAATATGGGATGGGACATCAGATGTTCCTCCCGACTCCGAAGTGACGGCATTTTTGATGTATTGCAATAGCAATGATATGAATCTGCATTTTACCCATAATTTGCATGGTAATAAGGTGGAATTTTTCGATACCTGCTTAACAGGTAAAATTTCCACTGGTAGGATAGTAGCGGATCTATATAGAAAACCTATTTCTGGTAATTCTCTATTATGTGCGGACAGCTGCCACCCGGCACAAAGTCTATCTGTGGGTGAACTAACTAGGGATAGGAGAGCATGCACAAAAGGGGAGGACTTCCAGAGACAATGTAATGACATAGAAAGACGTTTACATGCTAGGGGGTACAAACCTTGGATGGTCAATTGAAGTAAAAAAATCGTGGAATCAAAAGATCGGACATCTTTGCTATCCTATACTGAACCAGTGAAATGCAGGAAAGAAGACACTAATCAATTGGTAACTTTTTCCACTCCATATAGTGTGGATTTTGATAAGATTACTACCATAATGTGCACATTTATCTCCATGTTGTACCAAGACCCTGATTTATATGAGATTCTTAAACATGGATGCAGATATGTACCTAGAAAAGGGAGAGACTTAGCTAGTTTTGTGTCAACTTGGCTCAAATTCACGGGCAATTTTAAATGTGGACAGGTTAAGTGCGGTCTGTGTAAATACATGAGCCAGACTGACTCTTTTCAGGGCAGCACAGTAAATAAATCATATAAAATTACAAATTACATCACTTGCTCTTCAACTTATGTGGTGTATATGGCTTAATTTACTTTGTGCAATTTGAGTTACATAGGCTGTACCAGCCGTCCCCTAAAGAAACGTCTGTTAGAACACATTGCAGCTATGGATTCTTCCACAGCCAGCAGTAAAAGATACCTTTCAGGTCTATCTAAACATTTTCTAGAGACCCATAACGGCAGGCTTGGTAGCCTAGTGGTAAAAGGCATTGAACTGGTGAGGAAACCAGTACGTGGGGGCGATTGGGTTCGCAAACTGCATAATAGGGAAAATTTCTGGATACAACATCTTAATACCAGATTTCCTCGTGGATTGAATTATAAGAATGATTAAGTGTATTTTAATTGAACATACTTGTTACCGTATATACTCGAGTATAAGCCAACCCGAGTATAAGCCGAGGCCCCTAATTTTACCCTCCAAAACTAGGGAAATTTATTGACTCGAGTATAAGCCTAGGGGGAGAAATGCAGCAGACCCCCATCCTGTTATATAGCCCCCCATCCCGGTATATAGCGCCCCCCGTCAGTGGTATACAGGCCCCCAGCAGTGGTATACAGGCCCCCAGCAGTATTATACAGGCCCCCAGGAGTGGTATATAGGGCCCCAGCAGTGGTGTACAGGCCCCCAGCAGTGGTATACAGGGCCCCAGCAGTGGTATACAGGCCCCAGCAGTGGTATACAGGCCCCCTCAGCAGTGGTATACAGGCCCCCAGCAGTGGTATACAGGCCCTCAACAGTGCTATACAGGCCCCTCCTTAGTATACAGGCCCCCAGCAGTAATATACAGGCCCCCAGCAGTAATATACAGGCCCCAGCAGAGGTATATAGGGCCCCAGCAGTGGTATACAGGCCCCCTCAGCAGTAGTATACAGGGCCCCAGCAGTGGTATACAGGCCAACTCCTTAGTATGCAGGCACCCAGCAGTAATATACAGGCCCCAGCAGTGGTATATAGGGCCCCAGCATGGTATACAGGCCCCAGCAGTGGTATACAGGGCCCCAGCAGTGTATATACAGGCCCAAGCAGTGGTATACAGGGCCCCAGCAGTGGTATACAGGCCCCCTCCTTAGTTTACAGGCCCCCAGCAGTAATATACAGGCCCCCAGCAGTGGTATATAGGGCCCCAGCAGTGGTATACAGGGCCCCAGCAGTGGTATACAGGGCCCCAGCAGTGGTATACAGAGCCCCAGCAGTGGTATACAGGGCCCCTGCAGCAGTGTTCTGGCCCCCATCAATGATATCCAGCCCCCCCTCCTTAGTATCTGTCCCCCAGGCTGCAGCACACATTAAAATAACAAACATTTTATACATCACCTTTCCGGCGACCCCTTGCTGGCAGCGCCAGTCCCCGGTCTCCAGGCTTCTTCCTGCTTGTGTCGGCTTCTATTGCTGTGGCAGACGCAGCAGTGATGACGTCATCTGCTGCGCCAGTCACATGACACCGGCACAAGCAGGAAGAGGCGGGACCGGAGGAGCGGCGGTGCCAGCAAGGGGTTGCCGGAAAGTTGATGTATGAAAAGTTTGTTATTTTAATGTGTGCTGCAGCCGGGGGAACAGATACTAAGGAGGGGGGCTGTAGATCACTGATGGGGGGCCAGTGTAGTGCAATATGTACCGCATTCCCCGCCGCTGATGGACGGGGGGGTGCAGTGCATATTCATTACACTAATGAGGTGGCTCCACGTGACCTCCCGCGGTCACTGTGGCCCCTCCCTGCCTCCTCCAGCCCCCGGTCACAGCCACCCCCCAAGCATATACCGAGTGACAAAAATTGTGCTGAAAAACTCGGCTTATACTCAAGTATATATGGTATTTGGTTTTCTAGTGAATTTTCTCTATTTACTATGCGACCCAACCCTCAATATGTATACACCTTGGTCATATACTCCTTGGGAGAACAATGCGTTACACTGCGTTTTGACATTATAGATTTATTACCTTTATGTATATAGTAAGTACATTACATGAATTTATTGGTTTGAATGTTTTTCCATAAAACTTTAATGACTAATGTCACATATGGTGTTTTAGCAGGTATTTCAGTTTTCAACTTCTGATTAAACTTTGTAAACCATGTTCCTTGGAGATTAACAGCACATGAGATTCTTTGTTAATTTAACCCTATGTGGTGAACTTGTAGCACATGTGTGTTTCATCTGTGATCACTTTGCCTGTATGTATTATTTGTTAATCTTTAGCAATGTGTCATTGATAAAGGTTGTTTTTAACCGAAACGCGTCTGACATGGCCTGCGAGCCTAACCATGATGCTTTCTTTTAGGATGTTTTGAGCACTTTAACAAAAGAATCTTGTAGAATTGGAATCAGTGTGCCGGACCTTCACATCCTTCACTGACGTCTATGGGCTAGATGGATGCCAGCCATCACTGTGCACCTGTGTCGGATCTCCTGAGGCGTGAGTAAGCTTTCCCCTTCCCCTTTCCTGACTACTTGGATTGTCTGCAGCACTTTCATAAGAACGAATGGAGGGACAGTGTGCTTGATTGACCACAGCTCCATTCATATGCATTCAGAGCCTCTGTTTTCGGGATTGGTAGAGGCCCCAGCAGTCTGTCACCATGGATCAGGAAGGTAATCCATATCTCAGGCATAGACAATAACAATTCAAAGCAGTCCGTTATCACTGAATGACTTTTTAATCTAAGCACATAGCCCTAAAAGTAATATCTTTTATTGCCATTCTCTCTGTCTTAAGAAAAACTACTAATGAGCAACAGAAATTAGATGGTTAGTGCACCCTAGGTGGTACATTGTGTTTTGGTGCACCTTCCCAATAGTCAATTATGCCCTGCTGTTCCAAGCCCCTTCTTTTTTACAGCACTGTTTCATTTGGGCGAGAAGGCAAAAAACTGTAAAGACGTGTCAACATACAAGTATACATGTGTGCTGTATTAGAAATTTAAAATAGCAGCCATATTTACCAAGACTGGTAAGAAAATTAGTTCACTTGCATAGTATAGCAAGCCCCCTTGATAAAGGAGAAGGTAACATACAGGTGCATCTCAATGAATTAGAATATCATCAAAAAGTTAATTTATTTCAGTAATTCAATACAAAAATTGAAACCCATATATTATACAGAGTCATTACAAACAGAGTGATCTATTTCAAGTGTTTATATTTGAGAATGTTGATGATTATGGCTTAGGGCCACGTCACACACACAGATATCTGTGCATATATTGTTCGCAGATCTCTGGTTGCAGTGAAATCATGGACACATTGTCCCATTTGTACTCAGCCACAAAATGGAGCAATGTGTCCATGATTTCACTGCAACCAGAGATCTGCCAACAATATCTGCACAGATATCTGTGTGTGTGACGAGGCCCTAAAGGTACCTTTACACGCCGCTACTGGCGCGTGGATACAACCAGCTACAGGCTACAAATGTAGCTTGTAGCGGCAAAATACCCGTAGTAGCGGCGTGTAAAGACGGTAGGAGGCACCCGGCCACAGATACATCTGTTTCCGAGCACTGCCCGGAAACAGGTGGCTACACAGGCGATTGTAGCGAGCTGTATCGGCGTGTAAAGAAGCAACAGAAGGGATGTGTCGACACCAGGCAATGTAGCTGGTATGTAGCTGGGGCCTGACACAGGCTCCGGGTTACCGCGCCCCATCAGCGATCATTGGTGGAAGATACTGCGTACCGATTGGCTCTTCCTGCACACTCTGCCATGTCACAAGCGCTTATTCCGTGCCACAGTCCGATCACTACTACGTCAGGTGTCCGCCATCCGCCCTTTGCGTCATGCCCAATCAGAACTCTGTTGTGTTAGCCAATGGTTGTGGTTTGGGCGCGGCGTGATCGACTGTGGCACACCTATATGTTTTCTCAGCTGCCTTTGTTCCGCCCAGAGTACTCTGTGGTGGCGGCGTGTGAAGATGGTACGCTGAGCTACAGATGGCTACTTGTGGCACCCAGCGGTGTATAGATGTCACGTAGCGTAGCTTGTGGCGGCGTGTAAAGATGGTGCGTTGACCGTTTGTAACCGTTTGTGCGTGCTCGTGCACGTGAAGTAGCTGGTTGTATCCACCCGCCAGTAGCGGCGTGTAAAGGTACCTTAAGGGACACTTTACACACACCAACTTATCTGTCCAACTTCTGACCAACTTACTGGTTGCAGTGAAATCATGGACACATTGCTCCATTTTGTGGCTGTGTACAAATGAACAATGTGTCCATGATTTCACTGCAACCAGAGATCTGTTCAGAAGTTGGACAGATAAGTTGGTGTTTGTAAAGCGGCCCTTACAGAGAATGAAAACCTAAAGGTCATTATCTCAGAAAATTAAAGTAGGGAGTATGAGGGGTTAAAAACTGCACTTCTGTATTCCATAAGGCAGTGAATATAATATTAATTTATTAGTCAACGTGTTTCAGTACTCCCAGAAGCACCCTGAAACCTGGCAATATCATATTTGTACTGAGAAAGGGGCCAAGGAGCCTGAAACACATTGACTAAAAAATTAGTATTATATTCACCCTTTGATGTCTCGTGGAATACAACAGCACGGATTTTAACCCTTCATCCTCCCTACTCTGTATGCCCCAAGCTGGGGACTGCGGCAGCTGTGATATGCTTTTATAGTGGTTGTGACTCTCACAACCACACAAGGTGAGCCTCTTGTGTACCTATTTAAGTAATATTTTATCTCTCAGACCCTTCATCCTCCCTACTTTAATTTTCTGAGATAATGACCTTTTGGTTTTCATTGGCTGTAAGCCATAATCATCAACATCAACATAAATAATCACTTGAAATAAATCACTCTGTTTGTAACGATTCTATATAATATATGGGTTCACTTTATGTATTGAATTACTGAAACAAATTTTACTTTTTGATGATATTCTAATTTAATCAGATGCACCTGTAGGTTCAAAATACTGATGAAACAACCACTCACATAACTGCTAATTCATGGAGGAAATGGTTGCCAAATAAGTTAGAATTGCACATGAGTAAGGCTGGGGTCACATTAGCATTTTACAAATAGATCCTGATCCGGTTTTGAGCTGTTAGAAAGCTCAAAACCGATTAGGAACCACAGCCCATAGGAGCCCATTATGTAAACCAGACTGCACTACATGCAATATGGTTACCGCATAGGTTTGAAGCCTGCGTTAAAAATCATGCAGGCTGCAGTTTTCGGAGTGGTTTGCAATCCGTAGCAAGATTGCTATAATGGGCTCCCACGGGAGCCCATGCGGCTGCCGCAAAGCACTTGTGAATGCCTGCGGCAGCCGTATGCTTTGTTCATGCCTGCTGCCGCAGGGATGAACAAAGGGTTAAGTGTTAATAATAGATGTGGGCAACATGTCTCTAGGGCGTGTTCACAGTGAGGAGCCGCCGGGTTCATTCATAAAATTGTAAATGCCGGCAATAGCGGCAAAACTTTAATTCCACATATTAACCCCTCACATGCCCACCTGTGTAGAGATGAGAAAACTTTCCCCGAACATGTTCGTCAATTTCAAATTCGGCGAGAACACTGCAAATTTTGTTTAGGATCAGAAACCCAAGAAGTTTTAAAAAAATGAGCTTTGTTCATGAAAAAGTTTTGAAATATAAAATAGCCTTAAAACTTTCCCTGTTTGCGGCCAAAATGCATGCCGGAAAACCCAATACCAGGAACAATACCTAACCTTACGGTTTGGAATGTTCCCGCCATCGGGTCTACCGACTTGTATCAAACAGTAGAATCTTTTTGAGCTTCAAATGAATTATTTTAATCTTCCGATAGTTTGAAAGGTGTTTTGACACCTGCAGGGTGTGAATTTTTGAACAGTGTCAGATGTGGCAGCAGCTGTTAAGTCCTGGAACCATACAATGTCCCTTAAATATCTGTTTAAGGGCCACGTCACACACACAGATATTTGTGCAGATATTGTTCAAGATCTCTGGTTGCAGTGAAATCATGGACACATGGTTCCATTTTGTGGCCGTGTACAAATGGAACAATGTGTCCATGATTTCACTGCAACCAGAGATCTGTGAACAATATCTGCCCAGATATCTGTGTGTGTGACCCCAGCCTAAGAGAGCTTTATACATATATATATAATCTTCAGAAATTTTTTTAGAAATCACTGGGCACAAACACTGGTAGTAAAGGATAAGCACTGTCACTCCTGTGACTATTCAATTGCAGTTACCACCGGTGTTGCTGGCATTCCAAACACATATGTCCATTCAATATATATAGAAAAAATTGCCGCACTCATCGGGAGCATGATCTTCAAAACTTTTTATTCCATATTTACATATCCATTCATGGACATCATAGCAGGGGAGGGGGGTGCAGGGACGGCAGATGACGGCCTGCTGTTTCGCGGTTAATTACCGCTTCCACAGGTCCTCAATAGCCGATTGCTATTGAGGACCCATGAAAGTGGTAATTAACCACGAAATGGCAGGCCGTTGTCCGCCGTCCCTGCACCCCCCCCCTGCTATGATGTCCATGAATGGATATGTAAATATGGAATAAAAAGTTTGAAGATTATGCTCTGGTGAGTGCAGCGATTTTTTTCTATATATTGAACATATATGAATATTTTTTTTATTTAAACATTTTTTTTTATTGTTAATTTTTTTTGAAGAGCAAACCTTTAATATTGCAGAGGGTCAGCAGCATGCAAGGCCACCTCTTCTACAGTTATTTGCTAGCAATTCAGATAAAAATAGCATATACCATTACTTTGCAGTGATGGGGCTCTGCTGTATTTTTGGTCACCAGCAGAGGTGTAGCAGGCAGGTATGGGCTGCCACAAACCCCCAGCTGCATAGTTTTACCTGGCTGGTAATCAAAATACAGGGGAGCTCTTTTTTTTTACCCCCCTATAAATCCATCACAATCCTCTGCAATATCCTCTCACATTGAGATCAGAAACTGACTATAAGTGGGGTGACATCACAGTCTAGGTCACCTGAGTTCACCTACAGCTCTTAACTCAGGTGACCTTTCCCATGTGACCCTGCTAACAGCATGACCCAAAACAAGCAAATTTCCAGTTTCTCTGCAAGTGGTGTGATTTTACAGTCTGGGTCACCTGAGTTCAGCTACAGGTCTGAACTCAGGTGACCTTTCCCACATCACCCTGCTGAGTTTTGGGTCTGCGGTAAAGGTCAACTGAGTTCAGAGCTATAGCTGAAATCAGGTGACCTAGACTGTGACGTCACCCCGCTCACAGCGGTAGACCAAAATCAGTTAGTTTCTGGTCCCACCATGATAAGACATCGCAAAGGGTCATGGAGGGTTTATAGGAGAGTAATAAAGAGGGAAATAAGGATTGAAATTGTATTGTTTTTCCAAATAAATGATGTGTCTCTATGCGGTGTATTATTTACTATTTGCTTAGAGATTCTTAATTGCAGGGTCTAACATTGGCCAACCATTAGGAACCTCGACCTTAGTGCCAGCTGCCAATACAAAGCTGGTATTAATCCTTTTATTACCCAGTTTGCCACTGGCACCAGGGCAACTGGAAGAGTCTGGTGCAGCACCAGAAAATAGCGCTTCTATGAATGCACCATTTTTTAGGGCTACTGTGGGCTGTAATTTGCAACAATGGAGGACCAAAAAACTTTAGCTTCCCATACTGAGTATTCCATCCCCCAGCTGCCTAGTTGTACCTGGCTGGCAACCAAGCATACAGCGAAACTAAATGTTGTTTGTGAGAAAGTGACACCTGCCTCACAAAAAGGGCTTTTATCCTATCTTATGTTGTGAAAAGGTTAATAAAAATGGATGTGTATGTGCTTATACTGTGGGGAGACCTGGTGAGGGCAGCATAAGTGGTTTCAAACCACATCTTTATTATAATCACCAATTAAAGGGACTCTGTCAGGTAATTTTTCAGTATGATACTAATATTACCATTGAATAGTGCCTGGGCAAACATTTAAAAAAAAAGGTAAAATCATTATTATATGATTTGTAGTTTCAATGCTATAAGCATTTTTACACCCTGCAGGCATTAGTCTTCTCCATTACTTTTACAGCTGAGTAGCCAAGCTATATAGGTGTTATTTAAATATACACGCCTATCAAAGTTGGTGTTCTGTCCCTCCCCTCTGTACTATGTGCTGTGGAGGGGGAGGTGTTTTGTTCTGCACTGTGTGCTATCTGTAAAAGATTTCTATTATATGAACGTTGGTTGTCCTGCAGACATGTAATTCATGTATCTGCTGACCAAATGATAGAATGTTCTTATAATCACATAGAAATATCTCAGACTGCCAACACTGCACACATGCGTCAGATACACACAATGACATGTTAAGGTTAGAGATACAGAAAAACTCACTAAAATTTAGCCAGGTAAAATATCCATTGCACCTAGCAGATGGCTGCCAGCTCCACCGGTAGGCAACACAAGTGTCTAAACACTGATGCTCAATCCCCTGCAACCCAAGCATGAAGGTGGTTGTAGCACCTGCATCCAGCCATGCTAACTAGGAGGAGACTGGTGGTATTTATGGACACAAGGTTACCAACAAGGCGTCAGCCAGACAGGTCTAAGTGATGCATACTGTCAGAGCTCAGCTTATTGGTAACGCCCAACTATTACACAAGGCAAGTTTTCTGCACCAAACACATGCATCACAGTGGCAGACGCCCCCCAGATGGCTCAGCCTCAACGCAAAGATAAAAAGGTGCAACAAAACAATTTAGATGAAAAAATGTGAGGTGTTAGTGGATACTTTGGCCAAAATAACGTAAGCTCCTAACCCACTGTCAAGGGCCCTTACGCTAACCATATGTTTATTTGGTGGGTAAACCACCAAACATTCAGAAAAAGTCACCGAAGTAGGATATAATATTACAAAAAAACTCACCAAAATTTAGCCAGATAAAATATCCGTTGCACCTAGCAGACGACTGCCAGCTCCACCGGTAGGCAACACAAGTGTCCAAACACCGATGCTCAATCCCCTGCAACCCAAGCATAGGGGCAGTTGTAGCACCTGCGTCCAAGCCATGCTGACAAAGAGGAGACTGGTGGTATTTATGGATACAAGGTTACCAACACGGCGTCAGCCACACAGGTCTAAGTGAAGCATAGTGTAAGAGCTCAGCCTATTGGTAACGCCCAACTATTAGACAAGGCGGGATGCTCTGCACCAAATACATTCATCACAGTGGCAGACACCCCCCAGTGATGCATGTATTTGGTGCAGAACATCCTGCCTTGTCTAATAGTTGGGTGTTACCAATAGGCTGAGCTCTTACACTATGCTTCACTTAGACCTGTGTGGCTGACACCGTGTTGGTAACCTTGTGTTCATAAATACCACCAGTCTCCTCCTTATTAGCATATCTGGACGCAGGTGCTACAACCGCCCCCATGCTTGGTTTGCAGGGGATTGAGCATCAGTGTTTGAACACTTGTGTTGCCTACCGGTGGAGCTGGCAGCCGTCTGCTAGGTGCAATGGATATTTTATCTGGCTAAATTTTGGTGAGTATTTTTGTAATATTATGTCCTACTTCGGTGACTTTTTAAGGTCAGAGATAAAGCTAGATCACACACTTCATCCCCGTCCTTTCTCCTCTGTAATGAGTCACACCGCATAACAGATCTTAGGATGGCAGTACAGTGTAATGATGCACGAATATGCATTCCTTAGGGAGTGGACAGTAGAGAGCTCACTGTTTTGACAGATAGAATTAATCTTTTTTTTGAAGTTTACAGAGGAAAAGAAGAAAGCATAAATAATAGAAATACATGAATAGAGAGAGCTGAGAGAAAGGAATTAGAAAATGATATCAGATTTTTAACCTTTCCTTTAAAGTCTCCATAGGCTTTTGCAACTGGAGCGGGAATTATGCTCCTGATGTAGAGAACTGTTAGAACTGGCGTAATTCGCACTCCAGCGGCAAAAGCAGGAAACTGACTGGCTGCTGTGAGCGGAGTGTCATCACTGTGTTTGGCAGCTTTTGGGCCCATTTGTAAGTGTTTTCTATTTTGCCTTTTGTTCATTTCAATGGGGTTTGGACGTTCGATGAACTTTTCACCAAACAAGTCCACAAACATCTGCCTGTTCGGCGAACCGAATTTAATACGAACTTCATAAAGGTTTACTCATCACACAACAATAGGGACCTTAGTGTTGTGAGTTGCATATCTTTGCTGCTATGTTTTGTCAATTTGTTGGTTCCTTTTGCTGTCTTTTTGTGTTAGTAATTTACCAGCTATGTGGCACTTGTATGAAAGATAGCTATAGGAAAAAAAAAAAAGCACAATAGGGTCCTATCACACAAACACTTTTGTGTACATTAGAAAAGGTGTATCTGCTCACCTGGAACGGTTGTGTGACCCACAACCAGTGTAAACGTATAGTATGGCTGCTTTAGGATCCACACTCTACGTGCATGTGAGGAGGTCGGCAGGGTAGGGGGTACTCGGGTACCGGGGCTGATGGCGGCTTTAATGGGGAATCACAGCTGGTCGATCCCCGATCCCGTGCCCTGGACCCTCAATGGTGGGGAATGGTGGGGGATAAGGGGACTGGTAACGTGATGCCACCTATGGTACCTGGTAACGGGTATACCAGCGCTGCAGCCGGCCACTGAGGTAGTGGTGGGTGCAGCAGAGTGTGGTACAGCTCCCCACAGGTGGAGCTTTACCTCAGGGCAGCGGGGATGGATGAGGTGAGTAGTGGTTGCGTCTTTGCAAACCAGGCGATGAATTGAGGCGGTTAACAGACACACACACACAGTGATGGTTGTTTCGGTACCTTTTACTGGTGAATGGGTAACAGGTACAGTCCAGAGAAATAACCAGGTCCCCGATGCAACTTGGAACTTCCACCTTAGAAAGTTGTGAGGCCTCTTCTGTCTCTGTGCTCTGTGGTTTGGGATGAGTCCTGCCTGTGCTGGAACCCACCGCTCCTTCTCCCTCTCAGGGCTTTGCTCTAAACTGACTATGAGGTCCTTCTGGAGGGTCCCTGTTTCTCCTATGGCCCCTGGTCCTGTACTTGGTCAGTTTTAGCGTCTCTTACTGTGCTTTCTTCAGGGTTGAATTCCTTCTGATTCTTCCGGGCTTTTGTTGTTACAATAAATGCTGGCAGCGTCGGACTCCGGTGTCCGGGTGTACTATAGGGAGATCTTAACTGGTTCCCTTTCTTGATTCCCTGTTTCCTACACTGGCCTCCGACCCTTTACCTAGGGTTTCAACACAGCAGTCAGTGGTCCCTGGTCCTGGGCCTGGTTCCTTCCCAGCGACCAGCTACTCACTCTCCAATTAACTCCTGGGACTAACTAATTCCTCCCCTCAGACCTGGATGTTTTAAAGGGGAACTGGCTTAAGGCAGCCAGTAGAGCTCCCCCTTCAGGTCTGGGGTGGAAGGTGTGGTGTGCTGTGCGAACCAAGGTGTAATTCCCTCCTTGTACCGGTGGATCCTGAGGCCATCCCCTGCCGCAGGGGTGCCACACATGCAGTGGTATCAAAGGACAAATCCAGAAAGGACAGTGTTTATTTAATCCTCGCTGCTCATACGATTAAACAATCACAATTGTCAGGTG